>OX596380.1:84612597-85212597 GCA_951394425.1 Tipula unca
TTTGAATAAACGCATAAATACATGTTAATCAAATGTATATTTAAATATTTTATTGTCCATGTAACAATAAACCCAAAAAAAGAGATATAATAGATACGGATCATTGAAATTGGCCCATAGCAGTTACTTTAGTGGTTATTTCGCCTACCAAATTTATGGCAAAAAAATCTCACCATCAAGCTTTATAAATTTCCCATTGGTGACATGTGACCTATAACGTCAATAGTCTCATTTATTCAACCCATACCACAAGTATTATTTCAATTAATTTCAGCTTCAGAAACAACTCTTATCGTAATGGTATTCCATTAGTCAAACTGCCTAACTACTAATCTTTATAATACATACTGTGTATATTATAAAGATTCCCAGTTTTTCAGTTTATCAAAAATATACTGGATGGAATTGGATTGAATGAAGAAAATTCCGTATACATGGTTAGGAATTCTATTGGTTCTGAAAGAAAAACTGAAGTCATCAGTCCAGACATTACAATGGAATTCATTCTAATTATCAAATGTTATTGTTATATTGGGATTCAGCTTTATCAACTGGTTAACTAAACGAAATACAGGGCTAGTGAATTGGTGTAAATCAAGAGATATTATTTTATGGACACATATTCTGTTTTTATCCCAAATATAAAAATTTACATTATTGACAAAATATTCTACGTATCTATAGTTTGAAATTTATAATAAAATACCGTAGTTGCCTTAGTGTAATCCGTATTGGTAAGCCAACTACGATGCCATTCAAAAATATCGAAACAAAAATAAATAAAGAAAAAGTAAAATAGAAGCTAACCTCATCATTGTTAAAATTTGTTTCCAAAATTTGTGACATTTTAAGGCCGTGTATGTGAATTAGTTAAACAAATAAAAAATTTAAATTTAAAAATCAGAAAAATAAAATTTTTCGATTAATTTGTTTACTTTGTGGTGAAACAAAAAGTTTTCTGTCAAAATTTAAAGTTTAAACTAATTCTCAGACGGCCTTTCTTTTGGGTTTTAATTTTAAGGCAAAAGATTGGAGTTTGTTAAACTTTTTCCGTAACTTTTTCACCAACAAAACCATGTTTTTTCTCTATCTAAAACTTATAAAAACTTGAAACTTGTAAGTAAAAAATAAAAAGTATTGCCATTGTGCGTGCGCTTTAAAAAGATTGGGTATTTTGTACTAAACATCGAACTCACCCAAAAGATTGTACATAATATTTTGGTCTATAATTTTTTGAATTTTAGCCAAGGTGGTTTGACAGCAAATTATATCTGAAAATTTGTGATTTCTAAGTATTTATTGGGATTTAGGGCCAGGTTTTACCATGCCATGCCGGTCCTAGTTTAAAGCTGTGCCTGTAATTAGTGTGTTGCTGATAGCTTTCGACTGTGTGTTTTAGTAAAAAAAAATTTTCAAATTATTCAGACGCAGATTTAAAACGCACCTGAAATAATCTTATAGAAATACGTACGATTTTCTAATATTTTAAAGAATTTTAGTATCATCGACTAATCGTGGATCATTTGCAATTGATTTCTCTCCGGATTCACATTTGCCGAAATATTGAAATAAATATTTACTGTGATGTAAAATATGTTGATGAATAGTACTTGTTTAGATGCTTTCGTAATAATTGTTTGTATCTTAATTAAGATCTGGTGTGGTGAGATTTGAAGAAGATGGATGTGATTTTGCTTTACCATTATATAAGATTCATTACTCTCAGATTAGTTATTATAATATCACCAGCATTAACAAAAGGAGAAATATTAGAAACTCGATAATTTTCTAAACTTTCACGAATGTGTAATACATAATAGCATAGATGAACTAATTTAGTAAAAAACAATAGCTAATCTTACCTTAGTAGAAAATGTTTTAATATCTAACATTAAGAATTATTCTTGTTTCAGTACATTTTCACCAAACTCGCTATTAAAAACACATAAAATAACATCTTTAAAATTCAAAATGATACGTTACATGCTAATAAGCTATACAAATTAAATCTTTGTTTTTTTTTTTGGTATATGAAGCTGTATCTATCATTTTTTATTGCCTGGTAGATGAATCAAAATTATTCTTAGCACATACTAGTATAAATTTATGTACTTCGCAATCGATAATGCAATTTAACTTAAGGTTGGCGCACTCGTGCAATCATAAATATAATATTCAATATTTAAAACGTTCGTATGTTCAATAAATTAGTAATATTCTTTAAAACTTTATTTTAGATTTACTATATACAATTCGAACAACTCCCAACCGCTTCTTCATCATCATACCTATTGTGTTCAACAAAATGTGAGTGAAAATTTCTCGAATTTTAATTTTAGTACAAATATGTTATAAATATTATTTAAGGTCCGTGACCTCAACAAATACTTAAATATTTGTTAAATAAATTTATGATATCACCACACCTTATTACTATACGTAATATGTATATAGTATATACATACGTACGTATATTACTATACAAATTGGTATTTTGTTCTATGAGAATTTTTAGTCGAGTTAAATTGTTTGACATTTTTTTTTTTTAAATTGCTGATAAAATTAGAAATTGGTGCTAGAAAACAAAAACACTATATACTCGTAGCTGTGAATTGTGATAATTCAGAATCATTATTGCCTGAGTCAAATAAATTTCGGATGATATATTGTGCTGTTGCCGAATTTGGGGCAACATATACATATATATAGCACATGAAATAGTACACACAAATTGTCATTGTTCCACACGACACACCTTATTGTGCTGCTAGCTATAGTTATAGTTACGTATATTTACTTATTCAATATATTATTTATATTTTTAGAAAACATATTTGAAAACGATTATAAAATCAAAGAGGAAATTGTATTTCGTTTAATTTTTGATTCTAGATGAGCAATAAAAATGTTTATTTCCTCTTCCGATCATTAACAATTTGATTTAACATCCCATCATTATGTATTAGGTTATAATGTTATATTACTAAAAATTGGCTAAATTACGTTAGTCAGTAACTCACTATAATTATTAATTACTATTTGTATAGGTTTTCACCCGCATAATATAAAAACCAACTAATCTACGTGAATTAGAAATTGTATTAATTAATTATAAAATGATACGCGACACTAATAGAACTTAATGCAAAAACACATGCCTACAATAATATAACGAAATAACTTATAATATTGCCGTTGTTGGTTTAAATAACATTTTAAACTTAAATAAAATTCTTTAATCCAGACTTTTTTTGTATATGTATAACAAATAAACATAAAGTTTATTTTTTTATTTTCTAATTATTTCCAAATACATAAACACATAACTTAATTAATAACAAAATTATGGTTTGTTAATTTGAATTTATATTTTAAATATAATTAGTAAGTCTCATTTATTTTTCTGTTATCGTCGCATTGCAGAACGTCTAAATAATGAATATTTATTGTCTACCAAATTCGGGTACGTATATATCGGAATTATATAGGCTTAGGGCTATTTTATCTTACGTATAAAAATATACAGAACTAAGTAAATTGTTTAGATATCATTGTGGTTGTAATCTGGCTCAAAACATACATATTATGTATATATGTAATTTACCTACTTCTGGCAACAGTTAAATTTTATTATTCGTTTCAAATATAAATTCATTTTTAATTCTGATATATTTTACCGATCTACATTTCTTAATTTCAAAATGGTATTCAATCTGTAATGGAAGCTTTTTGAAGTATGCAAACACGGTAATCCTGCATTACCGAAAAGTAAGTTTACAAATTATTTATTGTCCGATGGCAAACAAATTTAATTGGTTATATGCAAAGCACATGAAAATAAGATCTTATAGCGTAATTTTATTTCAATTTAAGTTATGAAATTACACTTATTAAATTTGACCGCAGTTGAGACAAATTTTTTTTTTTTTGCATTATTAAATTTATTCTAGATTGTTTTGTAATATCAAATTGACATTCATGCAACAATATTATTCAGTTGAAAAAAAAATTTCATTCTAGAATAAATGATATTTTCAAAAATCTTACCAAAAGTAGTTATTGTCATATAATTTCCTATTTCGGTTTTGGAACCCTTTTCTATGTATATGGGAAAATTTTGGCCAATTTTATGGAGCTTGCAACTAAATGATTCCTTATCGCAACATTAGTGTTACATTAGTGTTTACATTAGTATTACATCTGGCTAGATCATTTTTAGTTTTTAAATCTATTCGATATTTTATCATGACTAGATGAAGATCGCTTTTTATTTGCTTTCCGTACATAAAATCTGAAACGGAACCCTTATGGTCTCACTCCGTTGTCCGTCTGTCTATAGTCTGTCACAGATTCATAACTTTTGAAGTATCCTTCGTAACGAGTATAGACATTTTGCATGCACGTGTTAAGTCTTTTAATCCACAGATAATTCAACTATTGTTGCAGAAAAAATTAATTAAATAATTTAATTAATAATTAAATGAAGGTACCAACAATTTTACGTTTTATGTATGATAAAATGGCATATGATGCCATTTCAAAGGACTCACTTTAACGAATCTACAAATATTTTTATATAATTTTTTTGATGAATGCTTGAAACCCAATCTTATGAAAATGTATAATCCCTCCCCTTATCTCTGAAAGTTGAAGGTTCAAAATTTTGAAAAAAATCTGGAATAAATGTGTATAAGGTATAAATGTGAAATTTGAAATCCAAAAACGGGCATCAATTGTTACAAAAAATATATCGTAATACATTATACTTATCTGTAACCGTAGATGAGATAATTAACGTTTCGCTGTAAAGAACTCCATACACTGACGCTAATCCTGGGTGGTAATTAATAGCAAGCGTTATGGCAGGATAAGAAAGTTATCGTTGTTACAGCAGAACAAGTTCAAATGGTAGCCAATGTGAATGTATCGAGATTGAAATATCTGGAATACGTTTACCAGTTCAATACAGGCCTTCTAGATGTTCAGTTAACACGTGTATTAATTTATATTAAATATGTACTTTTCGAGTTCAATAAGACCAACCATCTCTATCAGCAGTTCTCGAGATGCTTGACTTCAATGTATAGATATCGTTAAACCATAGAGAATTACATAAGAGTAGTAACTTTCATACATTAAAAGTTTGGTATATGAATCGAAAAGTCACTCACTGTATAATAATCGTGTGGCTATTTTAACGAAAAGAGACTATAACAATTGTATAACTATCCTTATTTATAAAAAAATTGTATAAACTGAAAAATAATATCCTATAGTAGACCTACTTTTTATGTATTTTACAAATCAAAATAATAAAATTATGAATGAAGGTGCTATTCCACTACAAAAATTGACTGATACTAAAAAAAGAGGAAAAGAGAAAAAAATCAGAAAAGCTATATAATAGACAAAGATAAAGACAAGTTTGTTCTTTTTTTTTTTTTTTTTTATAGCAAAATTTTAAGGAGAAATTTTGACAGCACACAAAAACATAACCAATAATTATTAAAAATAAATTTAATATTACTATTAATTCGGTTAGTTTTACAACTCAAAATTATCTAAAAATTAAATATTATTAACACTAATAACAGAATTATATTTCTTAGTATATTTTCCGTAAAAATTAAAAAAATCTATACAAAAAAAAACGTAGTCTTTTTGTATTTTATAGCAAAATTTTAAAGAGAAACTTTGACAACCATACAAATAGTAGTGTGCGAAAAATATTTATACTAATATTATGCATGTGTGTTAGTGTGACTGCCATAAAATGTTCTCAATTTGATACTTTTTACAGCAGTCACACTACTAAAGACGCAAATATTTCTTGACTGAGAAGGGTTTTTGTTTCATTCGCCCAACCAGCAAATGTATATTTTTGTCTTCCTTTAATTCTACTATCAGTCAATTCAGTTAAGTGGAATAGCTATAGCACCTTAAATCCATACAAACTAGGCCTACTGGGATCTGTTTTTTCGGTTTATATATAATTTTTTATAAGTAAGGATAGTTATACAATTGTTATGGTCTCTTTTTGTTAAAACAGCCACACAATTATTTTACAGTGAGCTGTTTATAAAATTGATTGCCATTTTAGTATATGAAAGTTACTACTCTTATGTAATTCTCTATGGTTAAACATCAAAAATAATAACCAAATCTTTACATATTTTCAAAATGATGGATTGATATTTTGACTCCGTGGGCACAGCGCGAAACCTAACCAGTATATATGGTATATTTTCAAATATATAGATAAGATTTAAGCAGGTACACTGGAAACGGTCTTTAGTCAAGACAAGCATTTATGATTGAAATTCCGAATAGTTTAGTTCACCCGAATTGTGTTCTATATCTATGTCATAAGGTATATAATTAAATTAAATTTCATCGTCTTAAATATTGGACAGTGTTATATACTATATTTATAAAATATTCCTTGAGTGTATTAGCAACAAGTCAATCATTTGATATTATATTTTTATTTAATTCTACCTAATAATTGAGACTTTCCACTGGCTTATTAAGGATTTCTGTGTTAATACTTTTCCACAATAATTTCAGAATCAACATATTATCATAAAGAATTTACGATGACGCGCCGTTTTAGCTACTTTGATTCACTGTTTGGAAAGATTTTTATAATACATAATTAAAATATATACAATAAAATAAATTTGAACAGAATTATCATAAAATGGTTTAATTATAAGCTTGGGTCTGTTCTTACTAAAATCCCAAAGTATCTTATTGTGTGAAATTTTTTATTTCAAAATTTTCTAAATCAGACAATAATTCAACTTTCATCATTTTGTTTAAGACATATATTTTGATGTCGTACCCATAAATATGTATAATTGTTGTTGTTTTTAATTAAAAGTAATTCACGTCAAAAATTTAATTTATAATGAGTAAGTTGTTCACAAACATATAGCATTTTATCACCTTGAATTGTGAATCCTACTTCACTTGCAAATTCCCGGAATTAGAAAGTATCTCTTGTTTCGATGAATTACTGTCAAAGGCAACTTGAGATACATGTGTTTAGGCGTGATTTGGCTACTTTCTGCTTGGGTTTTGAGTTGAGTTTGAATCAACATCAATTTAAAATCCACTTGATTATAGGCGCAATTGCAGCACCTATATAACGTTTGAATAGTTTTATTTAAAATGACATTTCGTTGAATCGATTTTATCCGGCATCAAGTAATAAAGTTATTATTACTGAATGCCGGAATCTCTTTCTGGACCATTCTTTGAATATTACGAATCAGATACAGCCTGAACTTATTTTTGGAGCTCATCGTTTTCTCGTGTTCAGTGTTCAATTTTACTACTATCCGAATGATTAACTCTTTGTGTAAGTTCATTTTAAGACTTTTGTAAATGAACAAACATATTTCTTAGATTTGTATCGAGCAGATTCTGCAATTGAGTGGCTAGACAGTCTTTTAATGTTTCCAATTTCAGAAATTACGTGGTAAATGATGATACAATTATGTGGGTTTCGTTGCACGTTTAGTTTTTAAACATTATACAATGTTAATTATATATATATATCTATACAGTTCTATTGCTGAGAATTTGAATTTTTGCATGAACTAAATAATGCCATCAAGTATAATTCATATGACTGAGATACTTATAGGTTTATACTCGCTGAGATATATACTTAAATTTAATTTTATTCGCCATTTAAACACCGTCAATGACTATGATACCCAAATACCGAAGCAGTTGGTAAAAAACAAATATCCTAAACTAGTTAATTGTTCGTCATCCTGCTCAATAGTCTAAAATAATGATTGGCATATTTGTTATTGGTGGTAGTCAAAAATAACTCAGTCAGTTCTATAAAATTTATAATTAATCAGATATAATATACATTACAGCAACGAACATTTGTTTAACAGAGACTGGTACAGTTTGTATAGTATCTTTGTTCAGCGCTTATAACAAACATCATTTCACGAGCCATCTACATATATACGTACATATGTACATAAGTATATACATACACAAATATCATCTTTTAATATATATTATGTCTGTTGAATGTTGATATAAATTAGCATATTCCGTACAGTGTTTATTTATCCAATTTAATATCATTCGACGACCATTTTTTTGTCCACAATATTATTTTACTTCGCATATAAACCATTTTGTAATAAATTCTTCTGTTTAAAAGCCAAATATACTCGTATCGGTATTTGGTGTAGATGTTAAGCGTAAAAAAAACCAACAAAATTAATTAATTTAATTTTCATCCCCAAAATGTTAAAAGTTTTAATTTTAAATTAAAAACCAAAAAAAATAAAAATAAACAAACGCAAACAATATCAACTAGTATGTAACATGTTTTATTGACTTTGTGTGTGAGTTAAATTAAACTTAAATATTTGCTCAATATGTATACATATAAAGTGTATCACAATAGATATGCCGACGCAGTACCCTACTGACATATGATTGATGTTAATAAATGTTAAATATTTATTTGTAATTGGAAATTTAACTATTTAAAACTCACAAATATTTTAATTACATACTATTTAAGTTTACACTACTATATATAAAATGTGAAACGGAATTTAATGAACAGTGATAAAGCATATAACATAGTATTATAAATTTAATTACATATATAAACGTATAAGTAGCAACAAATTAATGTATCACTTGAAAATTTTAATTAGAGTTGAAATTTGTTTTTAATGTGGAACATTACTTATAATGATCTATACAAAAAATGAACAACATTTGATTTTTTCAATAACGACTGGTCCCACTCATTAAATTAGTGATGTTCCTTGTGAAATTACCGTTGGTTTTATTTGTTGGTTTAATTATTCTATATTATCCTACTGATGTCAGCTTTAAATTTAGCAATTCCTATAATTTATTATGTGTCTCAACATAAAAATGAAAAATTATTGTATTTATTTAAATGTTTAATTTATTTTTTAAGTTTTATTTGTAAATTTAATTAAATTATTTAATTTTCTTCACTGATCTTTTTTTTTTTTTAAATCTCTACTTGTTATGGGGCTCAAGGCTCTCCCGTTTCTTTCTCAGTTAGCTCATTTGCGTCCTTGACGTTGGCAGCCAAATCGAACACACACGGACGAACGGCCGTCCGATTTATTTGAACATCTACACCTTGTAAAGCTCCATGCCAGCCTGCACTGACATGAACGATGGCTTCATCATCATTCCGATCAAAATCAATGATGAAGAATCCCTTTTGCATCCCGCCTCAAATGGGATTCGAACACAGTACCTCCCGAACTGCAAAGTTTTAAAATTTTGTTATATTTTTGATTGTTTCAACTCGGCAGAAGAAAAGAATACAGTATGGGATACGAGTATGTCCTCTGAAACTTAGTCGCCTTTTCTTTCTTCTGTACGTTTCATTCAACATTGAGGAACCTAATAATAGAATATTGTAGGGTGTTAATTGAATAATTTCTGAATACCATATCAATTATGCATACATATGTGACTAGTTTGATTAAATTTTAGCTATTTAAAGGTAGTTTGCCAAAAGTATCAAATAGGGGTTTGGCTTAAATATTTTTATAAATGGAAAAACTCTAGTGTTTTGCGTTAAATAAAATTCGTTCAAGAGAATACTGTATACATAGAAAATTTAAGAAATTCCACGTTTCCACCAATGTTATTTTATTAACATTTTAATGGACTAATTTAATTTGTCTTCGCAGCAACCATTTATGATGTTGCGTAGAAAAATTAATGCCCCTATTATGAATCTCACCTACGCGTCACCGAGTGACCGTATTTCAATTTTGGTATTATGATTCTCGCCGTGAGTGAGTTTAAGCGAGAAAATAATTTTTGATATCGATATACATATGTACATAGCATTTTTTACGTTAGACAAAATTGAAGGCAAATCGTAAGTGATAAACAAATATAAAGTATATGTATTACATTAATTAATATGGAATAAATATTAATTGTTGCATTATAAATTTTATTTTTCATAATTAGAAATACACCGAAAATAGCTAATGGCGAACAATTTGCAAAATTCGTTGAGGAGATGGAGAAAAATCCAGATATTGCCCAAAAATATGATGGTTTGAATTTTCCTTCTAGTTTGTCCAATAGATACGAAAGTCCATCTTCATTTATACGCAAAATGCTTGTAAATCAAGAAATGTATAACACCATGCTTTAGAATATGTTAAAAATACATTTAAATATCAATTGATAAGTACTACAGTCTTCCCCCGAAAATAAAGCCTAGGTATTATAAGTGAATAATACGCCTACGGAGCGTACTATTCGTTTACAACGCCTATGCGTTCTATTACAGTCATAATAAATACAATTTAATCTTTTTTGCCTAAACAAGTTAAAATTGTACAAAATAGTTCTGGTAGCAAAAATTGTAATTACAAATATGATTTACCAAATACATTATGTTTCGATTATTTTTACGGCGTATATACGTGCTAATATTTTTTTTTAATTTTTTTATATTGCTGACAGGGTTAAAATTGAATTACTTATTTACATGTATAGTATTACATATACTATGTACATATTACACGGGAACTTTACCACAGCTCTAAACGCTGATATTTTAGTAAGAAATCTACACGCTTTTAACTATTTATTAATTAATTAATTGTATTTCATTGTTAACTCGATTCTAAAATAGAGAACCGTTAAACTCAATTTTACCACTAATAAGTTGAATATGTATGTAGTTACAGGAAATACTTACTAACAATTTTAATTATGATGAGTTTATTCAAAATAATCCCGAGCTACCAGTCAACGAGGCAAGTTTTTTTGACACAATTGATGGTATAGGTGATTGGTTTTGGCCAAATCAAGCGGCTACAAGCTTTTTTGCTTGTATTCATAAAATAAAGCAAAACAATTCATTATTGGATCAGTTTATTCAACATTACTTATCTAAATTGATTAATTTTATTAAAAACCACCCAGATACAACAGAAATTTTGGATGAAGATGACGAAAACCTTATTAAATTGGGTGAGATCTCATCAACAAATTTAGAAATTTTTGCAGTTTCTAAACTAGAAAAATGGAATTTGAGTAACCGAAATTGATGAGAATTGTATCGAAATTAGTTCTTTTAATTATTTAGCCGAATGCTCCGATGTTCTGAAAGAAATTCTTTTGGTTAAATCGGGAAAATATTTTGGGTTGCAGCATTAAATTACTACATAACTTAAAAAATATGAATTTTCAATATTATTTACACTAAAAACCAAATGTAATTGTTACGTGTTTATTTATATATAACTATTTTTATTTATTTTATTTTACTATTTATTTTGTAGTTGCGAGTATTATATATTTTATGAATAAATTTGCAAATGAATTGCTATACTTGTATACTTTGTTATTTAGTGATTTCAAATATTTTTTCTGTTAATGAATTAAAATGCCTAGGCGTTATAAATAAAGGGGCGTTATATTCGAAACAAATCACAAAGATTCGAAAACTGTAGAAAAAAAAGTTATTCGAATTTAACGCCTAGGCGTTATTTTCGGGGGAAGACTGTAGTCATCCCGTAGTGTGAAAGGATCAGATTTGAATTTGACCATATATCATAAATTCTCAAAACAATAACAACTACTAACTTAAAGAAACTAAAAAATCATAAATGCGCATAGCGCTGCATACTTCACTCACCCAAATGAAAGCGAGAATCATAATACCAAAATGTGAACTCGTGCGACTGTAGATGTCATGGTGAGAGGTGAAGTGTGAGGTGAGGATCAAAATATGGGAATAAATGAGTCAATTTATTATTAAGGGTAGACTTGTTTATTAATATTGAATTATGTGTTTGATAATAATGTTTATGGTGAATACATTAAATAGATGTTACTAAAGGCAACAACATAAACAAAAACAATTTGTTATAGAATTTAAATTGCTATACAGCAATCTCACATATAAAAAAACGATTTTGCTCCAATAAATTTTATCGAGTTGCGAATTCTTACCAAATTTTTTTATTTTAACGATCGAGTAATTTTGGTTTAACCTGGTTTGTCTAATAGTTGATTCTGTATAGTACGTAATAATTATTGCTGATATGGTATTTAATGTGGGATGTATAATATTAAAGAAATTGAGATAATTTGACTTTTGAGTCATTGAACTTTTGGGCTACTGAAGATCGAGATCACCCACATGATCCAGAATATTAGATTTATAATTTAAAACAAAAATGTTGAATGATCTATGGTTAAAAGTTAAAACCCGCAACTATCTTTATAAGTAAATTGTTATATTATGAAAACTTTATTATTTAGCTTAGACTTATGTCGATGGGTTCGAATCCCAATAGAGTAAGGCAGGATGCAAAAGTGAATTTTCATTCATGATTTTGATCAGGATATTGATGAACACATCTCTTACCGTCTGTTGGAGTCTGTTCATGGGTCGAACCACTGCTCATGTCAGTACAAGCTGGCATGAAGCTGGACTATGTGTGTAGATGGGCAGTTGAACCTGAACGAGAATTTAACCGAGCAAATAGCACAGTGGTTAGGGCTTTGGCGTTTGGATCGGGAGGTACCGGGTTCGAATCCCAATAGAGGCAGGATGCAAAATTGACTATTCATCCATGATTTCGATCAGGATGATTAAGAACACATCTATGACCTTCTGTTGGAGTGCAGAATTCATGGGCCCAACCACATTTCATATACAGGCTGACATGGAGCTATACAATGTGTAGAGATGGCCAATTAAAAACTCGGACCTGTAGCCGTTAAAAGTAAAAATCTCTTAATTTCAAGTCATATATAATAGACTTATCTCAATAAAATAATATACAAAAATAAAATGTATGTATGGTACATTTTTTGTGATTTCAAACGTAACACTATTATTTTTGGGTTTCTATTTCTTTTCTAATATTTATATATTTTATATTGTTATGCATAACGAAAGAGAATTTATAAAACAAAACTTAAGAAAATATGAACGTTTAAGTTTCATTGACCTCATAAAAGAAGTTCATTACTATTCGGAATATGAAAGAACCAAAAAAAAAATGTTATTAGATTTTATTAGATTTAGAGAGAGAGTAAAACAAAGCTATGCTCAACAAAAATTTAACCAGCAAATGCAGGTTTATGTTGTTCTTTGCATTTTAGATTCTTGATTAGAAATTTAAAAAAAAAATTGAATTAAACCAGCGTTTTATTACTTACCTGTTCATCGAACCCTACAAAATGATTTTGGTACTATAATTTAATAGTTTGGATAATAAGAATAACGCCTTTTTTTTAATCCCGTTATTGAATTCACTTTTGGAAAGTTAGTAAATTGGTAGATGCTCAACGGGTGGGCTGCACTCGATACACACAAAATTTGTAATGAACAAATTTATATTGAAGAAATGCAAATAGTAATTATTGTTATATTGTAACCATCCATTTTTTGTACCACCCGTTACTTCAATCAAAAAAATACAATTCAATCCGGTTTATGTTTTATATTTAAGATTTGTATATACACCTACACCTCTTGATAACATTTTTGGAGATATTAATTTATATGCATTGCACGTATACTTATATTTGTTTTTAAAGACACGTTGAATTGTATTTATATAAAATACATTTATATACTCGTATATTCTTAGTACAATTAAAGCATGTTGCTAGTGGAAACAAACACATAAAAATGTGAATTGAAATAGAAATTAAAGAAAATTACTGATGTGGAAATTTCTTTTGGTTGTTGGCATTGTTTTTGTACTTTTATATTTTATTCTACTTAATCCCTAAATTCGAATATATGTACTTTTTTCTTTTATTATTCACCTGTATTATTATTTATTATACGTAGGTAACACAAATACGAGAAATGAGGGGAATGAATACTGTACATTTCTGGCATACACTTAAGTTTTCTTATTGTATATGTATTTACTCGTATGTATGCATACAGTCACTCAAATATGAAATAGTTTGGGCTCTTTTGTTTTAAGTTATTCTATTGTAGAAACATTCAGCTAAAATTTAGTACAATGGAATAATAATTGTTAACTAACAATTATTTGAATTATCATTTGAAATTTTATTTAGGTCATTGGTGGATTATGTCATTTGAACGGCTATAGATATTCATGAACTCATGACAAATAGGATATTATGGTGAATTTTACATCCGAAAACAAAAATTAAAATGTAATAACTAGTCAAACAATTTTTTCTTATTGATTGGCTTTTTTTAGTTGTTTGCATTAATTAAATCCGAAAATAATATAAAGTGGCACTACGCATCAGTGTTGGATCGGATCGTAGTTCCCTTACTGCAATCCGTATTAAATTTCCAAAATCTAATAAAATTCTCGCACCTAAGTGGTTTCTTTATTAACTTTATTGCGATTTTTTATGTTGTTTTTAAAATTTAACCACAAAGATTAATTCTCCAAATGTCTGTTCAATTGGGCAATGAGATTTATATATTAATATTTTAAATCGCCTATTCCCGCAAAATAAAATCAAAATAACCACACTGAAAAAAATATGCCACATAAATTTAATAAGATTACCATATGGGTATAAAAATATGATTTCATATTATAGATTCTTAGAATTAAATGAAAACTCCTCTTAATTTTACTTTTCAATCTTATTATTTTAAATAGAAAAAACTACTTATTATTTTAATAGTTTTCCTTTTTGAAAAAAAATGATTTCTGATTAACCATTTATCAAAATACGGTTTTCTTATTATATTAATTCAGAAATCCTGTTAATAATTTGAGTCCTGCGCAATATTTTCATAGTCAATAGATTTCCTTATAAATTTAAATAGACTTGCATAATAAATGTGTATAAATGTGCATTGGTGGATTCGTAGATAATCGGAATATGATCGTACAACAAAAACAAAAAAATCATAAATCAATCATAACAGAAATTTTTCTAAAGTGAACGTGTTAAATTGTGTATTCAAGGGAATTTGTGTTTAAAACATTTGTAATTCAATAATAATTTAAAAAACTATAACGGTACAATTAATATACGTTTATTTTATTGTAATAACGATGGATGATGATAATTCCAAACTCATTTTTATCAATGGTGAAATGCCGAAATGGACCCCGATTTAATTTTTAATTCCCTTGTTCATTTTTTTTTATTTGCTGTAAATTTAAGACGGGCAAATTTGGTTGATCTGTCGAATTTTAAGTTTAGCATATTAAATTTGTTGTGCCACTGAATTAAAATGCATGGGAACTATGAGCGAGATTTTAGCTGATTGGCCCTTGTATAAGCATCATGATGGCCACCAGTTGGTAAGATAATACTAAATAATAATGAATAATGAAATTTAATATTTTTTTCTAATTGGTTTTATTAGATCGATATTGATTTTGAAACCATTTTTCCGAAAAAGGTTTTATCGAAAATGGTTTTGATGCATTAATCCCAAAGATTTTAAAATGTTACGCAGAAGAAATAAAGTACAAAAAAGCACTTGAGCATCTTGATGCTATTGTATTAATGCCAAAAAATTACCAAGGAACTATATGATAATTCTTCTTCATGCCGTTTTTCAACCGTTAAGAATTAATCGAAAACATAAACCTATGATTTTAGATTTAGATAATTTTCCAAAACTACGAACTAAGATAATTTCTTTTGGAGGAACTGGATGTAAAATTGGACAAATTTTTGCTATCACAAACAATATTAAAATTACTGAAATATTTGAACTTATTGATATAATTTTATGAGAAGATAAAATGCCTATAGCTAGCTGTTTGCGTTGAATGGCAAAACCTTAGATTTTCTGAACACTTTCAATCGTTTGTAGTTGGAAATGTAACAGACAAATTTAAATTATTGAAGTTTGAAATTGTTGATGGCCCTCCTGTACGTTTTAACTTAATAAATAATGGCCTTAAGGTATTACGATTAAAATTATATTGGTAAATGTTGAATTAATGTATATAATGATTTTAAATTTTAGTTTTTAAGAAATTTATGTATAAATATCATAAATATATAATAAAAATGTGAACTCTAAATAAATAATAATACATATTGATTTGTTTCGATATTACGATTTTTTATTTTTACCTCAGAACATCGATGAAAATAAGAAGAGAACGCAACTAAAAATAAACAGATAGGTACAATCAATCTAATAAGATATCCTTTTAATTTGAATAATTCATCGTTTTAAAATAATAAGAATTCCATTTATTTATAATATGTTTAAATAAATGGAATTCTTATTATTTTAAAACGATGTCAAATCAAATTATCAAAAAGAAAACATTTTGCTTTAATGTGGATTTCATATTAAAAATTTAAATAGATTTTCCTTTTTGTTTTAATTTGCTTGTCTTTTTGGATGAAAACCATAAAGAAATCTTCTTGAACTTGTTCGAAATAATGTGACAATTTTTTCTGTGTGCACTTATCTTATTACATTATATGCATCAATCAATGGCTTCTAATTCCATAATCGAATTGAAAATTTGATTTGATTGGAATGTTCGACGAAGCATTAAGCAGGATCTCCAGGAGATGGCCGGGCCTCACCGAACACCCGTTTACACATAACATAAAGAGGATTTGGATAGGTTCAGTTAGAATGATAGAAATTGACTCGGTTACAGACACCCGGTATAGCCAATAGTTAGCAACACAGGACCATACAATTCTAATCTATTTATATAATTTTTCAGCATCACTGGGCTCTGAAATAAAATTTATTAGACTTATGAGATACTCCTGAAAATTCAACTCAAATTAGTTACGATTTATTTTATTCTGCATTCCAACCTTTTATTAATTAATTTAAATTTAACTTTAACTGGCAGAGATCCTGTAATTTAGAACAATTTGTTATTATTAATTCCATATATTTGAGCTGTGATAGACCCTGTAATGAATGATAATCAGAATAGTGCCTCTTTTCCAACCCTCGTTCATACTCCGTCAAATAACTTATAACACTATAAGGGAGACCACTTCAGATTCCCATAGTAATCTCCCCCGTCCTACTACAAGTCATTTATACTCCATATACCTATTCAGCCAATCCACTTTCTTCGTCCCTACCATGCAACTAACAATTAACTACCACTAGACCAAACTTTAAGAGTAAAGCTACTGTTGACTTCGATAGTTGTCGATCATCCCTAATAGATGTCTCTCATCTTTTCGTTATTTCTTCGTTGAAATGATTCCTTGTTAAATCCTAAATTTTGACATTATTTTTGTTGTTGCTATTATGTGATTTAAAATCTAAAAAAAACCTACAAAGCGTTTGTTAGAAGACTGGTATTTAAGCCTAAATTTAAATTAAATATATATTGTGTTAGTAAAGCTATTAGGTAATTCTAATGGAAGTTCATCCGATACCTGGCGATGGTTTTTGCCTTTTCAATACCGTGATACATCAGTTGCAGCTGGAAAAGATTAGTTCATACTGATCATCTCATGAATTAAGATCTGAAATTGTGAACTTTACTACCGAGCATCTTGAGGTTTATTTACCAACACTGTTGGATTCCGCCCGTATAGTTTACGGAGCAAACCAGAATATGAATTCAACCTAGAATTGATTGATACAAAGGTATAGTTTTTAATTTTTCTTCCTTTTTCCATTTTGTTTGTTAGAATTTCTTATATATAAAGTGAACACATTAAAGTCCACATTAATGCCAAGTTAATATCTAATCAATTTGTTAATGGCAAGTCCCTTGACAAATTCGCAATTTTTAAATAAAATGCCAAACTCAAAATCTTCCAGTTTTAATTTCAATAACCAAATTCTGTAATTACAAGTTTTAATAAATTTTATCGTATTGAAATTATATGAACAGATTGTTTTGATTATCTTATAAAATGAATATTACTGTAGTGTGTAATCGATGTTTATGGACAAAGTTCATTCTAGAAATTCATCATTTCACCAGAAATTTTTAGACAGTCAATCATTTAAAAGCCCGTGATTAAAAATTAATTCAGTAAACAATCAAAAATCTCTTTATGCATTGCACCACTATTTGAATTCGAATTTGGGGCTTGCCGATGAATATAGTTTTAACCATTGCTTACACCACTTGTTCGATTATTTATTTATTGTAAAACTGATGGAATTGTTTGTTTCTTATCGAAAGTCATTTGGTAACTTTGCATTCGATTAAATTAGTGACTTCTGTTAGTTTAGATCTATACCTTGAACTTAAGAACAATAAAATTTCTTTTGGCATTTCAATAAAACGAGAATTGTTTGTGGTTTTACTTATACAAGAACGATAAAATATAAAATATTCGTAGTCTAATGCCCCATATTCAACAAATAATGTTTACAATCATTCCATTCATACGTATGTATATACGTATATGTCTTGTATGTACATATGTATATCGAGTTTCATAACAAATATGTAACATGAAATTATTCCGACCATTATTATTTATGTTTTTAAATTAATATGATATTTGACCCCAATTATTGCATAATACAAACTATGTAACTACAAGGTGTTTGATGACATAAAAGTGCACTTGTGTTAATATGTGATTTCAAAGAGTATAGTATACTTTAAAAACATTCTATATATTATTCAGTTTGGTATCCATCTCATTATGTTTTCAGGTTTAAATAGAATTTTTAATTATTTGTCAAAAGCAATTTCTTATATAATTGAATAGAAACGTTGTCTTAATCACATGTATGTACAATGTACATGCATGTAACATATATATATATATATATATATATATATATATATATATATATATATATATATATATATATATATATATATATATATATATATATATATATATATATATATATATATATATATATATATATATATATATATATATATATATATATATATATATATATATATATATATATATATATATATATATATATATATATATATATATATATATATAGATATTTAAATTGTTATTTTGTTTATATACCATGTGAATTCGAATACACGTGATTAAATTCAATCAAGATATCGACTGTGAATCATTAAAATGCAACGTACCGGAAATAAATTTGATTATATCTTATGAATGGTAAAGCGGGCGGGGGTGGGCAATCAATATATATGTATGTATGTACTTACAAATATTTTCGACATACATAAGAAATTCAAAATATATCTTTTTATTTAGTAAAGCAAATTTATATATCATTCATTTAATTTTGTTAAATCAAAATACCGTGAATAAACTTTTTACCATAACATTTATTCTTCTATGGAAGAAGAATTTGTGTATATGATGTCACTTCAAAAGAAACCTGAATTTTTGCGTTTTTTTTTTACATATTTATGTAAATATAAATCGCTTGCATTTATTTTTATATATATACATATGAATGTATACAAATTTGAAATGGATGGTATGAAGTATGAATAAGTAAACTACTTGCATTGAATTGTAATGATTTTTAGAGTGTGACTAAATTTCTTTGTATAACTTATACTCGTTTATAGTTATATAGTATATAATATGTACTGTACATGGTCTGCAATGTATATGTGTATTATTTGTTGTACATACATAGTGGCGCGAGATGCATAACGAATAAGGTATTATTATTTTTACATAAATCTAAAACCATACAATGAAATTCAATAAAGGATCAATTTGCCACAGAGCTAATCCACGTGAAAGTTTAAACTCAATTTCTGGTTAAGCTGTTAAATCATTCCTCCTTATGCTCGAAACCAGATAATAAATCAAATTTGTATACTTAAGTCGTTAATTTTAATTTTAATTAAATTATTCACGTGTCCCTTTTGCGTAGATGGTAAACTAGAGAAAAAAATTTGCAAATTCCTGTTTAATAACATTCAATAGTTTGTACCATAAGTATTAAATAAGGTCAGATGGGGCTAAACCCCAACATAATGCATAATGTATCCTGTTTTCAGATTTATATGCTGGAATTTCACTTTTTTTTTATAGACTTTCCGAAACATAAAAAAGTTAGTCTTTACACCATTTTTCAATTAAGAAAACTACATATTTAATACAAAAGTTTAAATATGACCTGATCATGGTGAAGACCACTGAATTTTAAAACCAAAAACGAAATGTAACATCAAAAAATTTAGATCGAGTATTAGATGAAAAAAATTGAATTTAGTAAAATGTAACGTTCAGGTTCCGAAGCTCATATAAGTATACATAAATGTATATTTACATATAAGTATGGTGGAAAGAGATCTTAGTGAAAAACCACCATATGAAATGAATGTTAAATCAGCATTCGATATCATAGAACCGAAATAAGCCCGAATTTGCCATGCCTAATTATTTTCTATATCTGCATTACTGCGTGTCCAAAAATATTTCGTCAATTATAAATAGTCATATAACTTTGACTAATTCTTTTAATTAAACGAATAGCGCACGTATGTCATTTCACCTTCAAATTAATGATCGAAATGATAATTGATTATGCAATTCGTTTTTAAACTGCTAAACATGCATAAAGCAAATATAAACGAAGAATATACAAAATAAGTTTGTGCGTCAAACTATTTATATGTCAGTAAAGTATATTTTTTTTACAAATACAATCATTGTATATATACCGATACTGATACAGAAGAAACAAAATCTTTAAACAAGATAATTTTTACACGCAAACAATGATACTAAGCTAAGATATAAACAAATATCTTTATTATATGAACGCGAGCCGTAACATGAATAATACACTATTACACCGCTCTCAAGTTTAACGAGCGACAAATATACGAAAAACACAAGAATGTCATTGCGATTATTCGTTGTGTGTTTATATGTATGTACAACAAAATATAGAGTCAATTAAAATTTATAATAATAAAAAATGTATTATTATTATTCAAAACAGTACGTAATTCTATTTAAATTAATAAAAATATAAATAATATTAATGCTAATTATATGTACTTTTGTTTTTTTTTGTTCTTATTCTACGTCGCATCGACATGGTTAATCAAATAATTGAATGATTCATAAATTGGTAAATTTACTTTTAAATGTTCTGCTTTCGGAAATTGACGTTCAGCATACATATTTGCATTGAGGGTGTAAGTTAGAGGATTTATTAAATATCCGACGTATTCTATATAAATATCAGACAATATATCGTCACATTCTCATTTTGGGCTAAGCTTATATTATCTCACATTATCATTTGTTTTAACTTATGCCCAAAATTAGAAGCCAGTGAATGCGGTTCAATCATAATTCTCTAGTTTTTATGAACTGGTGTCCTTTATGAGTCGTATCGAAATTAATTTACATTTACACGCGTATACAGTACAACACATCAATTCTTCGTTTCTCGCCTCTTTGCCAATCAAATATTTTCAACATCTGATTGAAGTTAATGCCAGATATATATACTAGCTGTGTTCCAAAACTATCCAAATTTGCACTAAACATGTTTTACTCAAGGTAGAAATAAAAAAATAAAGAAAAAAGAAAATCAAAAATTATAAATACAAAATTTATGAAATTCTCAAACTCGTAGTCATATCGAGATGATCGAGGTGGATTTAAATTTGTATTAAGACTGTGTCCGAAACCTGTAATAAAAAATCGTGAATTAAATTTTTGACATTTACTTGAAAATACCGAACACACCCAAATTATTCTAGTCTATTACTATGATAATTTATGACAGCTATCGAATAATTTGTGTGCGCATGTCCAACATGTGATTTTTAAATACACACAAATATTTGCTGCGTTTTTTTATTAACAGAATTCAAGTACAATAGGTGCGTTTTTTTATTAACAGAACTTCAAGTTCTATAAGAACATCGGGAATAATACTGGGAAATTTTATTTAGTTTAACCAATATATTTAATTTAAGTTCTATTTATTTGAATAAATTTCAACTTCTAACTATATTTTTTGACGGTTATTGTCAAATAATACAGGTATCAAGCATAAAACAATAAAAAATATTTGTTTAAAATATTTCCTTTTAAAATTTCCCTTTTTTTCGAGTTCGTGTACTATGAATTTATCGCGAACTTGAAAAAACTAATGTTTTATCCAGAACATTGAAAAATAAAGTTAAATTTGATTTGATTGCGATAACAGTGAATTAAAATGTGTAGTTTAACATTAAATGTATCTTATTTATTGATAAAAAATTAAATTCATTTAGATTTTACTGAAAAAATTAGAAAATTCTTATCCAGAACTTCATTCGAACTCGAAAATTTTTGAATAAAAAACATGACTATTGTAAATTCAAATATTAACGATTTTAAATTACTTTTCTGTTTTCTTAAATCATTTTTTCAGTTAAAAACTACTACCAGCCATTTTTCTCATGAAATATTAACTTTAGCCTTTCTAACCGTTATATCAAAACCGCTCAAATTAATAAATGTACCTAATTTTATAAAGTTAGGTAGGTATTGTTTATTTCAATTTTGTTATTCCTTAAATTTTAATTAACGTAAATAATGATTTTATAAAAATGAATATTGCTGTATCCTACCAATTTACTTAGGATGATTTAGTTTAATGTGTGATCTCAGGCTGCTACCAAAATTGTAATCTTTGTTACATAATACACGTTTATAAGGTCGGTCATCTAGATGAACATGTTCATGTATTTTACGGCCACCTGAATCAGTAAACGATTTATCACAGTACCGACATTTATAGGGTCTCTCGTCGGTAAGCAGGCGCTGCTGAATAATCAATCCAGCATTTCGTGAAAATGTTTAACCACAAATAACACAACTATGTGATTTTCTCCAGTGTGAGTACGTTTATGCATATTTAATTGATAAAGTGTTCTAAAACCTTTTCCACACTCATTGCACAAAGTTGGTTTCTCTCCCGTGTGTGATCTAATGTGTCGATTCAGTTCAACATTGTTCAAGAACCGTTTTTCACACAAGTGACATTTTTTAGGCTGTTCCTCCATTGGCATATGTATTTTAACGTGTACACGTAGTCGATCTTTAGTTTTAAAACAATTTTGACTTGTTTCACATTTAAACGGACGCACCTCGGAATGTGTATCCATGAGTCTGTTCAAACAATCGTTAAATTTAAATCGCTGCTGACAAATTATACATTCGTAGGGTAATATGCCTTCGTGCATTTGTATATGCGCCTTTAAATTAACAACTCGTTTATTACATATTGTGCATATGAGCTCGGCGATGGCGATCATATAGGACATGACGTTTGAAACCTTTCTTGCAATCCTCACAATTTATACGTAAACCACCCCTCGAAGGTTTTCGTTCTGAAGTTGCTTCAGTTCATTCTTCTTCCTCATTACTCTCAGATACAGACTTAGATTCATCACTTTCAGAATCATCGTCATTTTCCAATTCTTTTTCATTAGCTGAGATTTCTAAACTGTCAGTAATATTGAACTCTTCTTCGAATATAACTATCTGGTTCAGCTTTAACCTCTACATTTCCAACTGCGGATCTATTCTGAATTAAACCAAAAATATAATTAGCATTTGCCTTTTCAAACTCAATATTTAATTTGAAACACCATAACAAAAATGAAATCTGTTCAAGCTCTGGAGACCACCCACTACACTTTTTATCTAAAAACAATCCAGTTTATTGAAATGTTTTGGCTGATACTTTGGCTGATTATTTTAATATTAATGTTTGTAAATTTTCTGTACAATTTAGTAGTTGTCACAAAAAATTTGAAGTTATGAAAATTAAAATTGACATATATGACGTGGGGAAAAAACTTATGAGGTGGGGAGATTGATTACACATTTCGGAGAGCATAATAAAAAATCGTGAATGTAAGGGAATAATTATCAGTGCAGTATTACTTGTGTACATAATCTTGAGAATTCTGTTATTCGTGAAAACCTTTCGAGTGATATATAGAATTCTCTAATTTTTTAAATTCTGTATTTGGGCCGTACGAGTGATTTCAAGATGATCGAGGTAAGTATGAATTAATCATTAGTATGACAAAATAGCATTAGTCATATACAGAATCGGACATCTCTGAAAAATCCGTAATTCTCTAGTTTTTGACATTCCTACGGGTCATTACGAGGCGATATTATAAGTGATATACGTATCTATATTCACTAACTATAAACTCAAAACCACCTCGATTATCTCGATATAATGTTAAAGAACTTTAAAAATTAGTGAATCTATGTTCAAAGGGGATTTTTTCCGATAAACGGCATTTTAAATAAAATCCTGCCCTCCTATTGAGTAAGGCTGTTTTCGCAAACTAAAAGCTAATAAAAAACCACCTCGATCATCTCGATATCACCCGTTCCGTACGGAAGGACTTATAGAATTTCAAAAATTACAAAATTTGGTATATCACTTGAATGATTTTTCCGAAAACCAGAATATGTTGTGCATGAATAAGGCTGTGTTTTCATACTAAATACAAATTTCGAACCACTTCGATCATCTCGATATGACCCGTACGGATCGAGTTACAGAATATCAAAAGTTTTGTACTTCAAATATCATTCAAAGATTTCATCGGATAATTTTTGTTTTTTTTGTTCTAACTTGAGTAGAAAATATTTAGTGCAAATATGAATGCTTTTGGAACACGTATATAATCAGAGCCACCTATATATACAGAGCCCTAAGGTTAAAAATTGAGCTTTTTCTAGAGGAACTAAAATTGACGAAAAAAACATTTTTTCCATACAAAACATATGAAAAATTAAATTTTTTTCGGTGCGATATTTTTCAATGAAAATGTCGATGGATTAAGTATTTTAACATTGAAATAGAATCTACAATTATCATTTTATAATTGATTCAAAGCTTGATCAAAGAAGTTGTTTAATTTTTGATATATTTATAAATAAAATTTATAGAAAAAAAAGCATTTCTCCATTGAATTGATATAAATACACACAAATACCAACGCAATAAAATTAAACTGCAAGACGAAAAGAGAAAATAGTAAAAGTGTGGTTATGTTTCCTTTTGAATTATATTGTTGTGAATAAAATAAAATATTTAAAGGGTATTTCAATAAAAGCTGCATGATTTTGTTTGAATAAATCTCAAACTAATTTCACTTCAATTTCAACGTAAATTTTGGATTTTAGATTATAAATGGAACACCATGACTATCACAGTTCTTCTGGCACGGTTCTATTTTATTTTGGTAAAGTTTTGTTATGCATTTGTGCATAATTATGGTTCTAAATAAATTGTGCAGCTGTTATTGGAACTCCCTATGACATGTTGTAAGTTGTCAATATCACAATTTTTTTTCTATCGATCGATGTTTTTGTTCTCTTTTTAAATTTTACGCTATTTCGTGAATTCAATTTTGATTTTTTTCTATTGCGATCTCAGCCTATTGGAATAATTTTGCACTCTATCCCTTTTCCGATTTCGCTACAAAGTAATGAAATAGAAATATGTGGTGATACATTTTCAAATGTATAAAAGGAAATAGAATAATGCTTTATACGAGCATGCTTCGATCGCAATAGAAAAAGCGAAATAAAAAAAAAAATGTGAGATTTAATTCTTAAAAAAGAGACAAAATCATCGATCGAAAGGATGACAATATATGTTTTATTTATTTTTTTACCTACACATTCAAATAAATTCATGTTTACATAAATATGATAAATTCATATTTAATTTTGATTTAATGTTTATTAAATTAATAAAAGGTTTAAGGTTCTGACTTTCAGATATGTGCTGCTTCAATATAGAATCAATTCCACAAAGTCTTTATCGAAATGAAAGATTTAACTTTTCATTGATGAAAAGTAATTCGAAAATGGTCATTTTTACATTGATTCTTATGGGATAATGCAAAAAGTAGTTCCTCTAGAAAAAGCTCGACAAAAAACATGGCTGATCCTTACGGCTCTGTATATATAGGTGGCTCTGATATAATGTATAAATTAGAGTTGTAACTTACTACATAAGTCAAAACAAAACACCAATCAAAAAATGTATGGGCGGGATCAATTTGTTTTTTGTGTACGCTTATTTAGTTCAAATTAGACGCGAAAGAATTTTGACTTTTGGCGAGTTAAAACAAGAATACAAATTATGTGTTTATCATTATCTATACTATAATTCTTAAAGTTTGGATTTCTGTCCCTTTAACTGCTCCTAGACGGAGCGTGCTAGGAAGGTGATCTTGGAAAGGCTCCTGATTTCTAGGTCAACGCAACTATTTTCAGCTCTTCAAGTTGACTCCTAAGGAGTTACGAACCAATAAGAATTAAATTTACCTAGCCGGTAGAAGTTATTCTTCGTAGTAGGTATAGCTTGCACTTTTTAAAAAAAGAAAAGGTTACTATAACACGGTGAACGGAAATGTCTGTTTTTGTTTAACATGAATTTTCAAATGCAATTTACATTTTACTGAAGCAGTAAACAGTCATGTCATTAAAAATAAAATAAGAAAAAACGAAAAATGCCCAGAAAGCGACGTGCCGTGTTTAATCCAACTCGTATTGATACGAAAAAGAAAAAAGTATCACGCACGTAGAAAACAAACCTCATTTCAAAACTGAACTATTGAAGAAAAGTCTAACCGTCTTTAAGGAAATAGACAAAGGAACATCACGTCACGGCAAATCGAGACTGATGTAACTCATGTCCCCCTACAAATTCAAAGGGAACTGGCTTTACCTGAAAGAAGAAGCATTTCATTATGATCCGTCATTGGAATACATGAATTTTCCGCAAGTTCTTAATGGTAAGATGGACAATAAGTGTAATTTCTGTAGAGCACTCACATTTAAAGGAGAAACACCCGGTTTATGTTGTTCCAACGGAAAAGTCAAATTGCCCAATACGACAAGTTGACTAAAAATAAACCTGGGCGAAGCCTATCCGGCTAGTATATGTATATTTAAAAAATAAATAACGTTGAAATCGGAAATAATGAAACCATCTTCAGATAATGATAAATTGTTCCTCTCGATAGATTTCGGTAGTTTCACTTTAAAACGAAAAAGGGATCAAAAGAAATTGACACACACACACACTTGTACACATATACGTATACAATATATTGCACTACACTACTTGAGTAAGGAAATATTGTTGAAAAAGCCAAATGATTCTGTTTTTGTTGATTTTCAATAATATTTAAATCAAAATTTTGCTCCGAGTAGTATTTGAGTCACAATTTGAGTCAAATCAAAAAAATAAGACAATTTCAATTTCATAGTAAACGCTGATTCTTGGTTTCATGACGCAGATAAGGATCAAATCGAACGGCAAAAAATGCGGCTATTATATTCATCAAAATACTCTTTTAATATCAGTGCATTGGGGAATTTCCCAATGCACTGATATTATTATAATAATAATTAGCTACTTCTATTTTAGGGCATCCGCTTTCCACCTAATATATTATTCGGCTGTGACGACGTTTCAGATATTTGCTTCTTTCCGTTTGCTTATATTAATACATGCTTACAATTTTAGTTACCCATTTTAGTTAGGTTTACCCATTTTTCCTACCTCATAGGGCTTCATATCATTACTATACAACTCCAAACCACATCAAATATTTCATATAATATAATTTGCAATGCAATTAAACCGCATTTCATTTCGGTATAGATGCATGATTGAAATGTACTTGCCATTGTAGTTATTTTTCTCGGTTTATCTTAAGTATGTTTGTAACCCGCAGTGAAATACTAACCATTTTGTAAAGATAAAAACGTCCCTTTTATTTTTTATTAATTTGTTAATTATTATAAATACATACTGCTAATTGCTTTAGGTGAAACTTTTGTTGTGTAACATTTTTCATGTACGAGTATCTTTTTTAAAAATATTTCTTTTAAACGTAAAAATTCAAAACCATTAGTATTTATTGAACCGAGTTGATATACAAATTAAATTGCATATTAGCACTTGACAAAAACCATTTTTTTCCAAAATACTCCAGCTTTCTCTCTTTTTAATCTGGCTGTTTTTACGCCTGCGTTTTGTTTCGGTCATGCTATCCGAATCATTACAATAATTGTTGGCACCGTAATGATTTCTGCCTATTATTGAGGCAATTAACGTCTTAATTTGTACAATTCTAACCGTTCTGCGTGATAACAGTGTGAGTCTGATCTCATACTCATAGGTAGTAAAACAATAAGTGCATCTTCATATAGTATAACAATTTCTCTTCACCAAATTTTAAAAATGGTTAAACCAGAAGTGGTACGAGTATGATCTATCCCTGAGTTTCAGCCACGCCAATGAAAACCTGCAAATCACTTAGATACATTAAACAATTTCTAAACCACTGTTCATTTGAAAGAGCCCCTGACGTTTCTAAAAATTCTCGTATATGGTTGAAACATATTTTGTAACTTGCAGAGATACAATACTTTTCATCAACGTTGCGACGCACTCTGTATCATTTTGACTCTCGAATTTTTATTGTGCTGTTATATGTACATGTGCATACGACGAAGCTGAGTCTGAAACTTACTAAAATTCAAATTAGCAAACTAGAAACACTACATATTGACCTTTTATTTGTCGCCGAATATTTTTAATAGAACATGAACATTTGGGAAATATATGAAGATTTCTTAATGCTTTGAGTCCATTGTGCGCGAGCAACAGTGATTATTCGCAACAATATTTTGTATCTTTGCTAATATATATATATATATATAGCTATATATATATATATATATATAGCTATAGCTATATATATATATATATATATATATATATATATATATATATATATATATATATATATATATATATATATATATATATATATATATATATATATATATATATATATATATATATATATATATATATATATATATATATATATATATATATATATATATGTTACAAATACATACAACATATGGAGATTATTAATTCGAATTATAAATTATTTTATTGCAATGCATCAACACAATCGCAGTGAATATAATAATTTTATATTGTTTGAAGTAACGAGGCATTGGTGTAAATGACTTCCTCCCTTCCCTACGCCACTGATATGTACTCGTATTATTTAAAATCTAAATTTCGAAATATTAGGATTAATAGATTTCTACAATCTTTAATTTTTAATTTACCATCTCAAATATTCTCAAAGCTTGGTAATTTTCTTAAAATGCTAAAATAGGATCCATGTCCATTGGTCTCAAAAATATCACAGATTTATCGAATTAAAATAGTGTTCCAAACATAAAAAATCAGTCGATTTTACCATAGAAAA
Source organism: Tipula unca (assembly GCA_951394425.1). NCBI lineage: Eukaryota > Metazoa > Arthropoda > Insecta > Diptera > Tipulidae > Tipula > Tipula unca. The sequence continues at coordinate 84,641,859 of OX596380.1, forward strand.
GCATCGAAATAATTATAACTTATTCGAGACGAATATTTCTTAACCGCCAACCTACAGTATGCATTTCAAATATGCAAAATAAATGGAATAACTCAGCCTAGTTGTATTTATTTTTTGAATTTTGTGGAATTGATTTTTGGCGGTTAAGAGGTATTCGAGCTCAATTTTGGACCATATACCAAGACAGGAGATTTAAAGTTTTATGCACATGTAAAGTGTATAATACACAGATTTTTTACTGCCTTATATTTATGTCATTTTTAAGACATAAAGCATTAAAATTAACTGAATAGCACGAAATCAGTTAATTTTTTTGGTTCCTTTGCTCTTTTTCATCATCGTTTATATACATTTGATTTTGTGAAATGCGACTCATGTTAAAATTATGGGAGTTTTTCTTAATGTTTAACTTTTTGTGGTATAGTTAAATCACTCGGTTAAATTTATTCGATTAACTATTTTAGGTCATAAACTAATTATGTATTTATGAAATTCATCTGACAATCAGACATAAATAATTTCTGGCTTCAGTTATAGTTAGTAAATTCTTTAAAATGGTAACATTTTCATATGAAACCAAAACCATTAGATGAATTCTATGAAACGGAACAGCCGCATATATAATTCCAATTCTAGATTTAATATTAAACTTTACGTTAAAAGCGATTTTATAAGAGAAATGTAAGTAAAATACAGTACAACTGGAAATTTATATTCTCTATCTGAAGCTCGTACATATATAATATTATATGAACCAAACGACGTACCACATACGTATTTCTGTAACTTTATTACCACACATGACTGAACTTTTAACCTTTTTTCTGATTTTATACGTAATTGTAACTTCTCTTCCATATATATGTATGTATGTATACTCTACTCATAAAATTCCAAATTTGTTCATTCACGGAAATCAATCTAAAATTTATCACGATTTAATAATGCATTTTATGTAGCTTCGCTTTTATAACATTTTTTTTTTCTATATAAATTGAAAATACATATGTACAACAAAATTTAATCAATAGATCACGACAATAGAATAAAAAATTGATTTTACACAGACGATATCTATTTATTTTATATAAAAATACAACCATATTAAATCTATTTCCGCGGAACCGCGCTGCATACACACATTATATGGGGATATATACAAACTATACCGTCATCATTACCTGCAACAGCGGCTCATTTTTTTGGTATCGTTATTTGTTATTATCAAGCCCAAAAGTTATTCATCTATATTATATATATATATATATATATATATATATATATATATATATATATATATATATATATATATATATATATATATATATATATATATATATATATATATATATATATATATATATATATATATATATATATATATATATATATATATATATATATATATATATATATATATATATATATATATATATATATATATATATATACGGGTGAACCCGTTTAACGCGGTGTCTGTTCAGGCTGCTATCGTAGTTTTATTATATTTTGCAAATGTTTTTTAACTTTAGTCAACAGATGGGAAAAGTCGAACGCTCACAGCTCATCAAATGATTTATTTATTATTATGATTAAAGTGTTATTATCGTTATAGGAATGGAATTATTGGATTGCGTTAACCGAGGTTTACCTGTACACACGATGATATTCTATATTTGTGTATATACGTATATGTACATAGGAGAACGTACATGCTCGTCTTATATTTGAAATGTGAGTTTGGATTTTTAGTTAATTTTTTTCGATCCTTTTACAATTATTCTTTATATGTACGTCATATTTTTCTCAATTTATTCTGACTTCCTGTTACCGGAATTAGGAACTATAGTGGGACTGTTTTCGATTAAATATATGAATATTCTTTAATCATTTAAAGCACGATCGAACGTAATTTTTTTTTTTTTTTTTGGTTTGTGTATACAGCGTTTAGGTTATGATTATGATGCGGGTGGAATCAAATTATTACTTCCACATTAGCATATTATGTGGCAAAAAATACGTTGATATAGGTTAATAAATAATTATGAAATACCGCAATAAATTTCAATTCATTTTACTTTACATTATGTACATTTGCAATTTAGCATGAATTGTTCTTTTATGGTCGTTATACATAATGTATATAACCTTTTTGATTGATTCATTCATGAATAATTAGTATATATTAATTAATAATAAATAATGAATTGTTGGTGACTGAATTATATACGCAAGTAATAAATTAAACGTTTTTATACAGTTGTAGGTCAAATGATGGAATATATGGCGGGCAAAAAAGTAAACGTAGTTGTTGTTAAGGAAAAGTACTATTCTTAAATATACTTTGAATTGGAATCAATTCAATTTCTTAAAAGATATTTTATCAAAACCTTATTATAATTTTAGTTGTTATAGCGATTAATCAACATGAACTGACCCACATAAAAATAAGGCAAAAGGCAGTGGATTAACATTTAATTTTGAGAGAGTTTATTTGGTCCAAAGGCTGGCTCTGGAAAAAGACATATCCGCCAAATAAATTCCATATTTCGAATACCAATTTTGTTAAACAACTTCTATACTATTCTTTTTTGTTTCACACTATTACAGGTAGTGTGCTTGAAAACTGAACGACTTTAAAATCTACTACGCATTTGCTTTTTCTGAAATGACCAACATATCCAACATATTAACATTTTTGAAATAAATGCATTTTAATTTTTGTTTTATTACTAACGATACCGTGATGGTTAGATTATTCATTATTAGCTTAAAACAGCATTAGTCAATGTAAAACTAATCTAGCTCCTTGAGTATCATAAAAAATATATTCATTTAAAATAAAAATTATGATGTTTTTAATTAAAAGTGAGAAATGTCCCTAAATGCGATCATTTTCTACATTATAAGTGAAAATATTTTTTTTTTAAATGTCCTTCATTTCCCAGCAGTTTTAATTAGAAAATCTTAAATGATTTATAATATTTATCACATAACAAAGGTGGGTTGATATCTCAACCAAATAAAAAATATTGTAAAAACATAACTTTGGTAATAACAGTACCGATAACAAATTTCACTTAATAGCTAGTTACTTCAAAAACTATTTTGATCTTATAAAATAAATAATATTGGAAATAAAAAGGGAACTATCAATCAATTTTACAAGATCACTTTATAGAAATAATAATAAAACTACCTATGTTAAACATACTCAGACTATCGGCAATCTGAAATCTATTAGTCTCAACAATGATTAAAATTATTAAATAATTGCAATCACAAATTTGTATAAAATAAGCCATAAAAGTTTGGAATGACGTTACTATCAACCAAGCCTAAAAGGTCCCGCTTCTTATTTTCTTTTATTTTGGGTCTAAATCTATAGGCTTTTTTATCGAAATGTTTAGTAAACTACTTCTTTTTCGTGTAATCTCGAGTTCGTTGAAGTCATCTTCTTTATAAGAATGGTTAATGAACACTTTCGTTGGTTCGCCCTGAACAACCTTGAAGATCTTGATTTTAGAAGTTTTCAAATTTTTGGCATTGAAACCAATATCTTCTGCTAAATTTCGCATTGAGAAAAAACCCTTGAAATTCAGTTCATTTACATTGTATGGTTTGCCTTTCTTTTTGGCATTTCGTATTATCAGTTCATATTGGTTGGGAACATAGATGGGACCGGATCTAAGGGTCTTTTTGATAGCTTTTTCGATTGTAGAATGTACAGCATCTAGATGAGATATTTATGCGTTATTGATTTAATTTTGGGATGCTTCATCAAAGCGAACATGTACATAGAAAACACAAATCTATTTTTCTGCTGCCGCAGCAATTGTCCGAGAAAAATACAAATTCAATACCTGAACCATTGTAGCCTGCCATTATTTTATCAATAAAATGTAGTACACAGGAGCCTATCTCATCAGCACCTCGGTTAGCTTCACCTTCATGTCACAAGTAATATTCGGTATGGTCAGATCCAAGTTCACTTATAGTGAAATTTAAGGTATTTAGTTAGGATTTGTAATAGAATACTGAAACATCCCATTTTGGTGTTTGAAGAACAGCCTGTCTTTTTCAAGTCTTGAGAGATTCTTTTCCTCTAAGTGTGATGTGTACTTCTCACGTAATTCATCTTTACCGGCATCATCTAAATTTTCGGACACACAACTCACAACGATCTTTTTTAGGAATAAAAAAACTTATATTAAATTCCTGATTAAAAATTTTAGAGTACTTCTCATAGTGTGCTGCTGGAATCCCTTGCTCTGAACACGTTTCGTGTAGTTGCTATACATTTACCACCATCGATATACTCCCGACTAGATTTTTTTCTGATGTAGTGACTTTCGATCCGTGGTATAGAATTTATATGATTTCTGACTGCTTGCTTTATCGATTCATCTACTTTACGATGGTGGCCGTGTTTTATCTGGTTCAACGAAACCTAGTTCTTTCTTATTAAATACAGTTCTTACACCCCGATCATTCACATACAAAGTACCCAAGAAAAATTTCTTGCACACCCGTGTGTCAACATTGTTAACATTCAAATAGAATGCATTATTATAATTCCGAGGGTTTTATTTCCCCGAGAAACGAAATTATGGGACAATAGGTTTTTATACAATGACTTATAAAATTTCTTTGAAGGGTGATATCACCTAAGCCCCAATATTTAGAAAATATTTTTTTTCTGTTGCCTTCGTCTATCTTAGAAGAGCATTGCATTCTGCCGTTTTCGCCACAAGGTAGTTTCAAAGATCGTGCTGGAATATTTTATTTTTGTTTTTGATCTAGAAACATAAGACTCACCAGTATTACGTAATTTGTTTGCTTTGTTACTCAGCCACTCATCGAATCTTGCAAGGCGTTTCTTGCCTTTCTTTATATTATTCTTCTTCAGTTAAAATAGGCTCATGTTCAATTGTTACTGTGTGATTTCCCCTTCTTCGACGTAATTTTCGGACAATGGTTGGATTAGTTGGTTTATTTTTGCCTGACAGTTACCTTCTAAAACTTGAAGGTTATTTATGCATAAATCCGATTGAGTTTCAACGTAAATAGTAGAAACGGTTGAACGAGAAGAATCCGATGAGCATCTAGAAAAACTAGACGATCTGCTGGAAGAACTTGACTTGTAGTTATAGGATCCTGCACAGAATCATCTCTATCTTCCGAGTAAGAATCATTAGCCGTTATGGTTCTATCTGTGCATTGACTTTGAAGGGGATTGTAACTGCAATGTGCTCTTGCCCCAGTGTCCTTTAAGTCTTCGACAGATGCATTGTCAACTAAAATTTCTAAAATTAAACGATTATTTAAATATAGCTTCATCAATTTTTATAAAATATGCAACATAAAACCACAACTTTAAGAAGAAAAGTGACTCGATCAAACAAACTTACCCAAATTTTTGTTAGCGTATATTTCTTTTATCGACTCAATGCTGTTAGAGGCTTCGGGAACTGCACTAATAACTTGGCCATCTATAAAAGTAAAGAATGAAACAAATAGCTTGTTTAAGTATTACGGGGTAGTGTAATAAACAATTTTCATTTAAAATTTACCTGATCAATTTTAGCATAGTTTTTTTTTTTTTTTTAAAGGACTTGGCATAGACACTTTTACGGTCCATAGCCTTACCTTACATTCACACAACATTCATTCAATCCATTCATTCATCCCATTCACACAAGTACAGTACACAACAAAAGATGAAGTTGTGTAAAATATAATCATAACCTTTGATATGACTCCTTTTTAGAATATAAAATAAAGTACTTTTAAGTGTGACTTGTTCTTGTATAATACGGTATTAATATTAAGTATTCACATCGAGACTTATATTCCAACACTGTTAACAATTTAACACATTGTTCCCACCCAAGTTTCGAAATCTATCGATGTAGTTATTTAGTTATGTTAATTTTTTGAAAAAATATTATTGGACGTTTGCGTATTCAATGTTTGGGTCATGCACACAATTACGATTGAAATTAACACAACACGATTCAGTAATTAATTTTTTGAAAGTTTAATTTAAATTGGGTGTGTGGAGATATTTGATGGCAATATTATCTCGAAATAACAAATGGAAAAATATTTTCTACCTTTTTTGCGAATATGAAAACATATAGATTTTAATGTTTCTCTGTTTTTTTACATTTGTAACCCATAATAAACAAAAATTATAAATATTGAACCTTTGACTGATTGGGTAAAACATGATAACAACCAAACAAAAGTAAACCGGTTAAAAGCATAAAACATTTATTTCTATTCGATCATAATGTTGTTCAGTTGCCAACCCAACCTTGTATGTACAATTTATAATTTCCATGTTCCCATACATCAATTAATTTGTGAAATTATTTTCTAAACAACACTCGCAATTTCTAATGTATTTATAATATAGAGGATTCCCTTTGGGATAACACATTATCATTGTGCACATACATTTCTGTATATGAAGAAATTATAGAACATCCCAATTAGGGCTTGCATTACCGATTAACCGATTAACCGGTTAATCGGTAAATTGCTAAAAAATTCATTACCGAAAAACCGGTAAATTCATTATTTTTTACAGGTTTTTTCGGTAAAAATTTAAACTTTATATTTTACAATATTTATCGTTTTGTTCCGTTCCATACATACTATTTTATAAGTAAATAGTTGAATTTAATATTTAAAATTAATAATTATACTATAATAAAGAAACAACAAAACCATTGATAATAAAAGAAATCGTTGAATTAATTGAACGGTTTACGTTAAATGAAGAGTCTGAAACTGAAATTTCAGATTCAGAAGCATGTACTTCAGATGAGCGTGCAATTCCGTCAACATCAGCATCGCCAGCGTTAACAATGAAAGAAAAGCTGCAACTTACAATTCAACAGAAGATGAATAAATCGAATTTGGAAAGTACTCGGCCAAAATCACCTAAAGCTAAAGGATTAGTGTATATTATTAAAAGGGAAATGGACTTTTTCCAAGAACAGAACATCCGAGGTAAATATTTAGAGAAAGCATTTAAAATGTTGTTGACTGTTCAACCGACAAGTGTCGAATCGGAACGCGCGTTTTCAGCAGCCGGTCTGATCTGCACCAAGTTGAGGTCGAGCTTAAATGATAACACGTTAGACACAATGTGTTTTTTAAGGCAGCATTTTAATCAAAAACAAGAGTTGAAATGAAGATTTAATTTTTTTTCTAATTTACGTTTATACTTTTTTTTTTTATATACATATTATAATGTTGTGAATTAATAAAATAAAAGAATAAATTAATAAAATAACTTAATGAATTTTATAAAACAAAATTTTATAAGTAATTAGTTTGAATAAAATATCAACTAACTAAAATACTCTTAAAATTACCGGTAAATTCCCGGTTTACCGGGTTTTTCCACATAAATTACCGAATTACCGGTAATTGAAAAAGTCGGTAAATTTGCAAGCCCTAATCCCAATGAAACCGTTTTTTTTTTCTAAAGAGGTATACAAACATGAATTAATACTCCACGTCCTTTTCATAATCATATCCAATGACACCAATTTTCATTATATACGCATTGCCATTTAGAACACAAATTTTATATAATAATCTTTATGTGTACACAATCATCTTGAATGCTAAAAATTATTATAATATCCCACGTATGAATTTTAAAAAAACATTTAACGACAATAACAACAACAACAATATAAAATCATCGACAAATTCTTTTTGAATTATTTTATTGTTTTTAATTTTATTAAAAAATGTGTTGTCGTCGTTTTCGTCGTCGTCTGGAACAGACAGAACATGTAGATTTCTTAAAGACATTAAATTGTTTAAGATTAAATGGAAATCATGTCAGGGCTTGTGTGTGATGTCATTAAAAGAAAATTAGTTTAATGGTCGAAGGATATCAATAACAAGTTTGTTCTATTAACAAAATGTAAACGACACTTAGCACATCGTGAACGTAATTAATTTCATTTATACACAAATTTTTATTTTTGTGTCGCATAAAAAATTTAACAATATTTATTTCAGCCATACTATTTTCACAATAGCATATTCATTTTACAATTTTGGGTTAACGTTAAATATCTTAAGTAAAGAAAGAGTTCCAATTTCCATCATTTTGTAAATTTGGAATTATAGCTGTCTTGGCCAATATTATAAAATTTAACACTATTATGTTATTCAATTACACTTAACCTATCATCCCGCAAATATCGAGATTCACCTACTCGATGCAAACAAAAATAAACATTGTAATCCGTAATAAATACATACCACCTAATTATTTAAAAATGAAAATCGATCGTCTTAATGTTTGATATTAAACATTTTTTTTGTTAGATTTTCTATAGAAATAAACAACTGCGTGAAAATTCGGTTATAATTATATATTATTATTATTACAAATATTATCGTAAACACAGAAACCACCACGAACATATGTTTAATGTATCAATCATTGTTTAACTACTAAATAATTTTACTATAATACATTTCTATATTATACGCTCATTACACTCAGCTAAATTTAAAATAATATTTTATTTATTAATAAAACCGTGGAATGGAAATAAACATATCTATTTAAATTTAATTTTAACTCTTTCAAATTCTTGTCAAATTTTTATTCAAATTATTTTTAAATTCTGTGACAATGGGTGAGCCAGATTTTAAAATTAGTCGAAATCATAATTTTTCACTCAGTTCTATTTCAAATCAATTTCAATTGTGACCTTGGCCGTTTTTTTTCTAACTAAATTTAAATAATTGTATAATAATATTAAAATTTGTTTCATTCACTATTTAAATTTTCCAAATTCAACTGTACGTTTCGAATCAAATTCTTTTATAACTTTAATTCTGACAAACTATTGATTCTAAATTCGGAACAAAATCTTTGGAATTAAACCGATTTTTAAGCTTCGTCATTATAACGATATTGGTTCAATTAATGACATTCAAAAAACACTCTATTTTAACTATGTATACACTAATTCTTTTTAAATAAGGGCTTTCGACGAGTAATCTTAAGAATCAGTAAATTCCATTGACAGCAAATGATTTAAGTTTACAATCTCTTTAACGAAAAATCAGTTGTGACATTTCGGAAATGGCCACTATGGCGATTTCTTTTTGCGTTTAATTGTTGAACATTCTGATTTCCATTCTCATTTTAATTTAAATAATGTTTCTCATGCTAATAAAATGCCTGTCAATTTACATTTATAAGAAATATTTTAAAAAACAAATTGTGGCATAGTATGTATTCTCTACTTAATCAGTTGTTTTAAAATAATTAGAAAATCTACTTTAATAACAATTTTATGAGAAATCATATATATTCATGCCTATTCTGTAACTCGTTTCACTCTTATTTCGTTGGAATAATTCCAACCTGAAGGAATTTTGACTCCAAATTTAGTATTGTTGTTATTTTGTTATTCTGTAATTCGATTCCATTGGAATTTTTGTAGAAAAATCTCCGTCAGGAAATTGTGGTGAATTTTTTTAGAAAATGCAATTTTTGTGAAAAATATATATATCGCCAGCGCTCACGAGACAGTTAAAAATGATCGCATTTTACGTACAATAAAAATTTGCCGCCTAACGAAATTACCAGATGCCAATAGACGGTTATTTGCTCATAGTGAATTAATCGCGTAAACTTTGTTAGCCTTGATCACGAATTTCTAAATTATTGTCATTTCATTACTTTCCATTTTTTTATGTCTGCCACAGTACATAAAAATTGGACGAGGAAAAAATAGTAAACTTACTTGATGAATTCGCCAATCGCCCTTAAAAAATAGACGGTAGGTCTTTTATAACAACACCCACAAGTGCATTTACATAGTAAAATTTAAAAATAAATTGAAAAATTTATAAAAGCGTAACTTTTTTAAATTTAGGGATTCGTTGAAAATGAAAGGTTGTCGGTCAACAGTATTTTTTTGGACTTTTCACAGTTGACACTTACATAAAGAAACTCAACAGGAATTATGTACTTGTTTGGATAATTTAAATTCGGTTGTTTTAGTGAAACTTTGCTTAATCGTTTTTAATCTTATAGTGTAGTAATACAGCTATTTTGTTACCAAAAGTTTATGACGAAAACAACAAATAAATTACAACAACATTAAGACGAACTAAAAATAATTGTATTACATTTTTGTAAATTTCTGTTTTTTAAATAAAAATTACCAAATGTCATTTTTTTCTCTATTTGACAATAATCACTGGTATTTTTGTATTTTTTAACTCTGAAAAAATATAAATCTTACAATACTACAAAAAAAAATATCGAACAGAAATTTCCAATCCAACGAGATACAGAATGGCAAATTAAACTCTAATGGAATGGAATTTTTCCAGTGGACATTTTTCAATCGAGTTACAGAATAGACATGATTATTTCAAGTGGAAGAATCCATTAGAATAATAATTAAACAACTTCTATTTTAATCAATATTTGTTTGTTTGCATTTACGATTGTTGATTTTGATCTACTTATGATTTAAAAGGCGGTGGTCATCAATTTGAAATTCGTGGTCAGTTTATCATAGCTCCTTTTATTTTTGTACATGCGCAATTATCATGTAATATGTGACAAACTGCGTTAATTATATTGATTTAATTTGATTTCTTTTCTTATTTGCGTAAAAGATCTATAAGCTATACATACTAGACATTTTCCCTCGTTTGTTTCAAATTTTGGCATTTTTGAATTTTTTCATGTGGCTGTCAAAATAAGGCAGTAAAACCATTTCGATTAGTTTTATTGACTTATTTAAGATAGAGACTAATAAGTCTATAAGTCTCAAAATAGCTTCGTTTCCGAAAACAGCGTTAAAGACAAATCTTAATAACGGTAAACGTTCAATTGTCTGTTTTTTTGTAGTGCTCAAAGGCTACTTTGCTTTTTCCGAATAATAACAACTGTGCTGGGATGTTCTATCATCACTTCGATTCGCTTCGATAGATATTTGTGTCTCTTTTTTACGAACAAAATTGTGCTCCATAGTTTTTTTTTAATTACGTTTTGTCTTTTGCGATCTCAGCCTGTTAGAATAAATTTGCAAACTATCTCTTTTTCCTCTTTTCACTTGCCATCGAAAATAAAAATATTGGTGATATTTTATCGAATGATATTTTATAGAAATAGAATCGAGTAGGCTATGATCACAATATAAATTGCGAAATAGAATACAATTTTGTTCGTAAAAAAAGAGACACAAATGTCTATCGAAGCGAATCGAAGTGATGATAGAACATCCCAGCACTGATAGTGGTTTAACCAGTGAATTAATATACTAAAACTACGCGACCTACAGTAAAACCCACCGTTTTGAGATCCGTAAGGAATGCCCGTTCACACAATATCCCCCTGGGTGAAAAATTATTTGCACTAAACAATACTGTCATGTCGAGCAAGTTGCGACTTTATCATTGGTCATGAATGTCCAAGTAGTTCATATGCTTATAACAATATTCAATACAACTTGCTAATTCCGTCATTTATTATTTAAGCCAAAAAACCATACTTAATTCTTTATGAGGGTCTTTGTAGAATTACGTATTAACCGCATTGATAAACTTAAGGTTGGTTTATTTTACAGTTCTGCTAACAATAAACAAAATTATTTACTATCGGCGAGTAAATATCGCATCATTTTAATGCTTGAGGATTTCAACATCGGCGTAAACTCGATTCTCCTCGTATGTAGTATAACATGACACTATAGCGATTGAGATCGAGAATTTTCGAGACGTGAATCATGTCAATTAAACTGGAAATAAGATAATGATCACCACAACGGCTATGATATGATTACAGATTTTATCCTGTAGAAAGGACTTTAGACAAATATTACAAGAACCTATAAAGCCTACCACGATTCTGAAAGCCAAACACGATTTCGGCGTCCAGCTCTAGAGGATTATGCAAAATTGTATCCAAAAACAGAACTATAGATTGTCCGAAAAGATAGTAAATATTTTTTATGTCAAAAAAATGTAAAACTTTTATGTTTTTAAGTTGTTTTTTAAGTTTTTGAAAAATGTCTTTTAGCTTTACGAAATTCATCGTTGTGTAGGTAATGTGTTAACTATTCTTCAGTTAAAAATCGGCTTACCATAAGTAATATTACATAAACCTCTTTTAAGTTTTCTATTTTCCCGAGAATCTCGAGAAAGAAAATTTCTAAATTTCTCGTGAAACAAATTTCGCCGAGACATCCCAAATCCTATATGATACACTTTCTTGTGCCTATTAATATTATAATTGAATCACGATATATGTATATATCATTTCATACTGTTTCGATGTAGAAATCCTAAGGTTAAATTTTTAATCTGGTTGTCCGAATATATCCATTTCAATCGAAATGGGCTTTTACGTCAAACTGGTTCCAGCCATTTGAAACAGATATGGGGTTTCGATAGCTATAATAAAACTCTTAAACTTGTGTTAACCATAAAAAATATCGGAATAGGATGAACAGTATGATTACAGAGGTGATGATCGATTTTTTAAAAGCTATATATTTTTAACCCTGAACTAGATTCTCTGATCACTTAAATTTTCATGTCCGGCTCTGTTCTTAATAAAGAAGTCATCTCAGCAATGTGTCTGGCTCTGATTAATGCATGATTTACATCAAATGACTTCGTGCTGATACAGGAAACTAAACCAGGACAGTGCGAGTATGATCAAAAGTGACCATGACTAAAAAAAGACATAATTTTCTTACAAAAACAATTCAAACCAAAATTCACTTTTTGTGATAATTTTATTTTGTTTTTGTACATAATTTTATGTATGTGTGATGAGCAAGAATAGACTGCATTACTTGAGAGTGTGTCATGAGCAAGAATAAGCTGCATTACTTGAATATTTGATTTTTTTAAGGTTTTCACCATCGAATTCTATTGCATAAATTGTAATCGAAGTTTTATGTTTCTAACTCTGCTTTAGCTAATTTCTTCTAATTTATTTCATAGATAAATTAGAGGAAATTCCCTGAAAATTCTGAATCTGTCGAATCTATGTTCAAACTTATTACCGGTGCTACTCAGAAGTTTATTCTTGGGTTTATTTTATTTTTATTATTGTTAACGAAATTCCGAATGATGTTTCTTTTCTACCCATGGGAGTTTATTCCGTTAAGTTTATAAGGTATCTGGTTATGAACAGCACAAAATTACTATTGCATTGACTACATTATGTAATCTTCGACTAAATTATGTAATCTAACTGAGAAGTAACTTAGTCTAGAATTATTTTGAATTTAAAATAGAATACGTATTAAATTCAACAATCCCATTACTGTTCAAAAATGTCTATTATTGATTTAATTTTAGACATCGTCACTGGCATTGGCAATTACGATAGCCTTTGAAAAGTCATGTCCTCTTATCACTAATCAAAAGATTCGGAACTTTCTGGAAATCTGACCTTAAAAAATTAAGGAAATCTACTAGGAAACTGAAGAACAAAGCAAAAAAAGTCTAAGCAACAGATTGATTGGGATAACTTCTTGTTTTTCACAAAAGGAATATAAAAGAAGTTTAAGATCCGCTCAAAAAGCCTCGTGGTTGAACTTCTGCGAGGAAATCAACAGCCTATCTGCTGTCGCTGGACTCAATAAAGCTTCAGCTAAGAACAGTACGTGTAAACTTAATTCTCTTCGTCTGCCGGACGGACAACTTACCTCGTCCAACAAGAAAATTGGTGAGCTGCTCCTTTCGGCTCATTTTCCTGGTTGTGATATCGTCAACTCGGATGATGTTGCTGCCGAGCTCACTAGGACGTCTGTTGCAAGTCCCCATTGGAGTTTGGTTCACAAGCTGATCAATCGTGATATCTTGCGATGGAACCTATTTTCCTTTGCATCTTATAAGACTGGCGGCCCTGATGGTATTTTTCCTGCTGAACTACAGCAGGGCTTTCCTCTAATTCAGGATCATTTGCACCTTTTTCAAGCGTGTATTGCTTTTAGCACTGTTCCAAATTCTTGGAGCAGAAGTAGAGTTGTTTTTATCCCGAAAGCTGGTAAGTCCGATTATACGGATCCTAAGTCCTTTCGGCCTATTAGTCTATGTTTTCTCAAAGCTCTGGAAAGAATTGTCGATAGATTCATTAGAGATCATTTTCTAATCACCTCCCCACTCAGTAACATGCAACATGCTTATAGAGTCGGTAAGTCATGTAAAACCGCCCTACATGAACTTGTAACCAGGATTGAAAAATCCCTTAATAATAAGGAGTTTCTTGTGGGTATTTTCCTGGATATTGCGGGAGCTTTCGATAATACTTCGTTTGCTACGATCACGCTGATGATCTTGTTTTGACAGTCTCAGGCAAACATCTCAGTGTCTTATCGGACCTAACTTAGCATGCTTTAACTATTGTGGAGGCATGGTGTGTTGAGGAGGGTCTTCACGTCAACCCTTCTAAAACTAATTTAATTGTCTTTACAAGAAAGAGGAACACTCTTGAACTATCCGTTCCCTCCCTTTTTGGGAGAATGATCACTAAATGTGACCACGTCAAGCACCTTGGTGTTGTCCTGGATAGTAAACTTTCCTGGAAGAATCACCTGGACTACAAGCTTCAAAAAGCTACTGCCATTTTTCGGCAATGTAGAAGTCCTTTTGGGAAATCCTGGGGCTTAAGGCCTAGGATGCTTTCTTTCATTTAAAATCACTAGTCTACTATCGTACGCCTCTATTGTGTGGTGGCCAGTGGTTGACCTGAAGGCTTCTGTAGCCAAGCTTAATGGTCTTCAAAATCTTGCTTGCAGAGCCATGTCCTCGACTCCACTTCTTGCTATGGAATCCATTCTTTCCTTGCCTCAGTTACGCCCCTTTATTTTATGAACAGACTGTTCGGCAGCTTATCGTCTGAGGTGCATTGGGGCATGGAATATTTTCGGCTCTATCGTGGGACATCGACAAATTTTTAAAAATTATTCTTCATGTTTACCAGAAATCGATATTGTTATAATGACAGACTAGTACCCGAATTCCATTTCTCAAATCTTTTCTCGGTGGCTTATCCTTCGAGAGATTTGTGGAGTTCTCAGGATTTTCTTAACCAATTAGATGAGTCCATAGTCGTTTATTCTGACGGCTTTCGTTCTAACCTCAGTGCAGGCTTTGGAATCTACTGTCCTTGGATGGATCTGAGACTTTTCGGTAGTCTTGGTTCGCATTGTATTATTTTCAGGCGGAACTAATAGCGCTGACGCGTAGTGTTACTGAGGCTTTGAATTTTGCTGTTAAAAACAAAAGTATTCTAGGTACTGTGTACAGATAGTAAAGCTGTACTTAACTCTTTAAGAAATCCCTTGACTGTTTCTAAACTCGTCAAGGAATGGAAACAATTCATGAACCTTCTTTGTTCTAACAATAAAGTTACGGTCATGTGGGTACCGGCTCATTGTGACATCGTAGGCAATGAGATCGCGGATCGTTTAGCCAAAGCTGGTTCCAATTAACTTTAATTGGTCCTGAACCAGCGGCTCCTGTATCTTTCAACTACGGGAAGAAAGTTATAAAAGATTACGCTTTGAAAGACCTAAGGTCTCAGTGGCTTGCGACTTTTAGTTGTCGTATCGTAAGGCGAAATACTTCATTAAGGAGCCCAATTTGAGGTCAACGAAGTATGCTTTATCTTTAAAAAGAACCAGTTAAGAATCTTGGTAGCGATTCTTACGGGACATGGCCGTTTGAGAGTATCTACATCGTTTGTGTTTAGCTCATGATGTTATTTGCGAGGACTGCCTTGAGGCAGATGATGATTGCCTTCCTGCGTTCAGTTCTATACGAGTTCAGGTATTCAACTTTAGGTATTTGAATTTAGATCAGTTGTCCTCTCTGCCTTGGTCTAAACTCGTTCAGTGTGCGAAGGCAGCAGTACGCGTTTGCGAATTGGGATAGAATCCTAGGTTTGCACCATGGGCTTTGTGGCATTGAGTGCGGAATCCTCGTACGTTCCAGCCAATATAAACAAAACAAAAAATACAACAATTTCGTTTATTTAAGAAATCCTAGATATGTATTCGAATTTCTTAAATCTCTGAAAACTATTTATTAGTTTCCGGTCTTCGTACTAAATACAAATAAAATTCAAACAATATATTTGGTTCAATTGTTTTCAATATCATTATGATACAGTTTTATTAACCATTCAAGCGATTAACCGATGCGAAATGTTTTCCATTAAATAATCAAAAATATAATAAATAATAGATAGTTGTGTCATAGAAAATAATTAATTATCATTAATTTCGGATGAATACATTTTAAAAGACGATATACCTATATGTCTGTATGTATATATGCATGTGTGCTTGCTTATAGAATTTGAAAATAATTTAACATTATGTACATACATATGTATGTATATGTGGAAATTTATTCTAAATCCATTTTTTTTATATAAATAATACAACACTAAACGAGTGATAAATTGTCAAGAAGTAAACTGTTAGACACTAACAAATTTGTAATTGATTATCTGTTCATCGTCATACATAATCGTGTATGTAAATACAATTTCGAGATTAATGAATCATACCTCTTAAACTATAATCATCATAGACTTGGTCTATAATATTATGATTAATTAAAGAGGTACATTTAATGATTGTGCAAATTTACGATGGTTGAATTAAATTATCGTCTGAAATTTCGACGAAATCGAAGTGTTAATTTGTTTCTAAGATTTATTATAATTTTAAAACTACGGTTTCGTTTCTAACATGATTTTTATTGGACCAGAACAGGTGTGAAATTAAATATTTGATTTTATATAAGGAATAGGCAATGAAGTTACTTTTAAAGTGATATAACTAATTACGGTGGTAATTATCACAAATATGAAAGTTGATCTATTTTTAAAACCTTATCAAGTTTTTATAGTATTCTTATTAATTTTCGTCAATTAAATTTAAGATTTTTACGTTAAGATTTATCCACAAGGTCCCGTTCCACCAAACCTGCGCTTCTGGTATTTGAGGGAACAGATGTGATAACCATAGTAATAGGAATGCTTAGAGACGTAATACTAAGTAAAACCTAAACTTATTGGAGATTTTATCTGATCAACTGTTTTAATTAAATCACATTTATTAAATTTCCAATTTGATTTGGCATAGATACAGAACAATACAAAAAGTTGAAATTATAATTAATTTAAAATTAAGATCAAAATTAAGTTTTAGACGTTTCTAAATGCAAATATCTGTTTGACATAAAAAACGAAGCTAGGACGAAGCAACGTCGAAGTCTAAGCATTTAGTACTATTTATATACTTTGAATTGTTGTTTGTGACATAAATTAATACTGTATGTTAGGGGCTTGATGTAAATGTGAACCGAACGCTAGCACTGTACCTGATGTTCAGTTTTTGATCGGATTACAAATTTAAATTTTGCAACTGTTTCAACATTTTTAAAAATAAATTTTATTATTCTGACGATCACATTCAAAACTATGATGTTGAAGTCAGTTTAAACTGGGTTTAGAATTGTAGTTGATTTCAGAGTTTAAACTAAAACTTTATCTAGAATTACTGCATGCTGTTTTAAGTGTTTATAAAATAAATTTTAATAATTTCGAATTTAGTCTTCAATTTGTCTTCTTGCGAAACTGCGCCCAAGAGTTGCACTACGAATTTGATCTAACATTCTAAAATATCTAGAGCGGAATAGAATTCACAATCCAAAACGAATTATAATTATCGACCAAATAACACGGTCTTTTGGATCGAAATGAACCGTTGAAGGTAGTTTTTGTCAGTACTATGTATAGCGTTGATTTTTTTTTTTAACTTCTTAAATCTTCCTTTTAAACGAAACTAACGAAGTCTGCAAAGGTTACAATCTATAAATATGTTTTCTAGGTCTTGACCTATGTTAAATATTTATGCATGAATAATAATTAGTTAATTTAGATATGTGTTTATGTAATTAGGTTAAATTTAAAAATACAATAGATCTAGTGGATCTACTCTGCGAACCTAAACAGTATACAGTCATGTGCAAAAGTTATATTTGAAAATTTTAATTTTCATGCAAAATGTTAGGCGTTTGTGATGATATTAAAAAAGTGTCGTTCAGCATGCTTTGTTCGTTTAATTTTTACAAATAATTGAGAAATTGGTGCAACAGTTAATGATAATCTACGAAATTTTAAATCATCTTTATAGCTGTGCTTAAGTATTTGAAATTTACTTGGTGCACTTTGTGCATCATTTTTAGTGAAACTTTAGTCTATTGTTTCAATTAGAATTTTGTTTTAATATTGCTTGAATAATAAAAATTCGGAGCTACCCGAAATATCAGTTCGGGTTTTAAGTCAACAACTAAAATTTTCAACCAGTACCATTTACTATAACATAAGAAAGTATGATAAAAACAAAACTATTAAAAATGAAATGAATTGGCAATAATATTCAGAGGTACGTGATGAAAGCTATCATTAATATAACGGAGCAAAATAAAAAAAAAAATTGGAGTTCGCCCTAAAGCATTTGAATAAACCTCTGGACTATACTGAAGGAAAATTTTATGGACCAACAAAAGTGGTTTTGCTGTCCACGGAGATCAGTTTACATGCTACGTGTATCCCCGAAGAACAAATAGTTCGTCAATAACGCACCAATACGCACCACAAAAGTATGCAAGAAATTTTTCAGTTGTTCTGAATTTCATGTATTAGCCTGGCCCTTACAAAGACCGGATTTAAATGTGATCGAAAACATTTGGGCGGAATTTAAACGAAAAGTGGTAAAAAAAAGGGGAATTAAAACGAAAGTTTATTAATTCCATCGAATAATTAAAAAATTAAAAATTCCAATTACTTATGCACAATGTAATGATACACAGCTTTAAGTTCTCTACAAAATATTCTTGGTTGCGTTCGTTACGAAAGATCTATATTTGATGCAATTGTACAGCCCCACAACTGAATTCCATATGTCCACATAGGGATTTGGATTGCTTTGTATAGTAGAATTTGGCATTCTAGTGTAAGTTTTATTTGATTGTGCTTTGATCCAATGTGCCTTCTCCATGTTAATCATTTATCAAGGTGAAGACCCAAGTATTCAATGTAAATGTTATATGTGGGGATTTGTTTTCATTCACTGTTAGCCACAACGTTCATTACCAATTCTCAATTTTCTTGTTACCAAGTTACCTGGCAATTCCACTTGATGCAGTTTGAAGATTTTTATGTGAAAACATAATAGCTATATCGTTGTGATTGCCTTATCTGTTGTTGGTAGATCGACAGTATGCAGCATCACTGATCCGGCAACACGCTAATTTGTGGAACTTTTGCGTTTATGTCATTTAGTTCAATAATAGCTGCTTTATGTTTAACGGTGTATTTTTTTTCTGCGAAGGCTACAGTTTAACTGTGCTTACAACTGTTGCACCTGCATTACAATACCATGCTGGTCTCGAAACCTAAATTGATGGTCTGGTATAATGTTCAGATATAATATTATTTTTAATTTTTGTAAAAAAATGATCATATCGTAAGTATACTTATTGGCCTGTACAATGCAGCTTACGTCTTTTCCAGGCCTCCAAATTATTGTAATTAGCGATATTTTCCATTTTTGAGAGATATACCCACATCATACATAGGTGAGGGTGATAATTTAAAAATTATCTGTAGCCACCCGTTCTCGATTTGGTTACGCCGTAAGATTGGACGTTAAAAGATAACTGTGTGAAATATTTGGAGATCTTCCAGTACCAAAAACAGGCATAAAATTAAACTAAAAATATCGAATTAACTAATCTGAGGCTTTTCCTGGTTGAAATCCCATTGGACTGAAAAATTATATGCGCAGCGTGTTTGATAATAACTCTCCGTGGTTTGGGTAAGATTTGTCGATATTTTCGAAAATCAGTCATAAGAGAAATGGCGTTTAGCAGCTGTAATTGCGGTTAATCTTCTGAAATGTACACTTCTGAGAATGATACAAACAACATACACTGTTGTTCCGATCTAATCTAGATTCAAGTATATAGCATCTTGCTGTATATCATAAGTATGATATATGTCATAAGTAAATTAGCACTATTCTTCTGTGTATATATAATTAAGACTATAGGAAATTGAATGTTCAAAGACCACTGTCGACATAAAATTTCTCGTCCGATTGATAGTATTGCAAATATTATTTATTTCAGACCATTGTTATAGATTATTTTATATTTTAGCCAATTTTAAGTTAAAAACACTTTTTTGAATTTCGCACCAACTTCTCAATTTTAGATCACTAAGCCTCTACTATACTTAATTAGAAAAAATAGGGCAACATACAAATCAGTTTTGGGCCACACAAACTTAGCTATTGATTTATCTAATTACTTTTGTATACAGTAAAGTTCGATATATTTGCAAGTTTCTTTAAAATACGCTATAGTTTATTCGTAGTTACGTCTCAAAGTTGATGAACTTTTTAAATATTGTATTTCGAAGTAAGTGTGCTTATATCGATAAATTTGTGTATTCGATGCAAAAATGGTTAATTCAATTAATTATTGGTTAAGGATTAAGATTTTAGTAGTGGCCACCACACGTTTGAGGGAGTGAGGAGGTTCAAATATTTGGGTTCTCTTATCACTCACGATAACAGTGTGGGTGAGGATATTGCGGCTGGCAGCTGGCAGCCGTGCTTTGTATCCTCTAAGGCCACTGCTAAAATCTAAACACTTATCAAGTGCCGTGAAGCTGAAGCTTTACAAAGCGTTGATCAGGCCCGTTGTTATGTTTGGATGTGAAAGTTGGGCGCTGACGGATGAGTAAGAGAGATGGCTCCTAACATTTGAGAGAAGAGTCATGCGTGTGATTTACGGCCCAAAACGCGAAATAGATGGTACATACCGAGACCTGTACAACACACATTTGTACAACACACAGTTTTAGACACATTTTAAGGTAATTAAATATCGACTACAGTTTTGATTGGTTTTTCTACGTAAAGTAATTTATAATACTCAACATGAACCTAGTAATGACGTACACTTTTCTTTAAAACTTTTTGTGTATGTTAAATGTAAAAATCTAAGGATTCCGTGTTTTTAGGTATATGTATGTATATATGACCAAAATCGAATTTTGCCGCATAGCTGTAAAACGTAGTAGGCTTTGTAGTAAAACAATTCCAAAAACAAAATAAAAAATGCGTCAGTTGTAATTTGAATATTGTGCTATTTGATAATTAAACGCTTAGGCTGGAACTTGAACTCACTTAAAACCGACCTCCTAAGTCCTAATTCGTTGTTTACTCGAAAATACTTTATCAACAGTGCTTTGTCAATAACTAAAGTAATTAGAAAACTATAGCAGCGCAGTGTGGAGATATATTTTTAAAGGATTATTTATTTAATAAGTGTAATAAGCCAAATATGTAAAAAAAAATTTAGTGTGCTTTGGTTAAATTTTCACTATTCATAACGAACTATTTTCACTGTCAATGAATCTGTAGTGTTTTCATTTTGATCTTCATTTTTCATTTTTATTTTGTACCATTTAGATTTTTATTGTTTTCGTTTGCACTTTAGATTTTAATGGTTGCGTACAAAATTAGATTTAATTTTTATAAATAAGTAATCGTTGATTTTATATTTTGTTGATTTTTGTTTTTTCTAATAAAAAATTAGAGTTCGATTGTTACCAGACCAGAAAGGTTCTTTTTATTTGTTGCCTTAAAAGAGGTTATGTTAGTAAAAATCAATTAAATTCTCTGCAGAATTACAATTAACAAAAATAGCGATTTTAAATGTATTTCTAAATACTAATACAATAATTAACAGAAATCAAAAAAATCTATTGTATTTTAAATAAGATATTAAACGGTGAATCAATTGAAATTGGGCTGTGTTAGTGAACGTGATAACTGATAACATTTGTTGGTGATATACAGTATCATCGTATTTAATGGGGAACTACAACCATACCCATAAGTGGTAACCCCGACGTGATTAAGAACACGCACCAATATTGTGTACCGCATCAATCACACCACATCAACAACATCGACATCAACACCAGCAACGGCATCATCACCACATCAACAACATCGACATCAACACCAGCAACGGCATCATCATTATCATCACCAACACTACACACATTTGCATTTTAACAGAGACCGAGGTGACTCCATGTTAACGAGTCTCTGCACCGGCGGATGTTCTTTCAAATCAAAAGCAAAAACTGTAAGTACGCAACTATTTTTATTAGAGTGCAAACAAAATTTTTCTTTCTTCGTTTTTGTTTTAATAAAATCTAAAAAATATAGTCTTTTATTTCTTTAAAAAGTTTTTGTTTTCGGCATCCTCTAAATTTTACATTCAAATCCAAAAATTTTTTTTTTTTTTCTTCGGTATTTAACTAAATTTTACTTGCGAAATGGATCCGTCTGCGACTATTCCTACTCCTCTTTTATCAGCTCAAATTTCTCGTGTTGCGTTCAAACCTCCACAACCTCTCTACGCTCAGAACCCGGTAGTTTGGTTTAAGATTCTAGAGCAACAATTTCTGGTTGCTGGAATTAGCGTTGAGGCAACTAGGTATGCACACGCGGTTGGGGCCCTGGATGCACGGCTCCATGATACTTTGGCTTACATAATAACACAGGCTAAAGGGGCTCAGCCATATACGGCTTTCAAGACCGAAGTGATCCGGGTGCTGGGGGAATCGGAGAAAACAAAGATGAACAATTTGATGCATGGCTTGACACTTGGGGACAGGAAGCCATCACAGTTGCTGAGCGCCATGAAGTTGAATGCTGGCGACAACTTGAACGAGCCGACCATCCGTCAATTTTGGATGAAGAGATTGCCGCAGCAGGTTCAAATGGTACTCACACCATTTGAAAGTGATGTCTCCCTGTCAGTCTTGGCGGAACGAGCTGACAATGTTTTCGAGACAATGACACAATCTCAAGTCAGTGCTATTGAGTCATCCGCTTCCGTATCTACCCCAAATATTACTATTGATCAACAATTTTCGGAATTTCGTAGAACCTTGCTATCGGAGATTTCGGAAATTTTTCAACATCAGTCTAGGTCTCGTTCAAATTCAAATTCTAATTCCAATCGAAATAGTAATTTTGGATCTCGAAATAATTCACGATCCAATTCGCGGCCAAATTCACGATCTAATTCACCTAATTTTCGACGATATCAAAATTATGGTGAGCCTTCTGCGTCTAATAATTTCATTTGCTTTTACCATCATTTTTTCGGAAACAAGGCACAAAAATGTAAAACTGGTTGCCAATATTTAAAAAATTCTACAACTTCCGATAGCAAGGTTTCAAAAAACCAGTAAGTCATTTGCAGATAGCGGGCTGCAATGACATATTTGAATCCAGCCGCCTTTTAATTTTCGAAATCGTCTTACAAATTCACTTTTTAATAGATACAGGTGCAGATGTCTCAGTCTTGCCGGCTCGTTTCGCTCGGAACCCAAGGGTCGACCCATCATTCAGATTGTTTGCTGCTAACGGCTCTGCAGTGAACGCCTTTGGCACCAAAATTCTCAAATTAGACATCGGACTGCGCCGCGAATTCTCCTGGGAATTCATCATTGCTGACGTGTCGATGCCTATCATCGGCGCTGACTTTTTAAAAAACACAGGTTTATTAGTAGATATGCAAAGACAGAGGCTCATTGATCCGTTAACCTCTTTGCATACACGCGGTGTTTTTTCTTCTAACAATGATAATTCTACATTGTCTAGGATCGACAAGTCAGTGATGGACTCAGGAGTCTTCAAAGTAATTTCTAAATTTCCGACAGTAATTCACGGACACATAAACATCGACAACACCAAACACAACGTGACTCACAAACTAGAGACGTACGGACCACCGGTTGCATGCAAACCACGACGATTGGCACCGGACAAATTCATCATCGCGAAAACAGAATTCGAAAACATGATGAAACTCGGGATTTGCAGACCTAGTAGCAGTCCTTGGTCCAGTCCTCTACATCTCGTGTTAAAAAAGAATGGAGACTGGAGACCATGTGGGGATTATCGAGCTCTTAACCGTGTAACGATTCCGGATCGATATCCTATTCCACATCTCCAGGACTTTACACAACGACTCGAAGGGTGCTCTATTTTTTCTACAATAGACCTTGTCCAGGCATTCCACCAAATTCCTATCGAACCGACGGACATTCCAAAAACAGCTATTTCGACACCTTTCGGACTTTTTGAATTCTGTAGGATGACTTTTGGACTTCGCAATGCAGCACAATCGTTCCAACGTCTTATGCACTCAATTCTACTAGGACTTGATTTCTGTTTTGTGTATTTGGACGATGTGCTCATTGCCTCTAAAAATTATGACGAACATCTCGAACATATTAAAATGACCTTTGCTAAATTTGAAGAACATGGACTAGTAGTAAATATTGACAAATGCACTTTTGCTAAACATGAAATTCAATTTTTAGGCCATACGGTAACTGGACAAGGTATCTTACCATCGCATGAACGGGTTCAAGTCATCAAAAATTTCGAACGACCACAGACTGTTAAACAACTGAAACGATTTTTAGGTATGATCAACTTTTATCGACGCTTCATTCCGGGTGCTGCTGCTGACCAAGCATTACTGAATGATTATCTAAAAGGTTATACCAAGAACAGTCGCGTTCCAATACAGTGGTCAACAGCAGCTATAGAAGCGTTCGATAACTGCAAAATTAAACTTTCCGATGCTACATTACTAATTCATCCTTCATCATCAGCACCTCTGGCCATCATGGTTGATGCTTCCGATACAGCGATTGGTGCTGTAGTTCAGCAATTAATTTCGGATACTTGGCAACCACTCGGTTTCTTTTCAGTACGTCTCAATGATACGCAAAAGAAATACAGTGCTTATGATCGCGAACTTCTATCGGCTTATTCTGGTGTTAAACACTTTCGTCATCTTCTCGAAGGTCGTACGTTTACACTATATACCGATCATAAACCACTCGTTCACGCATTTAGTCAGAATCCGGAAAAAGCATCTCCTCGTCAGTTTCGACACTTAGATTTCATTGGTCAATTCACAACCGATATCCAACACATTTCTGGTTTGGATAACATCGTTGCAGATACTCTCTCACGCATTAATCAAATTTCTATTCCTGAAAGTATTGATTATGCTATCATCGCAGATGCTCAGACTAATGACGAAGAATTCCAAGAAATCTTAAGGAGTAATTCGGTTCTCAAATTTGAGAAATTCCCTATTTCATTCAATTCGAAAACCCTAATACATTGCGATACTACAACTGCTACACCTAGACCATTCATTCCGCTTAATTTCCGAAAACAAGTTTTCGATGCATTTCATAATCTTTCTCATCCTGGCGTCAAAGCTTCCATTAAACTTTTGACTCAGAATGTCATCTGGCCATCTATTAATAAAGACGTCCAGAAAATGGCTCAAAACTGTGTAGCTTGCCAAAAGGCTAAAGTCTCTCGTCACACAAAATCTCCGCTTAGCACATACAAATTAACTTCTCAACGTTTTTCGATTATTCACCTCGACATCATTGGTCCATTACCAGTTTCTGATAATCAGCGGTATTGCGTTACATTGATTGATAGATACACCCGCTGGCCCGAGGCGATTCCAGTTCCTGATATTACTGCTGCTACAGTTGCCTTCGCTGTCTACTCTAATTGGATAGCTCGCTTTGGTGTGCCAGAGTCCATTGTTACGGACCAAGGCATGCAATTCGAATCGCAACTTTTTCACGAACTGGCAAACTTACTTGGATTCGAGCGACGGAGAACAACTAGTTACAATCCAAAATGTAATGGTATGATCGAGCGATGGCACCGTGTCATCAAGTCTGCCATTATGTGCTACGATCGAACAGATTGGACTAGTGTTCTCCCTTCAATTTTACTTGGACTACGAACGACGTACAGCGACGAACTTAAAGCAACACCTGCTGAACTCGTATTTGGGCTTACGACTCGAGTTCCAGGTACCTTTTTAGATCCTAGGAACGAACAAATTTTACAATCAGACTTTGTTACTAATCTAAAACGACACTTTGACGAAATACGACCTATACCGGCATCGCGACACGCAACGGACAAAATTTTTATCAGTAAAGATCTGCATACTTGCTCGCACGTTTTCTTACGAACTGACGCAGTACGCAGATCACTGCAACCACCATACACAGGACCATTTTTAGTAATTGACCGTACACCAAAATTTTATACATTAGATTTGAACGGAAGACACACCAAAATTTCAATCAACAGACTGAAACCATGTTTCACCGACAATCAGCAAACACTGACTACAAATACTGGACCATCTTTACCGACTCTCGAACCAAAACCTTCTATTTCGGCTAACGTGCCTGGGGTACTTGCTGCAGGGCCGAAAAGTAAAAAAAAGGTTCACTTCGATCTTGCACCAAAAAGTGTAAGGACTACAAGTTCGGGTCGTGTATCCAGGACCCCTTCTCGTTTCTTATATTTTCTTCGATAGATCTTCGATCTCTCTGGAGGGGGAGTATTTGTAGTGTTTTCATTTTGATCTTCATTTTTCATTTTTATTTTGTACCATTTAGATTTTTATTGTTTTCGTTTGCACTTTAGATTTTAATGGTTGCGTACAAAATTAGATTTAATTTTTATAAATAAGTAATCGTTGATTTTATATTTTGTTGATTTTTGTTTTTTCTAATAAAAAATTAGAGTTCGATTGTTACCAGACCAGAAAGGTTCTTTTTATTTGTTGCCTTAAAAGAGGTTATGTTAGTAAAAATCAATTAAATTCTCTGCAGAATTACAATTAACAAAAATAGCGATTTTAAATGTATTTCTAAATACTAATACAATAATTAACAGAAATCAAAAAAATCTATTGTATTTTAAATAAGATATTAAACGGTGAATCAATTGAAATTGGGCTGTGTTAGTGAACGTGATAACTGATAACATTTGTTGGTGATATACAGTATCATCGTATTTAATGGGGAACTACAACCATACCCATAAATCAATTCCATTACCTTAATATGTACTCTAGTTTTATACATCAGCATTGTTATAGAAGTACGATTTTTACGATTTTATTTAAATAACATGGAAACGATATCAATTTACTGGGATCTTGGATATGTTTCGAAAAGGTAAATATCTAAGAGAATTTTGACTACATAAGTATGTATGTATGTATAAATTTATAAAAATACCATTAGAATTGTTGTTATGGTTTTGTAGTAGCAAAAAATGACTCTAATCAAATTATATTTTAAGTGCATCAAAATTACTGTATACATCCGGCATTTTTGTTAAACCATGACTATTCTGGTTACTTTAATTTTAATCATATAATTTTAAAATATATGTAATATATAATACTGCACATTTTGTCACAGTAAAAACTCATCCATACGATAATTGATTTTATTACTCGATAATATTTATTAAATCAAAGAAAAACCATCATAAGACTTTAAACAAATTATTTATAGAAGATTGACATTATTTCCTAAAGGCGTAAAATACAAAACTTTCAATGTAAAATATTAAGTCACATTTACTGTTATTAACCTCTATTAAAAATCTCATCTAAATTTAATAGGTATTTAGTATACCGGAAGCTGATTCAACTATAAGAATAAAATACCTGTTTGTTGTTTGTTTTGATGAAATTTCAGTTACCATAACACGATTAGTCATTATTATGTATTGTGATACATTTTTTATATCTTAATTCTCTTATTACAATTTTTTTATTACCTACGATCATAAAATTGAAACAATAGAATTTCTCCTGGAAATGTAATATCTATGTGCATACATAGCTTAAAAGTATAAGTGAATGAAAGTGAGTAAAGTGTTGACTTTTATGATTATGTTGTCTATACTATTTGCCCACGCCGGTTTTAGACGAGAGTATTAAATGTAATTCATGTACCCTTTGAAGGTTACAATTCATAAATATCTTAAGAAAACCTGTATTAAAAATAATTGGAATAACATTCAAAAATCATAAATTTGTTACAGATCCAAGCAGATTCTTTTATCTTGAAATGAAACACGCATAGCTTTAAACCGCGCATAATTTACCAACAAAAAATTTTTTGTATATAATAATAAAATTTCTTTATGATTTCCGGTAATTCTAACTTTTCTAAAATAATTTTTTTTTTCTAATTTCCAGGTTACAATTATTATAAAATAGAAGATTCACTAGCAACCGAAGAAGAAGAAGAAGGCAATCAACAAGAAAAAGCAGAACGCATGAAATACAGAAAAAGTTATTTCATAATTTAATTAGTGCGCTTATGTACATGGATGATAGAAAAGATAAAAATTCACTGACATAATTATACAGTTTGTGATGAATTTTGTATGAAAGATAATTCAAGACGTAGCAGATCGATATTTTGATACACTGATTAGTGTCATGTGAAATTAAAACAAGGAAGCTTACTATCTACCTGTGTAGATGATTAATTAGTTTTTGTTTTACCTGGTTGTGGAAAATTCGGTTTACAAACTTGGAATTACTTTAAATTTGTCCGGATCTATTTTAACGCAATTATGCTGTTAAAATGGCCGAAAATAAACCAGCATTGTATGCGGCACTCGTGACTTGTATTGGTTTCATAAGTTTTGCATTAGCATCGACCGCAGTTGGGTTGCCTGTTTGGGCGTACTATGAAAATCCGACAGGTAAGTTATTTCTATTATAGTAGTTTAGTATGTGAATATGTTTCATTCGATTATATAGTGCAACATAGATTTTAACTTTAAATTTGATGTACAATTTTTACTTTGGATTTACACTGAACTTCAGAATACAATTTTGTACTAAATACAACCAAAGCCATCATAATGAAGAAAGCCGGCATGTTAAAAATTAACTTACTTAAAATAAAAGATTTTTTTTTGTATGAAAAGACGATTTCAATTGTTAAAAAAATATGAATTAAAAGTATTATGGAATTAAATAATTTTTCAAAAATAGTTAATATACACTATACGCTTTACATTTAATGCATTAATTCTCAAGTTTTTCCATTTCTCAGTCTTAATCAAAACAATTAAAGAGAAATTAAAGGGAATAACAATACATGATTATAACAGTTCCGCCTTAATAATACCCAATGGTATAGATTATAGAAGATCAAAATTGAATAAATGAAATCGAGGCTATCTTTATGCAACGTTACTGTTAGAGAAATGACAAAAAAATCCATAATTAATCAAAATACGATCATGGTTCCGAAAGAGATCAGCACGATCAAATAATAGTACTGGACATTTGCTGCTAGTTGTCACTAGAGATCAAAGAATATAATTAAGTTTATAAAAAAGGTGGCAGCAATAAGCAATAATAAACATGGCGGTTGTATGGTTTAAAATATATCAAAATTTTTAGTTGTGACAACTAATGGTATAATCATCATGACTGTATTACACTATATTATAGTGACATTTAATGGTATGAACTGAAAGTTTCCGAACGATAACAATGCAAGCGTTTAAACTAATTAATTTTCAAAAGTTGTTGCTTAGTTACGAAATACGTGTACATGCCACTATAATCTTAAAGAATATAAATTTTCATTTATCAAAAGATTCAAGGAGTTTAATAACCAGTAATAAACTTGTTTGTTCGGTGGCCATGACCCCTTTTGTTAATTATTACAGCGATATTCCCTAATCTTCTGTTATTTCTGAGAAATGGGAAAACTTTAGAATGATTGCTTTAAATGAGGAAAAGCTTATTTTGTATACCAACGATTTCTGAACAAATTGAATTTCAAAATACTTTTAATTTATGTTTAACCAACAATTATAATCTTGTCCTTTCAAACAAAAAATACAATTTTTTTTACACCTCCTTTTAAGCTCATTTTAAACATGCTTTATTCATTAATATGACTTTTTCAGGATTTCTTGCACTATTGGACAAATTTTCTTCACTTTTGATAATAAAAATTATTTATTTTATGGTGTGTGGTGGTTTCGATTTATTGGCAAATAATTATACTTTCTCATAATTATCATATTTTCATCCTAAAAATTGTATGGTTAGTATCCCAATTAAGATCATTCTGCAATCTTATTGTTAAAGTGTCGTTCACATACACATATAATTCTAAAGTTGGAATAGACCTCCGTAACTATGTATATATACAGATCATTCCAACATAATAAATAGATATCTAGAAGACAATTCAGCCTTTCAAAACTAGTAGTGCTTTTTCTGAGGAGATTCTGTTAAATCCCAGGTTGTAATGATTTCTTCAGATCAAATTGAACTGGCTATTGAAGAACTCCTTTTGAATCTATTTTGATTTTGCGAACATCTATTTTGGTTTTGGTTTTAGGTTTTCTCTGCGAACCCACGAGACATGTAATGCAGTGCTCAGACAAATAATTTACGCTTAACAAGTATGAAAGCGAATTGGAATTACTGTACCATACAGTACGGACCGTGATACTAAAGGTACACGTTGTTACAACTGTTAAACTGAAAATGATGATACAAACCTGATAAAAATTCATATTTTCCGTATAAAGTTTGACAATTTAATTTAAGAATTTGTGGTAAAAATTAATAATTTGAATTGGAATTATGGAACGTACATAAATTATTACTTATTCGTACTGTACACTGACAATATAAACAGACGCGTAAACAGTAATTGATTCAGAGTAATCATTCAGTGATCTTTGCGATATCTGAACTTCATCTCGCATGAACAGTTCAGACAGAGCTCAGACAATATTGACTGAAAGCACCGTCTGTCAGAAATACAGTGAATCGTGTAAACGTAAATGTCTTTACAGTTTAACACTGTATGTATTTGAAAACATTGTGTATTACTCTCTCGTGTATTGAGCACCATTAAGAGTTAGGAAAAAACAACTTGTAGTGGTTGTGCTACATAACATTTATTTATGGTTGTTGGCCAGAACCGCATTTTCTTCCATTTTGTTGGTTCTATTAACCTAATTTGTTGGTGTTTCGTAATATGTTCATTGTTCATTTGGCATGATATGTGGTTTAAGGTAAAATAAGTGATGTGGCGATATCCACAAGAGCTATCAAGGGAAACGATGATAACCTTCAAGCCATTAGGATCCTCAATAACGAGCTAGAGGTGTGCGGATGAAGTTTGTCCTCAATTTGTCCTAAATTACGTCATTTAAAGTTAGGACACTTTTAGCACAAAATTCACTCGCCTATATAGGCGAATGAAGTTTTTCCTAAAACTGAATTAATTTTTAATTTATGTAAATGTATTAGTGTTGATAATAAATAAATAGCATACATTCGGGCAGATAAATTTTATCGTATATTTTAAACAATTAAAACTTTTGTCCATCAAATTAGTAAATAATCATTACATAAATAGATAAAAAATTTATATTAAACTAATTAAATAAATAACATGGTCATTTAATTTAAATTTGGTTTGGATATCACAAACTAGCTTGGCAATTTAACATTCAAAAGCTAGTATTTAATCTTACATTAAAAAATTACTAGTTTCGCATCAAAGAATTATTATTATTAGTGTAAGACAAATTATAAAAAAAACACAAAATAAAAAGTTTACTGATTATAATATAAAACACAATTTATTAAATGTTAAGGTCATTGTGTTTTCCATTTTCTGGCCGCACAACAGATTTTTAACTTGGATATTTCATATCCAAATATGTAAAAATGTCTGAAAAAGTACGAATTTCGTAAGAAGTGGGCAGTTTATGGAATGATTTTTAATGAAAATGGCCGTGACCGCACTTATGCTGATATTTTTTTGTTAGGCCATTGTGTTCTCCATTTTCTGGCCGCACAACAGATTTTTATCTTGGATATTTCATATCCAAATATGTAAAAAAGTCCGAAAAAGTACGAATTTCGTAAGAAGTGGGCAGTTTATGGAATGATTTTTAATGAAAATGGCCATGACCGCACTTGGACTGATATTTTTTTGCTAGGCCATTGTGTTCTCCATTTTCTGGCCGCACAACAGATTTTTAACTTGGATATTTCATATCCAAATATGTAAAAATGTCTGAAAAAGTACGAATTTCGTAAGAAGTGGGCAGTTTATGGAATGATTTTTAATGAAAATGGCCGTGACCGCACTTGGGCTGATATTTTTTTGTTAGGCCATTGTGTTTTCCATTTTCTGGCCGCACAACAGATTTTTAACTTGGATATTTCATATCCAAATATGTAAAATAGTCCGAAAAAGTACAAATTTCGTAAGAAGTGTGCAGTTTATGGAATAATTTTCAATGGAAATGGCCGTGACCGCACTTGGGCTGATATGTTTTTGTTAGGCCATTGTGTTTTCCATTTTCTGGCCACGCAACAGATTTTTATCTTGGATATTTCATATCCAAATATGTAAAAAAGTCCGAAAAAGTACGAATTTCGTAAGAAGTGGGCAGTTTATGGAATGATTTTTAATGAAAATGGCCATGACCGCACTTGGGCTGATATTTTTTTGCTAGGCCATTGTGTTCTCCATTTTCTGGCCGCACAACAGATTTTTAACTTGCATATTTCATATCCAAATATGTAAAAATGTCTGAAAAAGTACGAATTTCGTAAGAAGTGGGCAGTTTATGGAATGATTTTTAATGAAAATGGCCATGACCGCACTTGGACTGATATTATTTTGCTAGGCCATTGTGTTCTCCATTTTCTGGCCGCACAACAGATTTTTAACTTGGATATTTCATATCCAAATATGTAAAAATGTCTGAAAAAGTACGAATTTCGTAAGAAGTGGGCAGTTTATGGATTGATTTTTAATGAAAATGGCCGTGACCGCACTTGGGCTGATATTTTTTTGTTAGGCCATTGTGTTCTCCATTTTCTGGCCGCACAACAGATTTTTAACTTGGATATTTCATATCCAAATATGTAAAAAAGTCCGAAAAAGTACGAATTTCGTAAGAAGTGGGCAGTTTATGGAATGATTTTTAATGAAAATGGCCATGACCGCACTTGGACTGATATTTTTTTGCTAGGCCATTGTGTTCTCCATTTTCTGGCCGCACAACAGATTTTTAACTTGGATATTTCATATCCAAATATGTAAAAATGTCTGAAAAAGTACGAATTTCGTAAGAAGTGGGCAGTTTATGGAATGATTTTTAATGAAAATGGCCGTGACCGCACTTATGCTGATATTTTTTTGTTAGGCCATTGTGTTTTCCATTTTCTGGCCGCACAACAGATTTTTAACTTGGATATTTCATATCCAAATATGTAAAAAAGTCCGAAAAAGTACAAATTTCGTAAGAAGTGGGCAGTTTATGGAATAATTTTCAATGGAAATGGCCGTGACCGCACTTGGGCTGATATGTTTTTGTTAGGCCATTGTGTTTTTCATTTTCTGGCTGCACAGCAGATTATTAACTTGGATATTTCATATCCAAATATGTAAAAATGTCTGAAAAAGTACGAATTTCGTAAGAAGTGGGCAGTTTATGGAATAATTTTTAATGAAAATGGCCGTGACCGCACTTGGGCTGATATTTTTTTGTTAGGCCATTGTGTTTTCCATTTTCTGGCCGCACAACAGATTTTTAACTTGGATATTTCATATCCAAATATGTAAAAATGTCTGAAAAAGTACGAATTTCGTAAGAAGTGGGCAGTATATGGAATGATTTTTAATGAAAATGGCCGTGACCGCACTTGGGCTTATATTTTTTTGCTAGGCCATTGTGTTCTCCATTTTCTGGCCACACAACAGATTTTTAACTTGGATATTTCATATCCAAATATGTAAAAATGTCTGAAAAAGTACGAATTTCGTAAGAAGTGGGCAGTTTATGGAATAATTTTTAATAAAAATGGCCGTGGGCCGTGGGCCTTGGGCTGATATTTTTTTGTTAGGCCATTGTGTTTTCCATTTTCTGGCCGCCCAACAGATTTTTAACTTGGATATTTCATATCAAAATATGTAAAAATGTCTGAAAAAGTACGAATTTCGTAAGAAGTGGGCAGTTTATGGAATAATTTTCAATGGAAATGGCCGTTACCGCACTTGGGCTGATATGTTTTTGTTAGGCCATTGTGTTCTCCATTTTCTGGCCGCACAACAGATTTTTAACTTGGATATTTCATATCCAAATATGTAAAAATGTCTGAAAAAGTACGAATTTCGTAAGAAGTGGGCAGTTTATGGAATGATTTTTAATGAAAATGGCCATGACCGCACTTGGACTGATATTTTTTTGCTAGGCCATTGTGTTCTCCATTTTCTGGCCGCACAACAGATTTTTAACTTGGATATTTCATATCCAAATATGTAAAAATGTCTGAAAAAGTACGAATTTCGTAAGAAGTGGGCAGTTTATGGAATGATTTTTAATGAAAATGGCCGTCACCGCACTTGGGCTGATATTTTTTTGTTAGGCCATTGTGGTTTCCATTTTCTGGCCACACAACAGATTTTTAACTTGGATATTTCATATCCAAATATGTAAAAAAGTCCGAAAAAGTACAAATTTCGTAAGAAGTGGGCAGTTTATGGAATAATTTTCAATGGAAATGGCCGTGACCGCACTTGGGCTGATATGTTTTTGTTAGGCCATTGTGTTCTTCATTTTCTGGCTGCACAGCAGATTATTAACTTGGATATTTCATATCCAAATATGTAAAAATGTCCGAAAAAGTCCGAATTTCGTAAGAAGTGGGCAGTTTATGGAATAATTTTTAATGAAAATGGCCGTGACCGCACTTGGGCTGATATTTTTTTGTTAGGCCATTGTGTTCTCCATTTTCTGGCCGCACAACAGATTTTTAACTTGGATATTTCATATCCAAATATGTAAAAATGTCTGAAAAAGTACGAATTTCGTAAGAAGTGGGCAGTTTATGAAATGATTTTTAATGAAAATGGCCGTGACCGCACTTGGGCTGATATTTTTTTGCTAGGCCATTGTGTTCTCCATTTTCTGGCCGCACAACAGATTTTTAACTTGGATATTTCATATCCAAATATGTAAAAATGTCTGAAAAAGTACGAATTTCGTAAGAAGTGGGCAGTTTATGGAATGATTTTTAATGAAAAACGCCGTGACCGCACTTGGGCTGATATTATATAAAATAATGGTTAAGCAAGCATAGTTTTTCTTGATTCAAATTTTAAATGACGGCTGTCGTGGTTTAAGAATTTCAACCAAATTAATAATATCTTAGCCGTTTAGGAAATTCAAATAAAATTTGAATCAATCGTAAGAAAATTCTCAAGCTGTGTTGGCCAATTCAACCAGGCTATATATCCATGTTATAGTTGAGTGACCTCAAATATAGACTGCGGAGATTTGCATTGAAGACCCTCCCCATGAGGAGGAAGTGCTAAGGCTATGCAGAAATTAAAACGAAACCGCTCACCTGGAGTGGACTGCATTATTTCGGAGCTCTTGACAGTCGGAGGGGATACTTTGTAAAACTGTCTTTTTGATCTTATTCGATTAGTATGGCGAACCGAAGTTATGCCTGATGAATGGAAAGTGGCCGCGATATGCCCAATCTACAAAAAGAGAAACCACTTGAAGTGTGAGAACTATCGCGGCCAAAATCCCCTTTACACAGCATACAAGTTACTATCCTACATTATATTGGATAGAATCACGCCTCTAACGGAGGGCCTTATTGATGACGATCAAGGAGGATTTCGTTCGACTCGATCAGTTACTATTCAGGTGTTTTCGCTGCGGATGATTCTATCTAAATATTATGAAACATTCATCCCCGTACATCAGGTATTCCGGGATTTCTGGCAGGCCTACGACTCGATCAATCGAGAGTGACTAAAATTGGGCGGATTTTACTCCAGCACTCAATGCCACTAATGGATCCACGGTGCAATACCCACATTCACACTAACATTCATTCAAGCCATTCATCCCATTCACACAAGTACAGTATACCACCTGCGCATTGCATAGCTCCATGTCACCCTGTACAGTGACATGGAAGATGGGTCGTCCCATGAGTTCTACATTCCAACAGAGGGTCATAGATGTTTTCAATTTAATCACCGATCGTAATCGGGAGATGAAAAATCTCTTTTGCATCCCGCCTCTGTTGGGATTCCAGCCCGGTACCTCCCGATCGAAACGTCCCAGCTTTAACCACTGCGCTATTTGCTCGGTGTGTATAATGTGTTAAAGTTGAGAACAGGCTATCGAGAACTTTTACAGTTAACTCTGATGTTTGGAAGGAAGATGCTCTGTCCCTGATACTCTTTAATCTCATGTTGGAGTACATCTTTCGTAAAACTGAAACACCTCAGTGCAACATCTTATATCGCCAGTCCAATCAGATGCTTGCATATGCAGATGACATATGCGTGATTGGACTAAATAGCAACGGAGTTAAAAAATAATTGATCCGCTTGTAGAGTTTTCAGCGTCTGTTGGACTCCAGATCAAAGCGTTGATCAGGCCCGTTGTTATGTATGGTGGTGTGAGTTGGACGCTGACAGACGAGTACGAGAGATGGCTTTCTACATTTGAGAGAAGAAGCATGCGTGTGATTTACGTCCCAAACCGCGAAGTAGATGGTACATACTGAGCTCTATACAATTTTGAGATCAGAGATCTGATGAACATCCCTGACATTGTACATGAAGTAAGATCTCACCGAGTACGCTGGCTCGATCACGTTCTGCGTGCTGATCCGAAACGAATTCTTCAGCGATCTCTAAAAGGAGAGCCACCATATGGTTAACGTAGAGGTCGTTGCAGGCGACCATGACTCCACGGTGTAGAAAACGACTTGGCTTTTTCAGGTTGTCCAAGACAGTATGAAAACTAAGCTCAGAATCGACACCGGTGGAGCCTGATTATTGACTCATTAAGAAGCCAGTAATGGTTTTTAAATACTGCTTATTATTATAATATCACCATGCCGCCACAACAACTAATGATACCGATCACAAGATAGGAATATAAAATTTAAAAGCCATATAGCTGTTGTGTGGTCAGAAAATATACATTTTTATAGGTTGGATATGAAATATTCGGGTGTAGGTAAGTAATATTAAAGTTTGCTGTGCGTCAATTAATGATAATCACAATTACTTTATAAAAATATATCACTCCATGTGAGGTCAAGGCCCATTTCAATTAGAACTATTCCATAAACTGCCCACTTCTTACGAAATTCGTACTTTTTCAGACATTTTTACATATTTGGATATGAAATATCCAAGTTAAAAATCTGTTGTGCGGCCAGAAAATGGAGAACACAATGGCCTAACAAAAACATATCAGCCCAAGTACGGTCACGGCCATTTTCATTAAAAATTATTCCATAAACTGCCCAATTCTTACGAAATTCGTACTTTTTCGAACTTTTTTACATATTTGGATATGAAATATCCAAGATAAAAATCGTTGTGCGGCCAGAAAATGGAGAACACAATGGCCTAACAAAAAAATATCATCCCAAGTGCGGTCACGGCCATTTTCATTAAAAATTATTCCATAAACTGCCCACTTCTTACGAAATTCGTACTTTTTCAGACATTTTTACATATTTGGATATGAAATATCCAAGTTAAAAATCTGTTGTGCGGCCAGAAAATGGAGAACACAATGGCCTAGCATAAAAATATCAGCCCATGTGCGGTCACGGCCATTTTCATTAAAAATTATTCCATAAACTGCCCACTTCTTACGAAATTCGTACTTTTTCGAACTTTTTTACATATTTGGATATGAAATATCCAAGATAAAAATCTGTTGTGTGGCCAGAAAATGGAGAACACAATGGCCTAACAAAAAAATATCAGCCCAAGTGCGGTCACGGCCATTTTCATTAAAAATTATTCCATAAACTGCCCACTTCTTACGAAATTCGTACTTTTTCGGACTTTTTTACATATTTGGATATGAAATATCCAAGTTAAAAATCTGTTGTGCGGCCAGAAAATGGAGAACACAATGGCCTAGCATAAAAATATCAGCCCAAGTGCGGTCACGGCCATTTTCATTAAAAATTATTCCATAAACTGCCCAATTCTTACGAAATTCGTACTTTTTCGGACTTTTTTACATATTTGGATATGAAATATCCAAGATAAAAATCTGTTGTGTGGCCAGAAAATGGAGAACACAATGGCCTAACAAAAAAATATCATCCCAAGTGCGATCACGGCCATTTTCATTAAAAATTATTCCATAAACTGCCCACTTCTTACGAAATTCGTACTTGTTCGGACTTTTTTACATATTTGGATATGAAATATCCAAGATAAAAATCTGTTGTGTGGCCAGAAAATGGAAAACACAATGGCCTAACAAAAAAATATCATCCCAAGTGCGGTCACGGCCATTTTCATTAAAAATTATTCCATAAACTGCCCACTTCTTACGAAATTCGTACTTTTTCGGACTTTTTACATATTTGGATATGAAATATCCAAGTTAAAAATCTGTTGTGCGGCCAGAAAATGGAGAACACAATGGCCTAGCATAAAAATATCAGCCCAAGTGCGGTCACGGCCATTTACATTAAAAATTATTCCATAAACTGCCCACTTCTTACGAAATTCGTACTTTTTCGGACTTTATTACATATTTGGATATGAAATATCCAAGATAAAAATCTGTTGTGCGGCCAGAAAATGGAGAACACAATGGCCTAACAAAAAAATATCAGCCCAAGTGCGGTCACGGCCATTTTCATTAAAAATTATTCCATAAACTGCCCACTTCTTACGAAATTCGTACTTTTTCGGACTTTTTGACATATTTGGATATGAAATATCCAAGTTAAAAATCTGTTGTGTGGCCAGAAAATGGAGAACACAATGGCCTAGCATAAAAATATCAGCCCAAGTGCGGTCACGGCCATTTTCATTAAAAATTATTCCATAAACTGCCCAATTCTTACGAAATTCGTACTTTTTCGAACTTTTTTACATATTTGGATATGAAATATCCAAGATAAAAATCTGTTGTGCGGCCAGAAAATGGAAAACACAATGGCCTAACAAAAAAATATCATCCCAAGTGCGGTCACGGCCATTTTCATTAAAAATCATTCCATAAACTGCCCACTTCTTACGAAATTCGTACTTTTTCGGACTTTTTTACATATTTGGATATGAAATATCCAAGATAAAAATCTGTTGTGCGGCGAGAAAATGGAGAACACAATGGCCTAGCAAAAAAATATCAGCCCAAGTGCGGTCACGGCCATTTTCATTAAAAATTATTCCATAAACTGCCCACTTCTTACGAAATTCGTACTTTTTCGGACTTTTTTACATATTTGGATATGAAATATCCAAGATAAAAATCTGTTGTGCGGCCAGAAAATGGAAAACACAATGGCCTAACAAAAAAATATCATCCCAAGTGCGGTCACGGCCATTTTCATTAAAAATTATTCCATAAACTGCCCACTTCTTACGAAATTCGTACTTTTTCGGACTTTTTTACATATTTGGATATGAAATATCCAAGATAAAAATCTGTTGCGTGGCCAGAAAATGGAAAACACAATGGCCTAACAAAAAAATATCATCCCAAGTGCGGTCACGGCCATTTTCATTAAAAATTATTCCATAAACTGCCCACTTCTTACGAAATTCGTACTTTTTCGGACTTTTTTACATATTTGGATATGAAATATCCAAGTTAAAAATCTGTTGTGCGGCCAGAAAATGGAGAACACAATGGAGAACACATTTTCATTAAAAATTATTCCAAAAACTGCCCACTTACGAAATTCGTACTTTTTCGGACTTTTTTACATATTTGGATATGAAATATCCAAGTTAAAAATCTGTTGTGCGGCCAGAAAATGGAGAACACAATGGCCTAGCATAAAAATATCAGCCCAAGTGCGGTCACGGCCATTGTTATTAAAAATTATTCCATAAACTGCCCACTTCTTACGAAATTCGTACTTTTTCGGACTTTTTTACATATTAGGATATGAAATATCCAAGTTAAAAATCTGTTGTGCGGCCAGAAAATGGAGAACACAATGGCCTAGCATAAAAATATCAGCCCAAGTGCGGTCACGGCCATTTTCATTAAAAATTATTCCATAAACTGCCCACTTCTTACGAAATTCGTACTTTTTTGGACTTTTTTACATATTTGGATATGAAATATCCAAGATAAAAATCTGTTGTGTGACCAGAAAATGGAGAACACAATGGCCTAGCAAAAAAATATCAGCCCAAGTGCGGTCACGGCCATTTTCATTAAAAATTATTCCATAAACTGCCCACTTCTTACGAAATTCGTACTTTTTCGGACTTTTTTACATATTTGGATATGAAATATCCAAGGTAAAAATCTGTTGTGTGGCCAGAAAATGGAAAACACAATGGCCTAACAAAAAAATATCATCCCAAGTGCGGTCACGGCCATTTTCATTAAAAATTATTCCATAAACTGCCCACTTCTTACGAAATTCGTACTTTTTGGGACTTTTTTACATATTTGGATATGAAATATCCAAGTTAAAAATCTGTTGTGCGGCCAGAAAATGGAAAACACAATGGCCTAGCATAAAAATATCAGCCCAAGTGCGGTCACGGCCATTTACATTAAAAATTATTCCATAAACTGCCCACTTCTTACGAAATTCGTACTTTTTCGGACTTTTTTACATATTTGGATATGAAATATCCAAGATAAAAATCTGTTGTGTGGCCAGAAAATGGAGAACACAATGACCTAACAAAAAAATATCAGCCCAAGTGCGGTCACGGCCATTTTCATTAAAAATTATTCCATAAACTGCCCACTTCTTACGAAATTCGTACTTTTTCGGACTTTTTTACATATTTGGATATGAAATATCCAAGTTAAAAATCTGTTGTGCGGCCAGAAAATGGAGAACACAATGACCTAACAAAAAAATATCAGCCCAAGTGCGGTCACGGCCATTTTCATTAAAAATTATTCCATAAACTGCCCACTTCTTACGAAATTCGTACTTTTTCGGACTTTTTTACATATTTGGATATGAAATATCCAAGTTAAAAATCTGTTGTGCGGCCAGAAAATGGAGAACACAATGGCCTAGCATAAAAATATCAGCCCAAGTGCGGTCACGGGCATTTTCATTAAAAATTATTCCATAAACTGCCCACTTCTTACGAAATTCGTACTTTTTCGGACTTTTTTACATATTTGGATATGAAATATCCAAGTTAAAAATCTGTTGTGCGGCCAGAAAATGGAGAACACAATGGCCTAGCATAAAAATATCAGCCCAAGTGCGGTCACGGCCATTTTCATTAAAAATTATTCCATAAACTGCCCACTTCTTACGAAATTCGTATTTTTTCGGACTTTTTTACATATTTGGATATGAAATATCCAAGATAAAAATCTGTTGTGTGGCCAGAAAATGGAGAACACAATGACCTAACAAAAAAATATCAGCCCAAGTGCGGTCACGGCCATTTTCATTAAAAATTATTCCATAAACTGCCCACTTCTTACGAAATTCGTACTTTTTCGGACTTTTTTACATATTTGGATATGAAATATCCAAGTTAAAAATCTGTTGTGCGGCCAGAAAATGGAGAACACAATGGCCTAGCATAAAAATATCAGCCCAAGTGCGGTCACGGCCATTTTCATTAAAAATTATTCCATAAACTGCCCACTTCTTACGAAATTCGTACTTTTTCGGACTTTTTTACATATTTGGATATGAAATATCCAAGATAAAAATCTGTTGTGTGGCCAGAAAATGGAGAACACAATGGCCTAACAAAAAAATATCAGCCCAAGTGCAATTACGGCCATTTTCATTAAAAATTATTCCATAAACAGCCCACTTCTTACGAAATTCATTCTAATTATGTGTTGGTTTAGTATGGTTTGTTTTGCCATATCTGTGATATGTGTGATATGTTTTCCAAATTTTAATTTTTTTTGTTTATTTTAAGAGTTCCTTTAATATAATATTTTTTTATTGTATTTATTAATTGTAATTTATTAATTGGACAGCATTAATAATTAAATCATAATATAAAATATTTCGCCCGAATGTATGCAATTTATTTGATATTATAACCAATACATTTACCATGGCAGCGGTCAGTTAAGAAGAATTAGCAATTGGTCGGTCAAAGAAAACTAGACGATAAGCGACTACAGAGCAATTAACCTCACCTTCGGTTCAGAAATGACACGAAATGACAATCAATAATCAAGGAAATTTGCTTGGTATGCGGATAAACACGTCTATAGGGAGAAGTCCCTACAACCTATTAAGTAGCATCTGACAAAGCCCGGATGATGTTAGATAGAGTCAAACAAATAATACCAAGCTTATTCATAAAAGTATGTGGCGCAAGTATACCATGTAAACGTACTCCTAAAAAGTAAATTACTTTAACTTAACATAAAAGAAAACTAGTGCAAAAGGTGCGCAAAGTTTATCAAAAGAAAACTAGTCCCAACTAGTTAAACTAAAAACAACAAAAGTATTATGTACACTAGTAATCGATTCCGGCTTATAGGCATAACTGTGCTGTTTGCGGCCTTAGATAAATTACTTAGAAAAATAAATTAACGACAACTTAATGGACTTATTCCAGATAAGTGGCAAATATAAGGCAAAACTGTTCGGCTTCACAGAAAATAGATCCACAGAGTACGCTATGGTCAAAATAATCAGCATAGTAAAATATTCAGAAGAAATAGAGCCTTGGATTATTCCTAGACGTATCGAGTTAGAGAAACGCTCTTTCGACAGTAATCATAATTGTATAAAGCAAAATATAGCAAGCATTTTTAGTCTTGCCAGTTTAGTTATTTTAGACGGGTATATCGTCAATAGACTTTCTTGATAAAATGCTAAGTATACATAATACGCTTTGAAATTAAAAACTCGCAGTTCTTTAAAAATTTTAAATTTTTATGCCGGCTTAGCAAACGAAAACAGGGTTGCGCTATTGTTGTGATGATCACCCTATTCACGGGCTATTGGAAGTACTTTCATTTAGACCACATAATCCATTTCAATAAATGGTTGAAAATAGAATTTAATATTCTTATTCAACAGTTTATTAGGTTTGAATTTCTTTAAAGAAATCACACGGAATTGTGTCTGCTCACTGCTCATACAATTTAATTAAAATAATTCCACTATTACCCTTTTAAGTGCCGCTAGTAGCGCTAGTAATCCATACGAGCGAAATCATAATCAAACTTTGATTCTACATGAAATTAATTTTATTTAATGTGGCTTTGTCACCTTTCGCTCTAGTTTGAAAATATTTCGCCAGATGTCAGTGCCTACTGATGATTGTGGGTACTATGCCGTGTTCACTTTCTGTGAAGAACGTAGAGATACAACACTCAACATTTTTATAAACTAAATCTAAGTAACAAACCATTTTTTTTTATTTCCAGGTGGATATGACTCTGAAAGGGGGTACTTTGGCCCGTGGCGAGTATGCAAAGAACTAAGTTATAATCGTGAAAAATGTGGAAGTGACGTTTCCAGATTCCGGCCTTCATGTAGGAACATATTATTTAACATATTATACAAATAATCAAATTTACATACTAATCTAGCATATATCTAATTTGCAGTGGCCGTTTATGTGAGTGGACTTGTTGCATCAGCAAGTTGTGCTTGTTTAGGTTTATTTTGCATATTGTGCGTAATACAAATAGCAATGATATCATCCCGAGATAAAGTTGCTATGAAATATAGTTCATTAGTATTATTCAAATTAGCATTGGCTATGTTTGCTGGTAAGTTGGATTTTTTATGTAATTGTAATTAATCACGATTCTCACCTGATTTATTGTGTTTATAAAATATTCGAAAACATTTATGATTTGTTGATTTAGGATTCGTTTATGTATGTATGTATATATGTAAATGGTACAGAGAATAAATTATTTAATAAAGTGTATGTAACTAATAAAGTGTATGTAACTAATTCGAAATGAATAAAATCACAAAGTATGTACAAGTAGAAAGAAATAAGAGAAAATCAATTTTTTTTGTACAAAGATAAATTAATTTTTCTTTGTTCTACCTTTACATCTGCAACACATCTCCTTTATAATAAACAATTTTTGTCATGGAATAGTATA
Organism: Tipula unca; assembly: GCA_951394425.1. Lineage (NCBI taxonomy): Eukaryota > Metazoa > Arthropoda > Insecta > Diptera > Tipulidae > Tipula > Tipula unca. Next base: position 84,686,042 of record OX596380.1, read on the forward strand.
TTGAATTGCTCTAATTTTTATATTTCAACACTTATGTTTATGAAATTGAATTATATGTAATCGTACATATATACATACATACATAATGTACTGGATATACTTCCGCGTAATGAAAAACATAATATTTAAATGTTACAGATATTTTAAAAAAATATATTTGAATTTGTTTTATTGCAGCAATCCTCGCAGTACTGGCGGCAGGATTATTTGCAGTGCAGGCCGATGACGAACGGAGTAGCATAAGAGTGACACGTGGCTTGTCATTTTATCTACAAATTGTAGTTATAATTTTAACAATAATTTTATTAATCTTAGCTGTATATGATTTTTTATTTACGCGCCGTACTGGCGGTGATCCAACGCAGCCACCCGACGTTAGCCCGACGGCGGCGACAACATATGATAATCCTGGTTACCGAGAACGGAGGGCAAATGGTATATAATTATTTTTATGCATATTTAAATCCACATCTGATACATATATAAAATTTCCTAATATATCACTTAAACGTAGTTTGAATTGCGTACGTGTTTTATATTTGTTGATTATAGTACTGAAAAAGCGTTTAAATGTTTGGAGCAATATTAGTAACAAATTTAATCCTTCCCATTGAGAGAGCTAATCACCAGTCTGACTGTATGAACTCTGTCTGGGAGGCAGTGAAAACTTCGGTTGTCAGTGCTGCTCAACAGACTTTAGGTATAGTGAAAGTCAGACCCAAGAATGATTGGTTTGATGACGACAACACTCGTGGAGACTTGCAGTTGAGCAACAAAATATAGCCCATAGTGCAGTGCAACAACGTCTCACAATCGCAAGGAAAAACAGGGCTACTCTTACTAGAAGGGCAGCTAAGCGGATTTGTAGACGAAAAATGCGAGAATGGTGGAAGGCCGGGGTTCTGAAAGTCCAACAAATCCTTTAATTTCTTTAAAAGAATTACTGGATTGCACCGTACTTTCAAGCCTGTGTCAACTGCCATTCGAGACCGGCATGGAAACCGCTGTGTCAACATCGACGCAGTATTCGACACATGGAATGGACACTTTACCGACCTGCTTGGTGTCCATCATGCATCACAGACTGTAGTTGAGTCACCTCAAATACAGACTGCGGAGATTTGCATTGAGGATCCATCCCGTGAGGAATTCACTAAGGCCATGCAGAGACTAAAACGAAACCGCTCACTTGGAGTGGACTGCATTAATTCGGAGCTCTTGATATTCGGAGGCGATACTTTGTGGAACTGTCTTTTTGACCTTATTCGATTAGTATGGTGAACCGAAGAAATGCCTGATGAATATAAAGTGGCCGCGATATGCCCCATCTTCAAGAAGGGAGACCGCTTGAAGTGTGAGAATTATCGCAGTATAGCTCTCCTTTGCGCAGCATACAAGTTACTGTCCTACATTATGTTGGATAGAGTCACCCCTCTAGCGGAGGGCCTGGTTGGTGACTTTGAAGAAGGATTTTGTCCGAATCGATCAGTCACTGATCAAGTCTTTCCGCTGCGGATGATTCTATCTAAATATTATGAAACTTCCATCCCCGTACATCAGGTGTCAGCGCTGGAATATCTAGGCATGCCAACAAAAATGGTACGATGGTGTAAAATGACAGTGACGCAGTCTCCATGCTGTGTTAAAGTTGAGAACAGGCTATCAAGAATTTTGGCAGTTAGCTCGGGTGTTCGGCAGGGAGATGCTCTGTCCCCGATACTCTTTTATCTCATGTTGGAGTACAACTTTCGTAAAACTGAAACAGCTCAACGCAACATCTTATATCGCCAGTCCAATCATCTGGTTGCATATGCAGAAAACATATGAGTGATTGGACTGAATAGGAACGGATTGAAGGAAATACTTGATCCGTTTGTAGAGTTTTCAGCTTCTGCTGGACTCCAGATCAATTGGTCAAAAACGAAATACATGATCTCTAACTACAGGGACTATGGCACACCAGATTTTAGTAGTAGCCACTATACGATTGAAGGTGTGAGGAGGTTCAAATATTTGGGCTCTCTTATCTCTCACGGTAACAGTTTGGGTCGTAGAGATCGTTGCAATCGACTATGGCTTCACGGTGTAGAGAATGACTTGGCTTCTTCTGGTTGTCTAGGACAGTATGAAGACCAAGCCCAGGATCGAAACCGTTGGAGCCAGATTGTTGACGCAGTAAGGGGCCACTAAATTTTTATTATTTTAGTTATTAATCCCTCCCTGGACAGAAATATTACAGAATGTAAAATAGCAAATACATAGTCAATCAAATAGTTCTAAAAACTTTAAATTTAGAAGCTTCTAAACTTATTGTATTACTGATGTTTATCTAATGGTTTGAGCTGTCCATAATTGTTCGGCAAATGTTTGAAATAAAATACGAACAAACGGTTCTACTTTCCTTTGATCTTTTTTTAAAAAAAATCGCCAATTGAACAATGTACCGCTAGTACTTAGGTTGGTGTCCATGCTTAAAGAAAAAATGTACTCGTAGCTGCTTTTGATAAAATGTAAGAGCAGCAAAGTTTATGTTAAGCAAAGAAACAAACCTAATAAGAATTGCGGTGCTCAGATTAAAAAACAACTAATGTACCATATTATTTATCATTTATTTTGTATCCACTCCACACGATTTGTTCTGTCTTTAAAACTAGCGAACATGCGTCGAATATTTGTAATCGCCTAATCTAATTTGTACACGTTTTAATATTTTCAAAATTTTTAAAACTAATTTTTGTTTACATTTTATCCATATTGTAAAGGTAACGGAATTTCAATGACTGTAACCTCCGGCAAACCGTATAGTGTTAGTAGTGGCACAAACGGTAGTATGGCATCGGTTAATACGGCAACAACATCTAATGGATCAACTTTAGATTCCGTAACCCGTTCGCCGCTACGATCGAGCTTAAAAAAACCAAAACCGCGTGATGGCATTGGTATACAAAATCCTGGTTTTTCAGGCGCTGGTAATTCACCGACAATGCAACGGAATGGTAGTGTCAAAAAAGTTCGAATACAAACTCATAGCACCGAAGTATAAATTATTTGTATTTTAAAAATGAAATAATTAAAAACATAAAAGGTATGTATGGTTTAATCAACGTGTAAATTTAATATACTAACTAAACAACAATATCTTAATTTCTATTTCAGTTGTTTTTAACCAAGCACAAGAAAAACATATCACACAAACACACATCTTGAGAGGAACCGGTAAAAATAAACAAATAAACTTTTTAAAAGTTTTTCTTTTTATATTTTCTTGTCACTATTTTCGATTTAATTTGATTAATTTTAATTTAAGAATTTTAATAAAAGAAAAGATCAAACACAATGTAGATAATTAAAAATTTGTATAATTTTTCTTATATATGTACAAAATATATATATATATATATATATATATATATATATATATATATATATATATATATATATATATATATATATATATATATATATATATATATATATATATATATATATATATATATATATATATATATATATATATATATATTTATGTATATATACAACACATGTACGTTAGTTTAAATTAATTGTAATATTCTCTTCGAATGCACAAGAGGTTTAAAAAACTCAAAACTGAAAAGTTCACGAAGTTGACAGTCCCAAATATAATTATTGGGTGTTTGTTTAATATCCGTTCACTCATTTCGATACAGTAACAGAGTGCTTATCTTGGTTGTGGAAAAGATAGGTAGGATCTCATCATTTTAATGCAAAATTGCATTGCCAAACGATAAAAATCAACACGTCAACTTTACGACCAATTAAAATTTGAGATAATACTACAAACTAAATGATCAGAAGGAGAATGATGTCTTCCAACATATTGCACACATTTTAGGTAGTATCTATCGATCGGATAATATTGTTAATTTACATATAATATAAATAAATAAATACGGTGAAGGATAAAATTTATATTGTATATTTGGGTAGTATAAACTATATATATAAATTTCGCGAAATTCGTGAAATTCAGTTGACAAGCCTATAATAATTTGTTTATTCTAATATTGGCGCCGAATCTATCTATAAGGCACTAAACTAATCATTACCTGAATACTATATTGAATGTTAATATAAATATACAATTTTATTAATAATAATTAAACAAAAATTATATATATATATAAATAAATGTTTATTAAATTTTGTATTATTTGTTAATTTATTATTAAATATTTAAAGCTACATAATAATTATATAATGAAAATACATTTAGAAGAACTAAAATCAAAAATCAAATTCACACGCCCGTAATAGTGTGTGACCTGTTCTATCCGATCTATTCTCGTATAACACTAATATAATTATTATTTTTTATGTTATAATTCCGTCCTTTCTATTTATTTTACACTATATATAACTTCGAAATACAAGAAATATAATTAAAAAATAATTATATAAATATATATTATATATTTTATTTATTTTAAGGACTGTGATTTCATTCTGAATGAATTATATAAAGAATTAAAAAAAAAATCTAATTACTATTATTTTTTTTTTTGCTTTGTTTCTCAGTACAACAAATTTATTAATTTTAAAATTGAATATAGCAAAAATTTATATAAATTATATATACATTATATATACATATAGATAATTAAAAATGACATATGTAATTGAAAACAAAAATTAAAATATATAATACATACTTACATATAAAAAATTGTATAACATAAAATTAACATTGATTGAAAAAAATAATAATAATAATTATTTAAAAACATTATATTCAAATTATAAAATATTTTGTAAATGTTATGTATTTGATAAACAAAAATCATCATTGTTTATAACTAAAATAAAATTAAAAAACAAAAATTATATTGATAACAAAAAAAAATTATTATTATTGTATATTTCAATTTGGAAATAAATTAAAGTAAAAATAATTAATATGTGAATGTTGCCGTTTTTGAAATATCACATTAACAAATTTCCATCACCAATTCATTATTTAACAGAGATTTAGTCTATATCAATATTGAGTACAGTTCTTACCTTGCAAGTATCGAAGGTAAAATTAAAGAAAATTAAAGAGCAGGGATGGGCGAGGTAGATTACGCCATGTAATCTATGCGGTTGTCCACACGTAAAATATAACGTAGATTACTTGGCAGTGTTTTTTGTCAACGTCGACCATTAAAATAATGTCAACAATTTACGATATTTGAGCGTTTTGAAATCGACTGCGCCAGTTCGCGGGAGTATTTTGTAAAAGCGTTCATCTAGAGGAGATTTTTTCATTTATTTCTTTTTGACAAATAACGCATAAATAGTTTCAAACTGTCATAGTGTTTTTATTTATTCAGTATTGTTTGCCATTTCATCATGGAAAAACTGAGCCCGGCATAGCATCTAAAATTTGTTCAGCTTTATTACGAAAATTAGCGTTCTGTGAGGGATGTGTTTCGTGCGCTTAGACCAAGTTACGGTTGACATAATCGGCCTGTCGAGACCACTATTTGGAATACCATCGAAAAGTTTGAATCCCAGTTTACAGTATTGGATGGTGCGCGACTAAATAGACGGTTTGGTGTGGTTTATGTGCCTGTCATTCGTCCATATTTTTTAAAAAAAAAGAAGACGACCGTCCACGTACCTGTGAATAGTGCTCGTTATTGCGCCATGATAACGGAATATTTTCAGCCTGAAATTGAAACCCGACATTGAAGAAATGTACTAATTGAAAAATCATTTTGGCAAGCAATTAATTTCACGGTTCGGATCGTTTAATTGGCTATTTAGATCGTGTGATACCTCTAAGCTCTTTTCATTGGGGCTACGCAAAGTCCAAAGTCTATAATAAACCACCTAGATTTGAGGCATCGGAAGCCAACATTACTCCTATCATTCGCCAAATACCATTCGATATTCTCGAACGCGTCATCAAAAATTGGACTTTGAGAAAAAGCCATCGCAGTTGTAGCCATCATTTGAAAGAAGTAATCTTTAAAAAATAAATGGCAAGAAATGTTCTTTCGAATGCAGTGTATTTCGAAGAAGTTAAAAATCTGACAAGCTATTCCTCGACTTATGTTCTTAAAAACTATAAACTGGGCTTCCGTTCCAGTCAATGGTGCTTGATGCGATTTTCTAGGCGGGCCACAATATTGACCACGGACCATACAAGTTTTAAGTTTAAGTCAATACATGAATAACGTCCAAATAAAAAATTTCCCTATACAAACTGAACGTATTACAAATATACCTATTTGTTTGAGTTTAAGTCTTGATTACAACTAAAAACAAATTTAATTTAATTTCTTACAAATTAATTCAGTTCAGATTCTGTTAAATTTTCATTTTTCTCTATTCAAATGGTGAGTATAAAAGATTGATTTATCATTTGAGTAATGAAATTGTCACTCTATTTGAGTAATGAAATTGTACGGCAATGGTAAAGTAAGCAAAGTAATGAGCGTTTGATTAGTGGACGTGAGTTCAAGCGGCATCGGGCTAAGGATTTTTTAATTTAATTTCATCTTACAAATTAGTTCAACTCAGTTTCTATTAAAATTTTCAAATTTTTCCAATTAATTGGCAAGTATAAAAGAAGGATGTAGCAGCAATGAAAATGTACGGCGATGGTTAAATAAGCAGATTCCAGAAATACTTTTGGTTATAAAAAAATCGATCAGATCAGTATTTCTCCTGGGACAGTTGGCCAATATGTTGATTTTCCAGTTGAAATGGATTCACATTCATTTTATTTAATGGCATTTAGTAATTCTTTTCCTTTAGTTGTAGTTAATCTAGAACCCCCATGAGTATTCTTCGCATTGAATTTACCACTTATTATGAACCTTTTTCCCAGACGCTACGACTGATAATAGTGAGAAAATGATGCACTTTACAATCGACGATCTAAGAGTAGCAAGCACATACTTCTCTTACAAACAGATCCATTTGGAAACATGGACAGATCCTCTCAAAACTTCCCGAGCTCGGGTTGTGAATGATGTGACAACTAATCGGTCAGCAACCAAATACGTAGGCAGCAATCATCATTTGGTCAGTGAAATCTACGATGAAAGTTTCCATCTGAGAACACACCGAAACGCATTGGACGTTTCGACTGGAAGGTCTGATAAATGAAGGTGAAAAGAAACGATATAGGATCTTGTGAGCGACAAAATTGAGGAAGCTAATTGACAACGTGAACTCTGTCCGGAAGGTACTGAAAATGTCGGTTGTAGTTTCTGCTCAACAGTCTTTAGGTATAGTGAAAGTCAGATCCAAGAATGATTGGTTTGATGACGAGTACCGTATCATACCCGTTGGTATGTATGGATGTGAACGAGTACGAGAGATGACTCCTTACATTTCAGAAAAGTATCAGGCATATGATTTACGGTCCTAAACGCGAAGTACATGTGACCATGCCGATCACTGTACAATATCGAGATCACAGATCTGATGAAGATCTCCGATATTGTACATAAACTAAGATCTCAGCGAATACGCTGGCTCGGTCACGTTCTGCGTGCTGATCCGGAACGAATTATACAGCGATCTCTGAAACGGGAGCTACCATATAGTAGGCGCCGAGGTCGTTGCAAACGACGATGGCTCCACGGTGTAGAGAACAACTTGGCTTCTTCAGATTGGCTAAGACAGTATGAAGACCAAACTGAGGATCGAAACGATATTATTATTATTATGTTTACGTTTTAACTATTTTAAAAGAACATTTCTTGTTTTTGTAAAATTTTTTCCTATCATATAAAATCAAATGTAATTTATCAAATTGTTTTTTTAAAATAAATAAATAAATATTTGTTCCCAAGTTTTTTGAAATTAGAACTTTTTGATGTGCATTGTAGTTATTACATAATAAACAATAAACTCTATGTGACCCATTACAATTTTTATTTTGACCTATGAGGCCCAGAAGATACAAAGATTGGACGACTATGATTCAAACGTTAAGAAAATTTATGACGATTACATTACTGGATGAAGTTAAATCTGCCAAGAATCGCCGGAGAAAACAAATTACATACAATACTAAATATTAATAGCATCACAATGAATTTATTCCATAGTCTAAGCAGTAGAATATCCGTGTTATATTTAATCAGTTCACGAGAAATAAGATCTATTAGGCTACCTCAATTAGGAAACTATTTCATCATCAATTTATCCACTTTAAAGCAACGTACGGTATGGTATATTTCAACTACAAGAACCATTTAACCATTTAGCGTTGCATAGGTTTACCATTACGAACATCAAAACTAGTAAAGAATAGGCCAATGAAATGAGGTAAATCGTTCCAAATTTCAAATGTAATACAATAACGACGCAAATGCTAATTAATATCAACAGCCAACGTAGAAATAAACAATAAGGTAAATACTATTTATTTTTTATTTTACATTTATTTACGACGGTTTATTTAATGTGGTATCGCTAATCCGCCTAAACCAAAATAAAATTAAAATTATATTTCAAATACTAAAATTATGTATATATATATATGTACATTAGTTATAGTAAGAACCTTAAAATTAAATTAGATATATGCACCTATATATAATTATCACAACGGGTTCTAAACCTACCTCGTAAAAACATCTCGCACAATTTCCAAAAAAACATTCATTAAATCATCTTTTCGGCTTTTAACAAGTTTCCGAAACATATACTCAGCCAAAAAACAGTTTATATCCATTTGGCTATTGTAGGCTGGCATTATTTGGCGTACATGCCTCCAGGTACTATAGATCGTGTTCGTGTGAACACCAGTGACTTGATCTGCGAACGTGTGATCCACGGGCAAATGAATATAGCCTTCATTGTTCAAATTTGTGTACATTTCCCAATCATTGGAATAAATGGTGCTTCCTGGAGCTATCCACTTTTTGATGATGTCCCTTAATGTCTGGCGATCTCTATTATCGATTTTCACCAAAAAACATTTGCCACCAATGTCATCATCATGATCAATTTTTCGTTCGATTCCACCGAACACCCATTTCCCATCTTTATGCTGTCCTCGATTACGCTTCCCGAAGTTATGTTGATCAATCTCAACGATGATGCCGGGCCCTCCGATTGGTTCGCTGTGTTCTTCCATATATTTGATTAACACTTTCTTTACATAACAGTTCCAGTCTACGGCGGTTTTGGACGATATTCCATGCTCTTCCTGAAGAGCCGTGGAACCAATTTTACGAATAATGTCGTATGTGATCATCATTATTTTATAAAAATCGAGTTTGGATGTTGCGAACCACGAATTATGGCGGATGCTTTTACGGCTCGTGCAACGCATGCCATTAGAATGTTTCCCGCAGTTCCACTTATAACGTTCAATTTCAACTGACTTTATTATTTTCATTTTATTTCCACATTTTGGACAGTTCATTTGACTCTTAATAAGTCCACTATCATTTAAAAAATTAAAAAATAATTGTTTATCTCTTCCCAATTGAAACAAAAAGTTTCGGTTTATTTTGCCAGGACACATTGGCATACCGGCATAGTTCAGATTTTCTTTTAGTTTTTCTTGATATCTGGTTACGATATCGCTCATACGGTCCATTGTTTCTAACAAACAAAAAAAATTGTATTCAATTTCTGATTTTAATGTATAAATTTACCACCCATCTCATGAGTAAAATTAATTGTATCCTTTATACACGCTATTAAGCTGTTTTCATGGTTCTTTTAAACCGTATTTTCCTCTAGTATTCTTAAATTGCGGGAACATTTTAAGGTTAGAGTTATTATTTTTTTATAATACAATCATTTACATACATATAATAAATTAAACTGTACACTATTAGATTATGGATAATACAATTATGTAGTACAATATTTTTATTTAATTCTAGTAGTAAATGGAAATATTAAATTAATTATTATATGTAACAAAATTCAAAATTCGTATAACGCTTCAATAAAATTGTAATTCAAACTTTTGACGTTTATTTAACATGGCCCTCGAGGCATAAAAGTGTATTACATATTCAATTCACTAATGTGGAGTACTTTTGGGTTTTAAAAACAATCTTTTTTGTTGTCCCGAAAGAACGCATATCCAAATTGATGTTTCTTGTCTTTGCGTTAGTAAATATAAAAAGAGAGATAAATAATGATAGAACAAGAAGGAAATGTATTATTATGACTTCTTCCGTCGATTGTTTATGTTTATATTTATAAATGGATAGATGAAAACTTGTTGGTGTTAGTTAAAAAAGAAAATCAAAATCAAAAGAACTTCACAAAAAAATGTAGCGTTCACATAGTAATTTTTAACATACTACCACATATTACTAATATACATATGCGACATTACTCAACTTTTATATGAAACTTTTTCAACCGAGTTATTTTTCGCAAGGGATGCATATGCAACTATATTTTTATGTTAATACATAATTTTATAGTGGCATAATTATTTAAAAAAAAATCAATTTACAAAACATGACAGTGTACAAAATTTAAACAGTGACATCAGCGCCATAAAGTACAACTACTGCGCTTTTTATTTGATGTCATATCTGTCAAAATACCGGCATTTTCTAAACATTTTTGTATCTTTATTTAAATTAATTGATTTAATAAAAATTGTAGCTTTATTTAAATAAATATATTTAATTGTATTTTGTGATAATGTGAATCGAGTAATTTCAATGAGTAAAATGACAAAACCAGGCAGTCATTATGTGTATGTTTGTTTCAAATGACTATAACTGGAAGGGACAAACAATGAAAGTCACGGTATGTATTTCATAACAATCTTAACTATAATAATCGATATGTATATTGTTTGTGGGAAATTCTGATGTTTTGTTGGTGCTTTTAATAAAAATTCCAGCAAAACCGAAGCTGTAAAAGTAACTACGAATAAATGAGTTATGTAATTCAATTATATCTTTCAGGCTGCTCAACCAATTTCCCATCCGTACGCAAAATATAAATATGAAGAGCTTGAAAATGACCTGGATCCTAAACGAATACGTAAATCACTAGTTGAATTGAATTGAACTAGTCACACATATCGTATTTTTCATACGTTTTCATGTTGCAACATATTCCTGCGGTTCAAAAGAAGTTGAAACACCCGATGAGCTACAAATTCTTTGTGGACGAATGAAAACAGTTATGGAAGAATACTATAAAGGCTTTCAATCCGGAGAAAATCACAAGGGATATTTTCGTCAGCTTACTGTGCGTACGACAAAAGCAACCTACGATTTTTAATGTTGGTGTGTCGTGTTTTATCTAAATTAGAAGCTTCAATACAATCCGGAAATTATTATGAAGCTCATCAAATGTATAGAACATTATATTTTCGGTATTTGTCACAAAAAAAATACGAAGAATTATTGGAGCTTTTATATAAAGGTGCCACAACACTTTTGAAACATGAACAATCAGCGAGTGGAGCTGATTTAAGTCTTCTAATCGTGGATGTTTTGGAGAAAGCAAATTTATCGGACTATGAAATTTGGATTCAGCGTATCGGTGTTTTATTGAATTAAATTGCTCCGAATGTTATTGAACGGGAAACTTTATTTGTATTATATTTGGTACAATTTGTTTTATTTGTAAGTTATTTATGCTACATTATTTTTTACAGATTAAGGCAATATCATGGAGTAGCGAAGTGTCCAAAGCGAAATTAGGCCATCCGTCATTACATAAACTAATTGCAGAACTTTTTTGGTCTGAAGGCAATCTAGAGCAAGCTCGGCATCATTATTTGTTGTCAAAAGACGGAGCTGGATGCGGTCAAATGTTGATAACAAAACTAAATGATATTCGAAAGAAACTGATTTATTTATAGCGCAGCTTTAGAAACGTTCGAAATATATACAAAATACCATCCAAAAATTACGTGTTGAGCCACCATTTAAATTTCCACTTATTAACTTTTTGTACATTTTATTTCACAATTTAGATACAAAGAAATTATCCCTATTCAAAGCGTTATGTGAATTATATAAACCATCGCTTGATAGAGATTCGTCATACGAGAAATATTTAGAAAAAATTGGTATAATTTATTTTGATGCCGCAGCACCACCACTCAACGTACTAACGCAATGTAAGATTTTTAATAATAAAAATGAAATGCAGATATTTTTTATTGATATATTATTTATTTATTTATAACACAAAAAACTTCAAATAAACACTAAAAATTGACAGCTCAAAACATACTGTTCATGCTTGATGATGTACACACAAATTAATTCTCCCAATCCAGCAAGCTTCCATAACCTAAAAACTAATTAAATCATCATTTTAAAATACATTTTAATATATTTAAAATTACGATTCAATTTTTACACATGCGAAACAGAAAAATTTATTAAAATATGTAAATTTAATATTTGATTAAGAAAAGATATATTTATATAAAATATAAATAAAATTAAAAATTTAATTTTTTCAACTTACTTGTTACTATATATAAATCACTATGAAAATTTCAATGTTTTGACAGAAGTTTGGAATAGTAAAAAACAAAATTTTTAACAGTGCAAGACTGTCAAATTATTTCAAAACATTCGTAAGGGATGCAGACAAAATTTTCGGTTGACGAATTGTCGCATATGTATATTATTAATATGTGATACTACCACATTCTAGTTTTTCAACGTTCGGCGCAGCTAAACTAGTGGGGTAGGCTGAATAGGATTTTAATATTATAAAATTGTATAAATCAAGATTAAATTCTATTACAAAATTGTAAAATACCATGTAAATTTTTTATTAATACAAATATTAACGTCACTAGAAATATGTTATTTTTGGTCCGAACAAATGTCAATTTCGGTTGGTCCAAAAATTAATTACCTTTCCCACTGAAAATGTTCGATTTACTTCTCTAGACATTGTGATAGATTAGCTCCTCTTTACATACACACCAACAATCGAAATGTCATTGTGCTACCATTTTATTAACAAATGTTATTTATGTGTTGAAGAAAATCATCAAAAATTCACGATTGGACTATCACGGGTCTTACGTAGCCGAAAAATGTTGAAGCGCATATACAACCAGTATGACGTTATGATTTATTTTTAGATACAAAATAAAAAAATCAGTGGGAAATTTTACCAACGTGCGCTTTTTGTATAGAACAAAATTACGAATTATGTATGTATAAAATGATCTATAATTATTTATTATTTCCTCCTAGATCTTTACCACACAAAACAAAAGTCATATGCTCGTATAATTTGTTTATATTTTTTCCACGAGAGGCGCTTTCTAAATTTTAACAATATCAATTATCAATTATGTAATTCATTTTTTTCGGGGAAATTCAATAAATTATCGAACATACTAGTGCATTATTTAAATTAAATTTATTTATATAAATATTTACTATTTTAAGGAATTTCAGAGTGATAAAATAAATAAGTAGACGAATTTTAACCTTAAAATTAATCAAAATTTTTTATGAAATTATATAAACTGTTGTCGAAAATCGTAAACAAACCCATAATGCCATCGTCAAGAATTTTTATGTCCGTTTCGAGAGATCTGTCAAAATTTCAGTCAAATATTTATTATGATTTTATACAAATGCACAAACCTAAGCATTAGTATGTTTTATTCATTGTATTAACACCATAAATTCGTATGGTTTATAAAAAAGAATAATATATGAATACATATTGTTTTGTCGGATATAATGATGTACAAACGGGCAGCACCAAGCAAAAAAACCATGTTAACATAATTTAAGCAAATATTATTTTGCCTAACCCTAAAACAATACAATGTCGATAACGCAGAGGAGAAGTGTCATAATTTTTCTTTTTTAGGTTATTTGAAATGTCAAAACTGTAAGAGGAGCCCGAAGAGATTCTTCCAAATATTTTATATTACTATATAATAAATATCGAGCAATGTTACGTCTAATATGTAATCAGATTAGCTGTAATGCCGCAACTCCAACAATTTGTAATGTAAGCGCTACCGCTGTAAATGTACAAAGTGTTCGATGGCGACGAAAGCCTCGATGGTTGCCTGTGGCAAAAAGTAAATTGTATCGTGTGCCGGAACGAAAACAACAGGATACGGACGAAAAACTTGAATTATTACGTTTAAATAATAATTACAGGTATTTAATTTTTTAAATCGATGAACAATAACCAATCAAATAAATATGCTTGTTTTGTGTTATAGAACTCAAATGAAATCATTACGAGCTTATTTCCGTGAGGAGTGCGCGGTCAAAAATAAAATTTCAACCTCGGATCATTTGGTTGTGACGCCCGAAGAAGAACAAGCCGAATTTCAAAGATGTCTTGAAATTAATAATGAATGGAACAAAAAATGTGCTGCAATTCGAGATACACGCTTGCAACATAATGCCGCGCAAGAAAAGCTATTAATCGAACAACGTTTGGAAGCGAAATTGATTCGTGATCAGGAAGCATACGAGAAAGCTGAGGAAATAGTTCGTCGGGAAAAGGAGCAGGCAAAAACATTTATTGATAAACATAATTTAGATCAAGCCATCGAGTATGCACTGGCTAATCCAGTGGACTACAATTATGCTATTGATTTGAATCGAAATATTTTCCATGGTCGGAATACACCAGCCGTTGTAGAAAAAGATCAGTCACAAAAACTTGTTGCATCTCAATGAACGAGTTACGTATAATTTGAGCGATTAATGTACGTTGTATTAGAAAATAAAATTAAACTAGACATGTAGCCTGTTTCGCCTTTATTTACAAAAACAACAAATCGCAGATTTAGAAGTGTACGTGTCTTGCCTAGAGACAACTTTTACTCAATATGTATTCCCAGTCTGGCGAGGCGTTTAGTTTTGCCTGCACCTCACCTAAATTTATCATGTTGCCACTACGCTCAGTACTGTTTGTGTTTATAGAGATGAGTTCCTGCAGAAATCCAGGTTCCATTCCCAGTGAGATGTCAAATCTTGTCTCGCCTAATATTAATTTAGTTTTACCGGATTTGTAGCGCACTATTTTTCCAATATTTCCCTCTTCGAGTTGTTTTAGAGTGCAAAATGTTTCACTAGGATCGGGTGTTGTTGGCCGTTCGAATTCAGCTGATTCGGCGGGTTCAATATCGGGTCCTCGGCCGGGCAGTGTATCTGGCAGTTGTAATAGAAATATTTGTGGTTTCTTTCGACTAAAGAATTCGTCTAAAGTGGCAGGATATCCGGTGAAGTCGCTTTGGAATTCAGATTTGATTTTAACTCCCGAGAAAGCGGCGTTCTCTAAACAAACCAAAAATAAGCTGAATTACTTGAAATAATAGTATGTAAGAATAAATTTTGCCCTTTCCCCAAAATAAAACATATAAGCCATGCAAAAACAACCCAAACATTTAACAAAAATCTCTTCCTGACAACAAATAAAAATAATAACGTCGGTGTCTTTTGGACAAGGAGCGTTTTATGTGTGTAGCACAAAAATCCTTACCAGTGGCCATCATACCACCATCATTTGTTACTGTGTCTTCAGGATATTTATCATCGGGATCATCAAGTTTTTCTTGTTTAATTTTAATAATATCCGGCCTAATAGCCTTCTCATCCTCTATCTCATGCTTTATTTGAAGCTTTTCGATTTTAATTTTACGTAAGTGGCTCTTCTTCGACTCTTTAAGGTCGCCGGAGCAAGAAGACATAAAAATATTTTTATTGATCAAAATTTCATAAATTGTGTTAAAATGTAGAATTAATCCTTCAACTTATGAAACAGCTTGAAGTCTTTAACCCAGCCGATGCATTAATGATGATATTCGTCTCTTGCAAAGACATTTCGATTTGTGCTAATGAAATAATCATACCGGAAATACTTACGTTCAGTTAATATGACGGGCATTGCTTGATCTAATATCTCCTTCTCTTCCAGATCATCTTCGACATCATTTGGAATCGTGTCATCGATATGCTTTTGCTCATCTTCTAGATCGACACGTAGTTCTCGTTTATTGATTGTCGGTTTCCGTAGTTGTATTGGGCCGGTATCATTATCGCTGTATCTTGCTACAATTAGAAGTGAAATTTATAACAATTTGATACATTCAATGTGGCGAATAGCTTACGTCCACTCCCGCCACTTCTTCGAATAATCGCCGCACTACCAGCGCCTTCCGAAAACAAACCAGCTGTTTGAATTAACGTATTGTTACCACGACCTCTTCCTCGGCCTCGTTCACCTTTAGCACCACGTTCATTCCGATTTCGGCCTCGAGTTTGCGATGTATCTCTCGAAGTCTTAACATCACTAAAATACACATTATAAAATACACCCAGAGTGGTTCTATTGTCCACACAATACTTACGTATTTTTATTTCGCACCACATTTAAATTAGGCACAAACACTTTTTTATTTGTATTACTACCGCCACCAACAGTTCCTCCACCTCGGCCGGTTTTAGTGGTAATATTCAAACTGCCCAATGTTAAGTCACGAGGCAATTTAAACGACGTTAACCGGTCCGTTTTGACTGGTGTTGTAATTCCTCTCTCCTGTTTTATTTTGATACTTTGTGTTGTTGCTGTTATGGCATTATCACCACTCGCCATTATAATAATTCGAGAAATAAATTAAATCTATATAAATTTTAAATTTTTATTTAAATAATATTATATATGTATTTATGCGATTGAATCTACTTTCCACGCAGGTGAAATGGATTTTTATGTTTATATATTTTGAGGTTAGAATTTTGACGTTTATTCATAAAAACGAAAACGATGAGTGTATAGTGACATCTATCATAAAAACTATAATTAAAAAACCAAATCTATTTGAAAAATTCACAAATTTTCTTTTTGAAGCTGATTTGTGGAACTACGGGTGGTGGTTCTTCTACTTTAGGAGGCACACACAAACGAATTCTTGTAATTCTTTTTACATATTTCGAGACATTCATATTTTTGATGTGATCGTCATGTTCATGGAAATCAAAATAGTTAGGCACTATATTAAAGCGTAACATTAATCTGAAAATATAAAAGAAAGTTTAGATATTTGCTTGAATTTTGATATCGTTGCTTTCATTCCATTGGAGTTGCATTGTAAGGCTGAAGAAAGATTGTATTTGGTGTTGGATGTAATTGTAAGGTTATTTTGAATAAAAAAAGTATGCGCCCAGTAGGGACTTGAACCCTGGACGCTTGGATTAATACTCCACTATACCGATTGAGCTACCCGCGCATGATATTTTAAGAATTTACTATAATTTGTAAGACAACGCATTTGGAATAATTTTATTCCTGTTAAATAGATCATATTTCAAACACGAGCGATCGATCGTAAATATTCCATTCAATAACTGTCATCTGGTTATCCTAAATCTAGGCTGCTGATGCGTAAAATGGAGCGATCTTTGATTTACGTCGTAAAGACAAGTTTGCAAGCTGATACCTTTTCAAAGTATTATGCTTATTTATGCTGCTTGATAAAAATAAAAGCTGTGTTTAGAAAATGTTGGCAATTTTTGAACCAAATCTATGACATATTTCAGGTAGCTACTAAAGTAACGCTCTTCTGGCTATTGGGGTTTTAGTAGATTCTCATCAAAACCCACTGACAAAATTAATAGCTTCGACATAGATAGACTGACCAGAGATTTCTGGAAGAATAGAATAGAATATTTGAAGACGTTCCAACCAAGCAACAAACAATTTTTGCAGTTCATGCAGTCCACGCCTTAATTTCATTCGTGATAAAATCAGTCCCTGATTTTGAGCCAATTCAATTCGTCAACTGATCTTCTCGTGTCCTATAAGCCGATCAAAAAATTACTATTTTATTATAACTTTAACACGATGTTTTTTTTTATAATAGAAATTGAACAGATGGAATGATCACTCTGTTAAGCGTAAGACTATGCATAAATACATAGAAAATAACACTGTATACATATTTGTATGTACCAATAATGTCCACCAATTTCATAAACATTGAAATTCGGCATTTTAGAAAAAATTATCATACATACTTTAATCGTGAATCTAAAATTTACATGATGGTAATTAGACAAAAAAAATAAATCTAAAATCCATAATAATTCAAAAGTTTCAAAAATTTCATATTCGTTAAATTATATCATTTACAATTGTTTTAAATTAAACAAATGTTCAAAATTTAAATTTAATAAAATTCCTTTTTAAAATTTAACGAATTACACATCGAAATTTGATTTAAAAAATTTTAATTTTAATTTGTAAAAAGTTTAATTTTTAGAACGGCTGCGATACAAAAAAATTGTTTTTTAAAATTCAATATTTGATCTTCTACATCGAACTATAATTGGAGTCAAATTTCACATTCGGTTGGCTTCCTAAAAATCCACTTCGGTTTTTAAATGACAAGTCGCTTTAAATTTGACATTTTAGTATCTTGTTAAAACCGAGCTAACATTTAGAAAAAGTGCCATTTTTCCATAATTTCGGTTTATTTTTGACAAAATATAATAAAAATGTTAAACATCTTATTAAAAACGAGGGAACAAATTTGATTATAGAAATTAACGGCAAATCATAGATATAGATAGAGTAGATGTATGTAAATTTGGCAAACCAAACATGATTATCTTGTGTATGCATATTCATTTTTGCATAGCTAGTATATATGGATTAATATAGTTTCATAGATTTTACTTTTGGACTCTCCATTCTAAATTCATTTGAACGCGATCAGCTAAAAATATTTTAGTACAGCACAGCACAAGTTAACTGAGTTTCTAGCTTAACGTTAAATCCTACCTAGTACAAATCGAAACATCAAAATGTACCTAGACATTTCGAAATAATATCATAGATAAACTAGTTTATCTATGATAATATCTTAAAATTTTTGAACTTCAATAATTTAATTTTTACTTTTGAATCTATTGAAATAATGAATCTCATACATTTATAGTTCTGAATTTAACGAATTTTTAAATAAAAGTACTTTTCAATGCATCCAAAATTTCGATTCTAATCATCGAACTATGAAATTGTTGGATGAAATATTAATTGTCTGATACTATTATACTAACGAATCTATTTAATTTGAATTCAGAACTTTCAGAAAGGTGTACAAATAAAAATTATCCCAAAATATTTCAAATTTTCACTCGATTTAATATTTGTCTGAATTAAATAATTTCGAAATCAGATGATATTCAAATTAAAATTTTGTTAAACAACGTCAAATTAAAAAAATTATTTTAACTGTCGATAGAATTAAAATTTCGATTTCAGATCCAGAAAAATTAACTTTTTCGAAATTTTCTTGGTGCTATGAATTCATATTTTTTAAAATGCTGTAGTTAAAATGGAAGTTTAAGAATTCAGAATTGTAAAATTCAAGTTCAACCTAAACTCGATACATGGGAAATTAATATTTAGAAGAAGGGAACATTATAAAAATTAATAATTCAAACTGAAATTACAGATTGGGAAATGTATAACGAAAAAGTCGGTTTCATTATCAATTCGATCGAAGATCCTGGACTAATTAAAATTTATTAAATTGAGAAATTTAATTAAATTCATAATTTGTCATTTTACTTCGAAGTTTGAAACTTCCTTTTTCAATTTCCTCTAACAAATATTGAAATATAACTAACTTTACAACTCAAAATATAAAATTAAACTAAATTTAAAATTAAAAATTAAATTTAAAATTAAATTTTAAAATTAAAAATTTAAAACAAATTAAATCAAATTTAAATTTCGCTAAACTAAGAGTACATCGAAATTTAAAATTTAATAAAAGAATTTCATTGTTCGATAATAATAATAATAATAAACAGTTTTAAAGGCCATTACTGGTCCCTTACTGAGTGAACTATTTGGCTCCAACGGTTTCGATCCTGAGCATGGTCTTCATACTGTCTAAGACAATCTGAAGAGGCTAAGTCGTTCTCTACATCGTGAAGCCATCGTCGCCTGCAACGACCTCTGCGCTTACCATATGTTGGCTCTCCTTTCAGAGATCGCTGCACAATTCTTTCCGGATCAGCACACAGAACGTGACAGAGGCAGTGTACTCGCTGAGATCTTACTTCATGTGCAATATCGGGGATCTTCATCAGATCTCTGATCTCAAAATTGTACAGAGATCGGTATGTACCATCTATTTCGCATTTTGGGCCGTAAATCACACGCATGATTCTTCTCTCAAATGTAAGGAGCTATCTCTCGTACTCATCATTGTAAAGCTTCAGCTTCACGGCGCTTGATAAGTGTTTAGATTTTAGCAGTGGCCTTAGAGGATACAAAGAACGACTGCCAGCTGCCAGTCGCACTAAAATATCCTCACCCACACTGTTATCGTGAGTGATAAGAGAAACCAAATATTTGAACCTCCTCACTCCCTCAAACGTGTGGTGGCCATTGTTCGATAATCAGGATTAAAATTTCAAATTCAGATTTGAACGATTTTAAAACTAAAACTATTCATAATTTTTGAGAAAAGTTTTGTGTTAACTTTGAATTTGTTTAAATAAATATTAAATTTTAACTTATTTGTAGGAAATTTGAATTTAAATTTTCCTTAGCACAGTTTGGGTTAATTTCAAATTTAAAAAGATGGCAATATTCTAAAACTTATAAGTTTGAACTATGTAATTATGTAATCTGTTGATTGGTCACTTAAGGCAGAATAAGACGCGGATGACAGTTAATTTTTTGACATTACTGACATTTTAGATCCTGTTATCATTTCGATAATATAGAATCTAATCCACAATTAGATTGGAGCTCAGCGATTATACAAACCAAATGTTGAAAGCATTTAGCAATTCTCGGTAATTCTCGATGCAAAATGAAAACTGCTAAGTAATCGACGTATTTTTAAAAACAATAGTCGATACGTCAGTTGAACCAGCCACCGACAACATGGGAAGTACAATCGCTATTCTGGATCTAAAGAGTCATCAGAAACTGAAAACATGACTTACTTCTGAAGAAAGCGGGTCCGCCTGAACATTTGTCTGCAAACTAAATTTATTTGTACAAAGTATGCTAATTAAATCTCTTGGTACGGTATGTTAAAAATACAAATATTCACAGCTCATTTTTAACTAAATCACTATCCTCTTAGGGTTAAATTCGTTTCGGTTTGTGCAAATATTGCCTAATACGGAATTGAATGATATCGGAATTGAAAAAACGAATTATGGGCAAACTAGCCCAGTAGATTTTCCATGAAGTTTTCTTATCACGAAATTAATGGCACATATGTATAAATTTTAGCGTTTATACTATCGGCCCTTATTTCTACCAATGCAAAATATCACAAAATATGATTTAATTTATGAAATTTTAAAAATGGATAGCTTTAAAGCTGGACTCAATATATGACCATCGATAGTGAAATTGATACAGTAAATAAATATAGATCGTACCAATCAAATGTGAGAATGATAAAATGTGTTTTGTTTCCAAATCCTTTTAACACAATTCATAGTGTTAAACAAAACTGAACTGAGCAAAACTGACCAAGATTGAGCTTAGTTTTTTGATGCCTGTGGTCTAATTCTGTAAAAACAAGATAATGTGCAAAACGGAACATTGAAAAAGTTTACACAAAAAAAATTTACACAATTTCTATCTTATTTAGGTTAAATGGGATTCTATAAAACAAAGTAGTCAGCGTGTAAGTTTTTTCTTGCTGAATCATTTTATCGTGTCTAAAACCACTTTGACGTTTTGGTAGTGTTTCGTTTCATAATATAATATAAAGAGTAACAAGGACAAATATGGATTTTTTTGTTCGGCACTAGCCCGGCCTTCTTCGTGAAATTTTAGTTTTAAATTTTAAATTTTTATCCGTGAAAACGAACTACACAAGATAAATTGTATGTGTAATTTATTGACGTTTAATATCTTACCCATTTTGTAATTTATGTTGGTGTAAAGTTATAGAATACCATTTTGGTATTAAAACGTGTAAAGTACTCGTTTTTGCGTTTTCACGTTATCTTATTCATTATAGAATTAGGCTACTGATGTGTATATGTCCAACAAAAATTAACTAAATTATAACCCTGGTACTTACTTGTAATAATTAGTCAACTGATGTCGTTCGTTTATCTCCCGCATTTTTTGGTGAAAAGCTTCAGATGGTTTTAATCGTTCTCTCTTTGCATTACGCTCATCAATTAATCGCTGATATTCTTGATCAACATAATAGTTGATAGCAGTTTCACATAATTTTTCCATTCGCATATTATCGCAGCAATAACTCTTAAATAACTTTTTGTCACAATATTTTTGATAGTATGCAAATCCAAATCGGTTAGATAATTTTTTAAAAAAATTTGATTTAATTTGTTTCTCATGAATTTCCAACGTATCATCGTCTAATTTACACAAATTATCTGGCTTTGTGGCCAACCGATCTGGTATTCGGGCGTATAAATCCGAAGTCGATTTAAAATTTGAATTAACTTCTGCGTTTAAATTGTTCAACACTAAAATTTGGCAATCATCATCTTTGACTATATCATCTTTTCGATTGCATTCAATATCGTTCGTGAACAATTCAAAACAATGATCATCATTGTCCACGTTTATTAAAAATGTACGGTCACCAAATTTGCTATCAAACAATGGTTTTCGTGGATTTTCCAGTTTGTAAGCACATTTCTCACTAATATTTTTAATTATATCTACCTTGCCATCACATTTTATCTCCATACGATGTAAGTACTCGCAGTCTAATGTTGACATTAGAATGTGATCATGATAACTTTGATAATTTTTATAATGTAAGTAAATTATTGAATTGAAATTATTATGATCAATTGTCATGCGATTGGGTAGAAAGTGAAATTTTAAATCTTCGACTTTCTCGGAGCGCGGCTCGTTCGGATAACTATTTTTTAAAAAGCCATTTATTGATGTGCCATTGTTATAAATTATGGTAGCAGATCGATCATAGTTATGAAACGAAATTTTATCCGTATCTAAATCCCAATCAACGGTCGAGTAATTTTCGTGGAAAAAATGTAGAGATTTGCGATTGACAAATTGATAGTGATCACTAGTTGAGAAATGAATTACTTGTTTTACGAAATAAGAAATGATAGATTGTCCTGAGGGCTGTACATCGTTCTCGCTTTGGACAGATGAAACATCAGAAAATTCGGTTTCGTCTAAAGATTCAATTATCTGAAGCTGGTCAGATTTTATTATTGTGCCATCAGGATAGATCACAATTTGCTCATTTGAACTTATTAACATTTTGAAACCATCTTCACGACGTATCATAATTTCACCTGTGGAATTGAAACAAGCGGCAATTAAAATTATGTTTTATGCAATAGCACTTTGTAATAAGGTTTACCTAATACATAATCCATATGCTCTTTTACTAATAATTTGTCCGGTTTTTGTGATAAAAATTTGCAAATTTTTCCATCTTGGACAAAAATTTTACACCCGTTCGGTAATGTTAAATTGAACTGATTAAATACAACAAATTTCGATAAAAACGTTATATAATTCAATTCAAACTCATAAATTTTTTCGAGCTCTTCATAATCGGCTGAACTTTCTGATACCTCTACCGTTTCTTCTTCTTCACTCATGTCCCCAATTTCATAAACTATACCATGTGGCGTATAAACCATAATCACATAGTTTAGACAAAAAACTACACAACAACCCGTTGAAAAGTACCATCGCTTATTTTCATTATCACGACCGTTCACTTCACACCATTCCTGCTTGATAATGTTTTCGCTTAGTTTTTCATCGTTAGTAATGTGAATTTTTAGTCCGTTAGGCCAATTAATTATAACACTAACGTTATACGTATATTCATATGTTACACTATTCGAGGACCGATCTACCGAGTTTCCCGATAATGTTGTGGATGATGGCGTCCAACTTGAACGTTGTGCTTTCATGGATTCCTCATTTACATATAAATTAATTACTGTGTCATTTTCAGTAACAATCCGAATATAATTTGTATGAAAACGCTCGTGTACGTCGGGTAGAAAAGAACGATTTAAATAGAACCGATTCCAGTAAAAACGTAGTCTTATTGCTTGATATTTTTCTCTGTATAAAACATCTTCAAGGCAATGCCGTACACAACCGTTTTTAAAATGAAATTTTCGATTAGTAACATCAATTTGATATCGTGTATCATCTAAATCGTAAACATTGAATGCTTTTATTGGGATCTTTTTATGATCCGGAACCTTTGTTGTATGCTCGCGAAAAAAATGAAATTCTCCATCTTCCATATCATCTCCCAACTCATCGAATGGTTGTATTTGACTAATGCGAGTTTTCAATGCGGGGAGAATACCGCGTTCCTGTACGTTTTCGTCCGCTGCAGGGTGAAACAAAAAAAAGAGTATAATGTAAACATAGTCAAGTGTCAAATTTAAAATCTACTATGGCTCTGGACCAAAACTCGAGCTAAAACTATATTTTTGCTATTTTTGTTTTATTATTATTTTGTATTTTAGTCCATTTTAACTCAATCCGTAGATTAATAAAAAATGAATAACATAAACATCAAAAATTTTCTTGTGTAAATGAATTCACTGCAAGGCGCAAATTAATGTAAGCCAACATTTACGTGACGATTGCTCAGTGACGTAGGGAGGGGGAAGGGATTGATGGGTTACAAGTTAATGTAATTTTCATAATTTTTCCTAAAGTTTATATTCTATGAAAAATAATGTTGAGAATAAGTTCAAAAGAAAAATTCTCAATTATGTAAAGAATAAAAAAGAAAGATGCCTAAAGCGAGTTTCTACTTCGTTAATCAACGCAACATTCATTCTATGAAATAGCTCATTGAAGATGGTTCATGAGCATAATAGTGCGATCTGTCACCAAGCAGCATTCGAAAACTAGATAGTGCAGTTTGTATCGAAATGGTGCTTAACCATGTAAATGGACTGGAGTTTAACTATACGTCATTTCGTCGAATTAGTTTAACTGCAGAACAATACGACAATGCCGTGTATTCTACATTGTGGCCACCTGGACTGCTGTTCAAACAATTTGAATGGAGACCACGTTGTCAAAATTTTCGAAAAATAAGCTGTCAAACATGGCCCAGATGGCACTCATCAGATTTTCATTAACCGACAATAATCAGACTGTAATTTTAAATCCTATTCCTTTCAAAATCGTTCCAGAAAATAACTTGACTATTACTGAGACTGTTTATGCGCGATTTACACGTTCCAACAATTTTTTTCCAACATTTTTTGTAGACATTCAGAGCTACACGCAATAGAAAAAATGTGTATGCGATAAAAAGAGATACGCATAATACAAAAATGGCGTCGTGCTATAATTTTTTGTCGGTGTCAAATTACAATAAAACTTTTGACGGGTAATTTTGGTGCACAACGCTCTTTCTTGTAGCTATATTTCTTTTTCTAAAACGAAAACAATGAATAAACAGTGAAATCCTTGCCGCTCATGACTATTTCGGTTTATTTATTGGTTTTGCGCTATAAATATTTGACAATAAAAAAAAATCGCCATTTTAATTGTGTTTGTTGCTATAAAATATACTCGGGTCGAGTGTATTTTATAGCAACAAATTTTATTTTTATGGAAACAAATTTAAAAAAAAAAGAAAATAAGTCCAACAAAATTTTGTTTGTTTATATGTTTGTTCTTGTCTTTCAAATAAATTTCGCGATATACTAATCTCTTCATTTTTTGTTGGCCAACATTGTTGGAACGTGTAAATCGCGCATTATGTTCTATTTCCAAAACGTAAACAGAATATAATCTAAAGGCACGGAATTTTTTCCTTACAATTATATTACGCATCGGTGTGACAGATATATAAGCTCAAAACTTCACGAGAAGTTCTAATTGCGATCAACTCATCTATTCTGAACCATACTGTGGCTGTTTCCCGTAGGGAGGATTGGAAATGTCATGTATAAAATTATGCTTGCCTAGAATTAACCTATACCTAGTGACAGGTTATATCCCAATCTACCTCTGAGAAATACATACATTTTTGTGAAGTCTTCAATGAACTAAATAATTGAAGTGATCCGTCAGACATATTCCTCATCCCAGGTGAATTCAATCTTAATACCGACTTTAATACTCTTTTTAACGTTACACCCGAATCGGAAATATATTTCATCGACTCCATTCTTAATTTTAATCTCAATAAAATTCCTAACAAACACGGTAGATACCTTTTCTAATCACTGATGTGGAAATTCCCTTCAACTTTAGGAAAGCTATAGTAACTGAGTTGAAGAACTTATTCAATAACATCATCTGGGAGGACGAATTATACAAATGACTTTGAAACGAACGTCGAAAATTTCTATCATCTAATTTTCTGATCGTTTGAAAATCATGTTCCTCTGACCAGAATATCGAAAGTGAATCATCCCTGATGATGTGACTGTACTTTTATCAACTTAAAAAATATCAAGAATAAAGCATACAAAAAAATGAAAAACAACAATACGCAGGAGGCAACAGAAGATCATTCCCAAAGATCAACGTCATGTATGAGGAGTATTTAAAGTTCAAAAATTATATCGTGACATGACAAGGTAACATCAATAATGATCCTAAGTACTTCTGGAACTTGTTTAATACTAAACGCTAGACCAAAAGCTACCCTGCCTCCATAAATGTGTAGTCCGATTTTTTTCAATCAGGGTCCCAAACCAACAGCCCAACGTGAACCAACGAATCAGGTATCCAAACTAGTTAGTAAGATATACAGATACTGTATATTGTAATGGATGATATATTACAATCTCTTAATTCAATTGATGATGGTTGCGGTCCCTTCTTCAACGATTCTGCAAATTTTCAGCCCTGAACTAGTTGAAACGCTTTTTCCGCTCTTCAATTAATGTTTTCAAACTGGAAAGTTTCCAAGTCAATGGAAAACAACTAAACGGCATTTATAAACAGCTCAAGACGGCTTCCTGCTAGGAAGATCTACCTTGACTAATCTGACCGCGAGTTCACTAGCACAACAATATAAGTCATCGAACATATCCTGCGACACCATATTTACAAATTTCAGCAAAGCTTCCGACTCGATCGATCATGCCAAAGTAATTCAAATTTGTCGAAGTTAGAGTTCTCCAGTGGATTTGTGAAATGGATATCATCATATCTTAACGGTAAAAAACAATATATCGAAATTGATGGTGAAAGATCAAGACCATTCACTGTACATTCTATTCCGGAGGGCTCTCATCTGGGACCATGTTTATTTTGATTTAATTATTTAATTAAAGATATAACGAATGGTATCCAAAACTATAATGTTTTATAAGCTGATAACAAGAAAATATTCAAAGTAATCAGAAACATTGACTATACATCTGCACTGCAAGATGGTTATACATATAAGCAAGTGCTAAATTTTGTAATTCCTTCGAAAGAAGCGGCTTTTACAATCCGAGTATCAGATTAACAATGTAATTCTATATAGAACAGATGAAATCTGAGATTTACAAAATAACATTGGCAGACAATTTATAATTCAATAAGCACATAGACACTGATTAACCGAACCAAACCAACTGGGTGCTTCATTTATAGTAAACGTACTGCTGGGACATTGACTCACCGTGTACCCTGGAAAACATCTATCTTCATGTTCCAACCAAGATTACTCTTTAGATAAATTTAATTCACTTGAACCAAGATTGGCAGCCCCTAATTAGAGACGTTTAGTTGAAATATAATTGAACTAACGCACCATATTATACATATACATATGGATTTCCGAGTTATATTTTTTTAGGAAACTTTTGATAAGCAAACGGAGCATTACTCACCTACTGACAGTTTCTTTGATGATTTTTTTAATTTCTTTAGTTGTTTAAAATCAGCTTTATCAGGAGGCACCAATTCCACCGATGACGGCTTTCTTGACTGTCTCTCGGCTAACCCACTTTTACGCTCTAAATATTGAAAAACTTTGTCATACTCCTTTTGCTTCATCGATTCAAATTCGCGTTGTTGTTTCAATTGAAGTTCCAGTTTAATCGATGGTTCATAGATAAAATCTTGTTCCTTATAATATTTCAATTTGAATTCAATGTGGCGTGGCAGGTCGGCCAAGTATTTTTCATACATAAAATCTTGTAACAAATCATTATATATAAATTCCTGCTTAGCTAGCCACGGTTGAATCTCGTCCAAAAGAAATTCATTAAAATCACGATGGCACAATGGCGTGGGTACAACCGTTTTAAAATAACAATCATCTTCACACATGTCCTTGTTGTTGTATTTATAATGCACAATTCGGTATTCGCTGTTCAAAATTTCATAGTAATGACATCGGTAATCATTTACTTCGTTGTAAGTTGTTGAATTTAAATGAAAAACTATTTCGTTGTAGGCGTATTTGGTTAAATTTTTAATAAATTTTATATTACTGAAATCATAATGCCGGATGTAGTGTTTAGTCATTTGCATAAAGTACAATTTATTTGTGTTCGAAATATAGTTGTAGTAAATCGTATTTAACTTGTCGATATATTCTAATGATTGATTTTTCTTGAAAAATTCGTAACCATTTTCAACTATTGTAATACGATTGTTAAATAAAGTGAATATGCTCGGTGGAGGTGTTGGCTGTGGTAGATCATCATCAACATTATTTTCCTCTTCATCCTCATTATCATCTTCTAATTGTTTGAATAAATTGATTAAATAAAATTCGATGACATTTGAAAATAAAAATTCAATTTCCGACGGCCTCACAAGAACCTGAATATCGTCTTCCACATTGATTACGTTACAGTTTGTCAAAAACATTTCATATTTCCGTCGAATATCATCTGCATCGTAAAACATAAAACATATTAAGTTATACGCATTCATCCGATCTCTGTAACATGTTATTGGTTTTTCACTTAAGGTGATGTAATGCTCGAAAAACGATATAGGTTTAAAAATATCGTATCGCCGTTGACTCATATCTATCAAATTCCATGTATGATCAACGTCAATTGCACCAAATGGTAGAATTTGCATAATCGAATTGAGGTAGAATTTTTCTTCAATGAGCCGCTTTATTAAGCCCATGTTGTGAAAATTAAGTAAAATAATATATATTTTAGGTCCCAGGAAGGGGAAATCTTCAATATATGTTTTATCGAAACGCTCTTGTCCGCGTTTCGTTAATTTTGACCAAATTTCACTAGTGAAATCATAGTCAGGAATTTTATACGTAAATTCTCTCGTGCCTTTTGGGTCGATGGCTGCGGGTTGATCAACTAAAATGGAGCCACTTTTCGATTTTTTCGATTTCTTTGATTTTGTTTTTTGCGGCGTTTTGCTGTCGGGTTCTTTATCATCGTCTGTTTGAAAATATCGTATTTCGAATTGAAATAACTAAACTGTAAATATCGCCCAAACCTTTGTAAAACTTACGTTTTTTAATGGAATCGGTTTCCTTTTTCGCCACAATTGATAATAATACTTCGGATAATCCTACACCAGTCTTCCAAAAATCTAAAATACGAAATTTTGCAAGTGCTTCTCGTTGTTCCAAAATACGCTCATTTTCTTGAACGGCTGCATCTATCTTATCTCTAATAACCATAACCATGTCATTAATGGATATCTCAATCTCACCATCATTAGTTTCCTCCTCTTCCTCTTCCTCTTCTTCTTCTCCACCTTCCTCATTAGCTAAAATTGTCGAATATCTTAGGTCATCGCGCATCATTTGTAGACATTTTGCAATATCGCTCATTGTTATCACAATAATATCATGTCGTTTACGCTCCACAATGTAGTCATTGAAAATTTTCTCAATATTTTGTGTTAAACTAGACGCAAAATTTACAACCATTAATGAATAATAATTCGGATATTCGACTAAATCAATAAAATTATCATCAACAATTATCGGCTCGCTATACGATTTGCGTTTTTTCATAGCGCTTCGCAGCGTTTGGATTGTGGTCACTGATGTGGTCATTCTTGTATGCAAAAAAATTCTTGCAAATCTAAAAATAGAATTGATTTATTCCTGGTTTACGGCTCTAGAGAATTTATGGAATTTATACGTTTGTTTTTGCCGCATAAACAAAATATTTATAAACGGTAGCTGTGATTCGTTATAAATTTGATTTGCGTATATTGGTAGACGGAATTTCTGTTTATTCGTGCTACATCCAGAAAGGTAGGAAAGAGTTCGTGCCTCGTGCGATGTGGGTTCCAACAATTTTTACACAAAATTAATGAAAATTGTGTGAAAAATGAGGTTGACTTTTTATGATTGATTGTTTATAATATCGGAAACATTAGGTTCTAGCATAATATATTATGACAAACGGCTCAGTACCGTGGCAATGAACATTACTGAAATTTAATTTAAAATTTCATGAAACACAATTGAGCCGTACCTTTATTTTATTAGCGCGTGAATTACATGTTCGTTTATTTTGTTCATCAAGCATTTTAAAATCCTTATGGTATTATGACACTGGCTAGTTTTGAAGTGCAATAAAGTGCTGTAAACCAATTTTTGTAAGAAAGAGAAACGAACAGGAGACAACATTATTATAATGGACGCCACGTGTCCACGTGAATATAAATATAAACAAAAAATTAATTTTCCTAATAATTTTTGGAATTGGAATTTATATGGGATTTGAGTTAGAGTTTAATTTGATTTTATTAAATTTTATTAAAAATTTGATTAAAACATATATTTATTTATAATTAGTTTTGTTCAAATACAATAAAACTAGCAACATAAATATTCAATATGAAATTTTTTATTTAAACACAAACTATGTACTAAAATTGTACTACTCGACTTTGGAATCACTCGCACTTGTATTTGGAAAACCTAAACAGTAGTCTACAATTCTTCCAGCTTCTCGAAGTCCACTTAAAAATGCACCATGCACGGTAGCTGAATAGTTTCGTATTGTGTGTTCTCCAGCAAAAAACAACCGTGGTAATTCTTTATTTTCATTCTTCGAATCGGTTTGAGATGTTGGTGTTACAGGCGCGGCGAGTAAATCATAATTTGAACCGGATGATCCAACTGAGACAAAACTGTAAGATCCTCGGGCCCAACGATCAAATTTAACCGTGTTTAATTGATTGGATGATGGAGATACGGCAATTTTCAGTACGCCTAACGTAAGGGTACATAAGACTAGATCAGCTTTATAAGGTACTGATGAATTATTGGTTTTAAAATTTTCCGTAGTAACCTCCACACCGCCAGGAAAATACTTTATCCAATCCCTCCGGTAACGCGATTGGAACACATGAATATCCATTTCGCACAGTTGTATGATTGCCAATGCATTCAAAATCGTCATCTTGGTCTCAATGTTTTAAGGACAGATATACATTTCCGATTCCCAAACGTTGAATGGCCGCTTGTTTCCACTCCAGAAGAGGGGGATCAAATTTAACCGTGTTTAATTGATTGGATGATGGAGATACGTCAATTTTCAGTACGCCTCTTTTCACTTGGAGGATTCATTTCCATTTCTTTGAGTTTTGATTCCATTTGATTTAAATTCAACTGTTCTACGTCAGCCCAAAGAACATACAATTGACGGTGAGCTAAACGTACATTAAACTCATTCTCAATATACATATTTTTATGTTGTTGGATCACATTATTTAAATGTTGCACTGGTTTTTCTTGTAATCGTATAATCCATTCCAATGCTTGGCCTAATGATACTGGATTATTTCCGGCATAATTAAAATCTAATTGATGGGAGAACTTGTGAACTCGAGCAGTCTATTAAATTCTCTTTCAACCATTTCATCTTTATGATTTGGTACTGATTTTCCTCCAGCCCCGTACATTGGACAAGCTTGTTTTATTGGAGCCATTTCCATACCAGTTTGTCTGCTCAATATAGTTAGAGGTTTACCCCATATTCCAGTAACCACCATTGCACCTAGATCAGCAATGTAATTATTATTTCGAAATGTGGCAATACGCCCTCCAACACGATCTCTTGCTTCTAACACAATAACATCCATTCCAAATTGTTGAAACTGTTGCGCTGCTTCTAGTCCTGAAATTCCCGCACCAATTACAACCACTTTTGCAAATTTTTTAAGTGGTAATGATTTTTTTTATATGCTTGAAAATACCGTAAGTTTAATTTTAAGTTTTAATCAAATTTTATTTTTACAATGTTTCCAATGTTTACAATTGAAGATGTCAAAAAAAAGAATCAAAATGTAATTCTTTTCTGCTAGAATTGCCCACTTTTTTTGCTAGACAATTTGAGCTACGCTGGTTTTTTGACATATAACGATTTTTTTACGTACTATGTCGTATTCACCCACACATGTGTATATTTTGTATACGTGTTTTTTTTTCTCGCTCGGTTTGTCTTTTCTAGCCGCTAGAAAAGTCGGAAAAAAGCCAGTGTCATAATACCATTAGCATTTATACTATTTAGATGATAATCTGCGTATTAATTTAATTATGTTTCATCAAGTGCAATGATTTTAAAAATGATTTTTTAGAAAATAAGAAAAGACAATTTTGGACTGCCGAAGAAAACAAAATGAATTGTATTGAAACAAAAAATAGTTTTACAAAAATCGACATATCAATTGAAGAGAATTGAAAAAAATTAATCAAAAATTGTTGGCGGATATCGAAAACGAGGATATCAAACTTGCCAAGAAATATAAAGGAATACCAGATTATAGTTTAAAGATATATTTTTAAGGTTCCGCCTTACATGTAGCAAAACAACATTTTCAGAAGAAGTATTTCACCAGCTGAATGATTGTGGGTGCTATTCTGAATCTAACAACAATTTACTATTTCTAAAGTATTAAAATAAACACGTTTAGACTAGAAGGGTTCCTAAATTTCCACAATTTCCTAACAATCTTATACTATCTTGGTGTATATTCTTATCGGATAATTGGTTTTCCCTAATATGATGAAAATCTAAATCCAGACCAATGTGAAGCGAATGCATGTTTAAAAACCACAGAGTAGCTAAGAAAGCTTTTGCTATTTTGCTGCTAATATAGGTTGAATCTGTTTAAATATCTCCGTTCCGCCAATATGCTAAAATGATTCTTCATCCTTGATTTCGATCAGGACGATGATCTTCTATTGAGATTGCAGAATCCATGGGCCGAACCATCATTCATGTCAGTAGAGGCTGGCATAATGAGTGGCAGACGCCCCTTTGGTATGACAACGAATCCTGTGGTTTAGCGAAGCAGAACTTATAATTGAATTTTAATTGTAATTTTATGTAATTAGAGATGTATAATGGTATCAGCCCACACACAAATAGTATCAATTGATACGGATGTTGAGCTCTAAATGCTACCTAGGGAGGGAAGGGATAAACTACTTTAGCTAGTTAAAAGTTAAAATGTAGTGCATTACATCTGTACGACGAGCCAATAATTTAAATTTTTTCATCATTAAAAATTTCACTGTAGTACGCTAAAGTGAATGAGCTTGATACGATAAGCGTAAATTATTTTTTACTTTCTCTTTATTTTGTGAAATTGAACTGCAGCACTGCGTTACATTTCGTGAACCAATCCGCGCGTGTCATTTGAGCAGATAACAATTTTGGATGTTTGTTGCTGGCCCTTTCCCATAAACAAAAGATTATTTAGCCGAGCCGATAAGATTATTTAAAGGTTGGGAAAATATTAGAAGCCATCACTAAAAAATGGAAACATAAATTATACATATATCTATATTTGCAGAATATAATATAACTCGGAAGATGACATACCCTTAAGCATAGATAAGTGGATAACTGAAATTTGTTTACCTATAAATATAACTGATGATGTTTAAATATCGGAACATGAAGGATCGGAAGAAGATTCGGCAAAATATTCCTATTAAACATAAACGGGCCGCACACTGTTTTAACGTTTGTTTGGAATGGGTTGATAATAAAAAAGTTCCAGCTGAAGATATTTTAGTTAAAAAAAACATTAAAAAAATATTGGATTTGAGCTCTCTGTTGGCAGGTGAGTTGTCGTAGCTGCATTTACTTTTAGTTTCCGGATCCAGTTTTGATACCATTGTGTACGCATTATAAGATCGTCCCAGTATTTTACAGGTCTCTTCAGAGCTTCAAGCGAACGAAGATGCGATCGAAAATGGTCATGTAGATTCAGCAATCTCTTTGGATCAGGCCGATCCATTGATTTGAATGGTGACCTCATAAGATAATTCGATCGCAGCTATATCACTGGCGGCAACAGCATTTAGTGATAATTTCAGATATTAAAGTTTTGTTCAATCACTCAACGACCGATTTTCATGAATGAGGGCATTAAAGGTGCCGATGAAATTATTCCACTCCAAGTAATCACCACTAAACATCGGAAGCTCCACGATGGGAAGTTTGGCGCTAACAGTAGGTGGATGGGTATCCTTGGATTGCTTGGATTTTCGTTTCCGATGAGAACCTTGCGTTTCGCATCCCGCATTTCTTCTAACCTTTCCTCGAATTCGGTTACGAGAAAAAAATATGAATTTTCAATTGAGGTGCGAGCATGTTCGGTCAGCAGTATCGATAACTTCATAGGGAGGTAGCATTCCTTTGTATAACAACCACGCCTCTTGTAAATTTGTCAATCAACGTTGAATGTGTTTGGTCTTTACTGTTGCAAGGATGTCCGCCACATACTTTTCATACCGCTCCAACTTTTCAAGAAAATGTTCGATAAACTGTTTGGAGCGGCGAAGATCTACAGGAGGAGGCATAGCATACAAAGGGTTTGTAATACTGGATATTTTGGTTATTCTTAATAAAATAAAAAACAAAGGCAAGAATTGTATTAAAATAAAAGAAATAGAATAAATTAATTTATGATTACAAAGAGTAGCATGACGCATCAACCGCGCATGCGATGTAAACTAAGCCAATGCGTTAACACTAACTATCGAAAATAACAAAATTGATGATACTTTATCGAATGAATAATAAATAATAGAAAGACTCTTCTAAGATTCGTAAGGGATTTTGCAATAAAACGCTCAAACTATTTATTTTATTAATACAGTGGAACCTCGCTTAACGAGCATAATTCGTTCCAGAATCTCTCTCGTAAAGCGAAACACTCGTTAAGCGAAACAAAGTTTCCTATATAAATTTTCATGATGATTTTCATCATGATTTTTTTTACGATTCGGGACTTTCCCTCGTTATGTGAAACGTCGCTCGTTAAACGAGACGTTTTTTCACAATTTTTTTTGCTCGTAATGCGAATTACTCGTTATGAGAGGTGCTCGTTAAGCGAGGTTCCACTGTACTCCACAATTTATTTGAGAATAAATTAAAACAATTTTCATATCTGGTTGAATTTAAACTGATTTTACTCTGCCACTTGTCGCGTTTATATCCGCCATTCAATGTAACTCTCGAATTTTTCAAATTGCGTCGTAGTATGTAAATTGTTTAAGTATTCGAGAGTAATCTGTGACATAATCATTGTAATTTGCACATTAATTGCATTCTGTCTCTCTCTGTCTCTCGCCGCACTTCTCCCTCTATGGATTTAATTCACGTCTTAATCTTCGAACATTGTGGTATTTTTAATGAAGAATAATGATCATTCTACCTTTATAACTCATCGCATCAAACTCGGTCGTCGATTCAAATAAATATCCATCATTAAATATATATAAATGCTCTGGTGAGGATCGAACCCTCGGTCTTTACAACATTGTAGCTGCAACTCTAACAACCATACTAACGACGATATTGATGTGAATGTGTTTACCCCCACCTTAATTCTGTTCGTCCCGAACAGATTTATCTGTGCTACCGGCGTTGTAACGTGTCAACCGATCTATGTGAACTATACCTTCATTTTTGTCCTGGGGCTTTGTTGAATCCGGTATACAACATCGTTGATCTGTTTGATAATTTTGTATGGTCCTTCTCAAATTTGTTGGAACATCGGAGATTTCCCATTTATTCGTTTGAGGTTAAAAATTCAAACCAAATCACCTTCCATAAATTTTATGCTGTTTGACCGAAGGTTATATCTCCTCTTCGTTCGATCGCTTGCCTTTACTATATGTTGTCTCTTATGGCAGCGTTAAGGTTAATCATCCTTTTTCTCAAATCTGCAACGTAATTTTGCTTAGTGACTGGTTCGTTCTCCGGTGATCCAAATTTGGCGTCACATGGCAATCGGTGTTCTCTGCCAAATACGATCATAGCTGGTGAGTTTTCTGTAGTATCATGTATTAAGTATCAGGTATCAGATACACAGTGGAAGGTACCGCCTCAATTGTCCTGGTTGTCGTTGGCTTCTTTGCGTAAATGTTCTCGCAGTGTCCTGTTGAATCTATCGACCATGCCATCGGATTATGAACCAAGAAACTTGAACAGTTGCGGATTTATTATAGAAATAGAATCGAGTAGGCTGTGATAACAACAGAAATTGTGGAATTGAATTCGAAATAGAATATAATTGTGTTCATGAAAAAAGAAACACAAAAGTCTATCGAAAATGTAGTGGTATAACATTCCAGCACAGATGCATTCAGAATTCAACATGTAACATTTACTCAACGTGGTGGCGGACCTGAATGCCCTCATTACACGCTGAACGGTATCCAGACGCCGGCACCGTAGAAGTAGGGGAATATTTCAAACAGCTGTCTCTTGCGTTTTCAGAGAAAACAAAATCCAAGATTTTATGAACAGAATTCAATTGTGTCATTGCGCCAGACAATTTTGAAGAAAATTTCAACTTCATTCAACATATTCTATGGACAGGCGAAGCTACATTTAAAAGTGAAGTGTAAATCATTGGGCTGGAATATTTGATTCTCGTCTAATCGGCCCATTTTATTTGATGAAACACTTTCGAGCATAAAATTTGGGGAATTTTTAATAGAAGATTTTCCCAATTTACTGGAAGGCATTTTCGCAAAAGACAATAAATGTGACTTCAGTTGAATGGTGCACTTCCTCATTTCGGAAGAGCTTCTCGGGAACAATTTGATTTAATATTCCCTATAAATAATAAATGGATCGGAAGTGGTGACCTTCTTCTTTTCCCGCACAATTACTAACTTGTATCATTGAATAATTACATATAGAAGGTGACACTTCCAAATTAGCAGCGACATATGAGCATGGCGTCAAGAATCTTTACTAAATTGTACTATGTAGTGTATACTCAAACCTTTAATTTCAATTTATCTAAGATACCTCTGCTGGCAGCGCTATAACAACGTGTCATTTCTATATGTAATTATTCAATGCTTGTATAAATTTTTATTTATGGGGAAATTGAAAGACTTTAGTATGTTTAACTCGGCCTACCACTGCAGAAGATATGAAACAAAGAATTAAAGAATTTTTCAGAAATAATAAGTTTTACTAAAATAGCAAATGTTTTTTTGAAACCCTAAAACCCAGTACTACCATAACTTCTTAACGAGCTGCCCGACAAGATTTAAAAGAGGTTTGGATTTAGTAGCAGAAGATCCAACGACCAGCTCACCGAATAATTAGTATGCAATTGGGTGGCATTCAACAAACAAGAATACTAAACACACTATGCACGAGCAAGGATTACATCCATACCATGTACAGAGAGTACAGCACCTACAGCCGGGAGATTATCATAACCGTATGGAATTTTGTCGGTAGATAAATAATAATCCTCGTGTTATATCGCGCATACTTTTTACAAATGAAGTAACGTTCACCCCCATTGGATTTGTATGGTGAGCATGCTCTTGCAAAAACACAGTGCCTTGAGTGGTTTAGTCGCTTCAAAAGTGGTGATTTTGACATCAAAGACAAAGAGCGTCCTGACCAGACGAAAAAGTTTGAGTATGAAGAATTGGAGGCATTACTCGATCAAGATTCATGTCAAACGCAAGGAGAACTTGCAGAATCATTGGGAGTTGATCAAGCAACAATTTCAAGACGTTTGAAAGCCTTAGGATTCATCCAAAAGATGGGAAATTGGGTGCAATACGAGTTGAAGCCAAGACGCGTGGAAAGACGATTTTGCATTTTTGACACCAAAGCCGAATATTCACGGGGCTAAGGTCACGTTGTGCATTTGGTGGGACCAGCTAGGTGTGATCCACTATGAGCTGTTGCCAAGTGGCCAAACCATCAATGCCCAACTCTATCGTCAACAATTGATCCGATTGAAGCAGAAAATCCAGGCAGAGCGGCCAACGTATGCGACCAGACACGAGTCAATCATTTTCCACCACGATAACGCACGGCCACATATTGCGGCGCCGGTCAAAAATTACCTGGAGAATAACGGATGGGAAATTCTGCTTCACCCGCCTTATAGAGCAGACCTTACTCCTTCCGACTACCACCTATTTCGATCCATGCAGAATGCCCTATCAGGAATACGCTTCACTTCAGTTCAAGGTATCGAAAATTGGCTAGACTCGTTTTTGGCCGCCAAGCCGGCGCAGTTTTTCTGGGATGGAAACCATAAATTGCCAGAAAGATGGGAAAAAGTAGTGGGTAGCGATGGACAATATTTTGAATAAAAATCTTGTAACATTTTTCCACAATAAAGGCTCAAATTTCATTAAACAAATTCCGGTTTTTAATGCATACACCCAATATTTAATTTTTTTACAAAATGAATTAAACGGACAACTAGAGGATGTTCCTTTAAACAACAGAAGGCATATGTACTACCAGCAAGATGCAGCTCGTCAGGTCAAGCAATATTTGAACGAAAGGTTTCCAGGATGTTGGATTGGTCGCGGTAGTCCTATTAGTTGGCTTCCCAGATCTTCAGACCTTACTGCACTCGATTATTCTTTATGGGGTTCAAAGATGAAGTGTTCAAAGTTAGTGTGGACACTCGGGATGCACTGATTCAACGTATAAGAAATATTGCAGCCGATCTTAAACTAAGACAAGACTCAATCTGGATAGCACCAGGTGACCTTCGTTAACGAAGCAGAAAATGTTTAGAGGTGAATGGCGGTATCTTTGAACATTTATTATGAGAATTATTAATTTTTGCTAATTATGTATGAAATTTGGTTAGTTTTTGATGACGCTATAACTTAAAAACAAATGAAAATAGGATAACAAAATTTGGGTTTTTTGTTATTATTTAATATACATTCCTGGAGTAGTACAGATTCCTCCCGACTCACCCTGTATAAAATAAGCCTATAGAAGTGGCAGTCCAATTTAATTCTTTTGCACGCTATATAATCAAGAGAATTAAATATTCCACGCCATGTGGATCCCACATTAAGCATAACAGGTAAGATTGAAATGGAAATGGGAAAAACTTATAATATTTAGATAGTCAGAAAGATTTTCATAAAAGCCGGATACAATTTACGCATGGCGCGCCATTAACCAATGATTATTTATTTCCAAAAATTTTAGACTAAAGTCTTGTTCTGTGATCAGAGCAATTTCAATTTTCATGGGTCGGACGGTTGCCTCAAGGTATGGAAGAATCTAAATCAAGAATTAAGAGATCACAATATCCAAACAATAGTTAAGTTTAGTGGTGGCAACGTAATGGTGTATGGTTGTATGGCTGCATCAGGGGTATGACATATAGTTTTCGCTGACTCTACTATGAATAGGTAATTTATCAACGGTTTGTACATTAGGTTTGAATATCTGGATATTTTAAAACAAAATATGTACAAAAGAGGTGATAAATTGAAACGATTTTATATTTCACCACGACAACGATTCAAAATATCCCTCAATTATAGTAAGTGAATATTGCCACATACAACACAACTTTTTCACTGAATATATAATTGTGAGCACCATTTTTGGAGTGAGCTTAAAGTAAAATAAAATATGATAAGTAAAGTAAAAGATATCTATGTTCATATTTTTGAAAATAAATGTCTTCTGAACAAAATAAGAGTTTTATTGCATAATATGCCCATTGCATATTTTATATTTGAGCTATACGTTGCAGAAGACTCAACAGTTTGAGCACTAATGGTTTAGATGAATATTAAGTTAATTTTTGCTCATTGTGTTGAACTAAACTTGGATGTACATTTATATTTTATTTTAAATTAATAAAAGAAAAATTATATTTTGTTTTTCAATATTTTTTTCATATTG
This sequence comes from Tipula unca, assembly GCA_951394425.1. Taxonomy (NCBI): domain Eukaryota; kingdom Metazoa; phylum Arthropoda; class Insecta; order Diptera; family Tipulidae; genus Tipula; species Tipula unca. The sequence goes on from OX596380.1 coordinate 84,726,142, forward strand.
TAATTATATTTAGTGTTCTCAAAATCTCATGGTGTCCTGGGATGGGATGTTATAACATCACTATTTTCAATATACGATAGACGTTTGTGTCTCTTTTTTCAAGAACAAAATGATACGCTATTTCGCATTCAATTCAAAAATTTCTATTGTGACCACAGCCTGCTAGATTCTATTTCTATAAATTCATTCGATAAAATATCACCAACTTATTTATTTTCGATAGCTAACGAAATGAGATCGCAATAGAAAAAACATCATTGAACAAACGAAGTAGCTCATAAATTTGTTCTGACAAAAATAGATACAAATGTCTATCGAATATCGAAAAATGGTAATATTACTACATCCCACCCCTGAATATAAATGGACTAAGGAGTATTGAAATGTCATTAAGTTCCATGAAAATGGAAACATGTAGTGTTTTCAATGCGAATCAATTCAATAAGCTTCTGTTCTCAAATTGATTCAATTTAACTTTTTGATTGCCTTGATATAATTTTTTGTTTAAGACGATTTCAATCTTTCACCAAAAATGTCGATTAATATGATTACACGTCAGCACGTGCATTAAATATGTTGATTTAAATATTTTGAAAATCTACCATATAGTAACAATGTTATACCATAAATGTTATACAACAATTTTTCAATAAAGAACTCCTTATGGGTTTCTTTAAGTGATAGTGTAATGTTTTGATATTTTTAATTTTTAAAGTCATTTAACAATTTAAACGAAAAAAAAATACGGCGTAGACATTTTAACGTTTCGATTTGAGCCTGGAGACATGTCTTTTTAATGCAGTCTTAAAGCGAAAGCATAGGATTGGTAGCCCTAACGTTTTTAATGAATTAAGACTAAAATAATTCATTCATTTCACAAAACAATAATCAATTTATTGCTTTAAAATTGCTATACAAGAAATAATATTCAGCTTTATCATCATGATAAGATTGTTCGCTTTAAATTAAGGCCAAACAAAACTGAACATATAATTCCAAAAGGAGGGGTGATAACGGAAACAAAAAAAAAAAAAAATATTTGTAGACTCATTGTAAATGAACGAATGTTTAACCCTTTCAAATATTTGATTTCAATTTAACAATTCATTATTATTTGGCTTACATTTATATTGTCCTCTCTTGTAACCAATTCAATAACAAGAATCATTATAATGAATTATATCGTGTGCGAAATAACTGACGGTTGTACATAAAATTGAAATAAAATTAATGAAATAGTTAAACGAACGGGATTTACCATGATGATGGAAATCCTTAAGAAAAACAACTGTATACCTAAATCATTAATTAAAATTATTTTCATTTCTATTCAAAATGTTTTCATTTTATCATCTCCTGTATTATTATCATCATCCCTTAAAATATATTCCGCTTTTTACTGTATATGTATGACGCTATGTACATATGTGTTGTGTGACTTATCGTTTATCTAAGGATATGGTATATGCGTATATGTATGTATAGACTTACAAAACTAACAATAACTAATCAAATAGACAGACTCGTAGTCGTTGCGAACATGCTTTTTGATTTGTTGTTAGTGAAAATATATCTCAATAATATATTATCCGGTTTGCAGGCGAAAGGAAAATAAGAGAAAATCAAAAAATCTAAAAATTAAGGTCAAGTAAATAAATAGCAATTCCTGACATATTTTCTCGAGATTTACTTTTTTAATTAATTAATCTTTACATTTTGAAATATGTATGTGTGTATAGAGAAAAACAAAGTGAAAATGATAAATGACAAACGGATGGTTATTGTAGGCATTTCAAGATAAAGTGTGAAGTGAATACACACAAAATTTGTATCGAGTTTTATTTATTGTGTGAATTATATATGTACGTACATATTAGCTTTTAGAAAAATGTATGTGAAAACTTTGACGATAAATTATATCGACTCGACTCTTTAATAAATACAAGTACGTATATAGTACATGTAGCAGCGGTATATATATCGGAATAAAATCACCGTACAATTTGAAACAACACCCCGACTCAAATATTTCCAATATACAATTTTGTATCGTAATCAAAATATGAAATTTCTTTTTTAAAATTGCTCTTCATCCGGTACACACTTGAAATCACTTGTTGTGATATAATATTTTGTCGAGAATATTGCACATTGAAAAGCATTCCCATGTCTATATAATGAATATTTTCATTTCAATATTTTTTATTTGGTATTGAATTGAACCTATGTAAGTATGTATGTATGTGCAAATTATAAAACCAAATAGTGCATAAATTTTTAATTTGTGTTTGATTTCAATGTTACGTTTGTCTTGTACTTAACATTTCTCAAACTACACGAACAAATCCAATTTTCCAAAGGCATCTAGACGGGGTATGTATGTATATGGAATAGACTGTAGTATCATTTCCACGTGATATGATTTCTGTGATATTAATTAATCCAGGAGACTTAAAGGAAATAAAATGAAAATAATGATAAATGAAATATACGGTACAGGAGTAGGTTGGAGTGACTTGACTATATGTATGTACATACATATATCCAAATAACAAAAAAAAAAATTATTTTACATTTAATCAACCTTCCAAGATAACAATTTTCATTTAACGAACGGAACGAAAGAAACTGCTATCATTTTCCATTTTTTGTTTTGTTTTTCTCTGGTGTCGAGGGATTAAATGGAGTGATTTGGATTATTGTAATAAAATGGTATTTCGCCATTTATTTATTTTTTATGATTTTTATGTATTATGTTACACAACTATAAGTCATTTGTCAAATTGATGGATGAATGGGTACATTTTTATTTTGTGTTAGTTATACTGTTTTCAAGTAATACATATCAATTTATGGGTACGGATTTAGATGTTACAAACATAGGATTTTTAATTACAAATGAAGCTAATAGATATTCTGAAAATGAATGTGGTTGTATAGTTGTAGTGAAACGTTTAGAATCTCCACATTTTGTACTGGCCTTCAAATATTTTAACAACATAAAGGAAAGGATTTTAAAATGTGGTTACCTAAAAAGTCATGAAAATTGCTTTACAATATTAGTTACAACACTTATTTTGTGTTAATTCTGTTTAATACCACAACCGATGTTTGTATCAGCAGATATTTAGGTTTCATATGTTAATTAATGTTCCGATATAATGCGCAAAAATTAAAAACTATTTATTAATTTCAATTTGAATGACTAAGAGACTGCGCAAAATGAAATTTTTTTCTGGAACCTAATAGAAAAAGTTAAGGATAGTAATAAATTAAGGATAATTTAAATAACGGGATGATTTACCTACGTTCTTACGTAATACACCAAACCAAAAGTAATTTCGACATTCTATCCCTAACATTAAAATTACGATTATATGGCCTGCGCTACCTACCTCAGGAGTAATTAAGAAAAATATGCATGAATCTCCGTAAATATTAAATATTGACAGTTTTTCTTTAATTTGCGGTAAATTCATTTACATTTTCAACAAGTAGCGTAAAGCGAGTACACAAATAAAATTTTTAGGGTGTTAATTTAACATTGGTTTGAATGAGTTTAAGACAAAACACGTATTTCAATAAAAACAAACTACTATACTAAAAATCGACTTTTACCGTAGTAAATGTTTTACTCGAGTATTGGTCCACAGCTTTAATTAGAATGACGACAGGACTATCGAAATAACTTCGAAAATATAACAACTGAAATATAATTGATTAGGGTTTTTAAAATATAGACGTATTAAAATTGAGAATTTTAATAACAGGCTAGTCTTGTTGCATTATTCAATAATACGATACTCAATGCAATTGACAATAAAAACGAGGTTCAAAATACAAATGATATTTAAAGATGCACATCTAATAAAGCTTTTTAGAAAAACAAATTTTTGAAATTTGTCTTCCTTATATAACACATTGCACTAAGAAACTTAACTTATTCTCAATGCCAGTTCACTTAAATACATACCAGTTTTATTGAATAATTTTTTATCAAATTGCTTAAATTTTTCGAAACTTTTTATGCCATTTGAAACTCAATTTGTATTTGACATTATGACTAATATTAGAGTTGACCAACATGGAATCATATTGGTGATTGTACTTATCCTGAAACTATTATTAGGAGAATTAAATGTTTACATCGAGTTATGGCAATCATTACTGATTTTAAAAATACTTGAGAAGTTCGGATGTATGGGTTTCTATTGTGTCGGGCAAACATTTCAGATAAACTCATCATTTGTTGAATATTATGGATTATTTATATCGGGTCTTCCATTTGGGACTTGAGAACTTTGAACTTGCACTGTCAACGTACCCGTAAACAAATAACCGAACTGTCAGTGTCAAAACATTCAGTACACGAAGGAACAACGTTTACAAATATGTAATTAAAAGAGCGTTAATTCCAGAGATGAAGCGTATTTTTGCTAAACGATTTCGTCAACAAACAGAATATGCGTTTTTGGTCATGTGAAAACCTTCATGTGCTTCAAGAAACACCACTTCATCCACAAAAAATAACTGTATAGTTCGATTTTCATGCTGGTGGTGTCACTTGACCGTTGACCGTCACGTTTCAGTCAATGTAGATCGCTACAGAGACATGTTGCAACGTTATTTCTTTGGTGAATTGCATGAGCTAGACATTAATAATATGTGCTTTCACCAAGACGGTGCGACATGCCACACAGCGGGTCTAACAACCGACTTATTGAAATCTAAATTCAATGAACGTGTTATATCCAGAAATGATCCTATTGGCCGCCTATATCGTGTGATTTAACACCTCTAGACTTTTTTTTATGGGGCTACGTTAAATCATTGGTCTATGCCAACAAGCCGGTGTCGTAAGAGGAGCTCAGAGCCAATATTGAATGAGAGATAGCGGCCGTTTCCGTCGAAATCTGTGACCGAATTGGGTTCAACGAATCGACGGAAGAATAAGTTGCAACATCGCTAAAGCTGTAATGTAATACGTAGAAAATAACAATTTTAAATTTTGTTTCTTTTATTAAGTTACATAAATTAATCTTAAAGTACATGTTTATAGTGTCACAAAGGCCCTAGAATAGATCCTCGCGTGTGTGTCTTACTCATTAGCTCTCGTAGAGATATCAACCCAACCATTTAAAGTTGAAATTATGTTTGGTAATTAACTTTCACGGATCAGAAATAAAAACAATTGAACAACACTTAGTGGTTCAACTCTGTCTGGGAGGTACTGAATGTGTCGTCTTGCAGTCGATCAACAAAATATACCCCATAGTATAAGCGGATTTGTAGACGGAAGAAGTGAGACTGGTGGAAGGCCGACGTTCTGATTGTAAAACAATTCAGCAATGAGCACATTTCGCGTAATTTCTTTAAAGGAATTACCGGATTGCACCATACTTTCAGGTCTGCGCAAAGATTAAAACAAAAGCGCTCACCTGGGGTGGATTGCATTAATTCGGAGCCCTTGATATTCGGAGGGAAAATTTTGTGGAACTTTTTTTCTACCTAATTCGATTAGCATGGCGAGTCGAAGTTATTTCTGACGAATGGAAATTGACCGCGATATGCCGTATCTTCAAAAATGAAGACGCTTGAATTATTATAATTATCGCGATATAGCTCTCCTTTGCACATTATACAAGATACTGTCCTACATTATATTGGATAGAATCACCAATCTAGCGGAGGGCCCATCGTTGTAAGATTCCACGATGGCTACACGGTGTACAGAACGACTTGGTTTCTTCACATTGTCTAAGACAGTATGAAGGCCAAGCTCAGGATCGAAACCGTGGGAGGCAAATTGTTGACACAGTAAGGGACCAGCAATGGCCCATTTAAAACTGGTATTATTATTATTAAATTTGATATTAAAAACAACAAAAATATCTAAAACAACTTTTTTCTATTAGGTAGAATTTAAAGTAATTATATGTATTAAACAATTAACAAGAAATAAATTATTATTAAATTTATTTTTGATTAATTAAAACATAATTTTTTTTAGATATATTATATACCTGTTCATTCCAAATTATTTCAGCCGAATTTTCATTTTGGTTTTATTTATTAATTTTTGTTTGTATTTTTAGATTTATTTACAATTTTATAGATAAAATTTCGTTCAAAAAAATGTAAACTTTGCAAAGTTGCTACATAGTGGTGTCATCTATGTAGATAGTGATCTTACTAATACACTATGATACTGTTATGATGATACGATTTTTTGAGGCGATTTCCTGTATAGTATTCTTATAGTATTATAAGAAAGCAGGCTTTTGTCCTCGAACTTCGCAAAACGAGTTCAAATGATTTTGTTTTTTCATGACAATTATCTGTTTCGCTTACTTTTGTTAAGTAAGTATTTGTCGCTGGTTATAGTTTTAAGAATTTGGTAGGAATAGCATACAATATTATGTTTATAAGAAAGTTGGAATTTATAAATAAATAAATATAAATATTTAACAGATAAAATGTTTTTAATTTTAACAAGTGACAATGATAATACACGCTATTTCTTCACTAGTGCGAGCGTTTTTCCCAATCGAACATTTTCAAATCCAGAACACACTTTCAAATTGTTTTTTCTCGTCAAACGAATACAAAATTAGTTATGATGGAGCATTGAACGACAGTTGGTTGTATCTACTGAGTTTAGCGGATATATTGAAAAAACTGGAGGCCAATTAAGAAATTTTTCGATTTCAATTTTTTTTGAAAAAATTCGATCTATCATGAAACTATACAAAAATTCGACTGCTACTTAGTTCACGAATTTCGTATATACGATAGATCATATATTTCGTTTTGTCTTGTGAAAAAATAAAAGAAAAAGAAAATCTATGATTATAATTTTTACATATGTTACGTATATACAAATTGTCGAATAAATAGAAAATAAATATAGAAAAATAAATATAGTAATTAATTAACTTAAGAATAAATAAAATTTATAAGAAATTAATAAATTATTTATATGTAAATTTATTATCCAGGACTACCAAGGGCAACCATTTTGAAGTACTGGTACTAGTACTCTTTCATGGAAAGGAATGAAGGGATCGCAAGAAACTATCTAAATGCCCCGCAATATAAGGAGCAAACCAATAAATTATGGGTAGATGTCGAAGCAATGCGGTTTATCGAAGCAGATGATGAAAGAACCACCAGAACCACCAGAACCACCAAAAAAACCTAAGGAAGCAATAAAAATGCTTCTCAAAAGACAAATAAAAATGCAAGACAACTTTTATAGAAACTGAGAACTTCCAAAAAACTAAAATAAGGGTGTTAAAAGAAATTCGAAACACCAACAAGGAATTATTAAAATGCAACAAGGATACTTTGAAATTTAATGGGGAAAAGTGGCTCGCTAAATTATAACTTCTAATTCAAAGATTGAAACAAAAAACCGAGCAACTCGAAGTTCAAAAATTGGAATTGGAACTAAAACGCGATTTAAATAGCGCAAATATATAATTTTAAATAATTTATTTTAATGTAACCGAATTAAAAAATGTGATCACTCATGAGACTAATGAATATTATATGAACAGACTTAGTTATTTTTTAAGTCTTTTTATAATTTTTTGAAATATATGAAATATAAATACAAGCTGTTGTTGAAGACTAATATATACCTACCCAATATCCACGATGATTTATAACCGGCTTAAAATGCCTAGAACATCCTCCATAACGCGGGTTCACCGATGTAAATAACATATTATAATCGCATGTCTATATAAGTAAATAAAATATAATTATTTTGTGATCTACCATTTTTACAGGTGTATGATGTTTGTTTTTAACTGGTCGAACAATATTTATGTACCATCCACACACCCAATAACACCCGTTATTGATGCATTAAACTTAATATAATTCTTTCGCGTGTGGCGAAATGGGACTCAGCTTGATTAAGAAGGTTTTTAAAGCAGTCCTTCGACTATCGAAATAATTTCATAAATCTAAAAAAAATGTGCATTAATAAACAATGGTAACATGTAACAACCGGTAACTTAATATTACCATTACGCAAACATTTTCTTTGTAAGGAGATCGGTGTCACTTCAACTTCTTCTTCATCTTCATCACTAGAATGGACAAAAAAATTAATACTGTCCATTATATGTATTCAAAATGCGATTCGAAAAAATTCGAAATCGAAAAATTTCGTAATAGGCCACCTGAACTTGCATTGGCACAACAAATTATTAATGTTATGTATATAGAGTATGAAAAATCAGGGTAGAAATAATATATACCTATAAATCACGCCATATTTTAGAAACCTCATACATCTTGGTACATGATTTATAATATTATCATTTTCATCTTTAATTATCATCAATCAAATTCAGTTTTTTTACAATAAGACATATGATTTATGTGTTAACAATACGTTTCATAATATGTATATATTTTTATTATTCATAACCACAAATGTAAAAAAATTTTTTACAAAAATCTTTGTTTTCCCAAAAAAAAAAAAAAATATAAAATTTAAATTTATAATTTTATTCATTAAAAATTAAAATTAAAAACGAAATAAACAATCATCTCCAGCCACATAAAAAAAACATCTCTTCTACACACCCCTTCAAATCTAAATTGAAAACAAACTTCTGATACAAGCTTTTTATTTTTTATTTTTCCAACAATCAGTCATTTATTTTAATCACAAACCGTCACTTTTTAATTTATTTTTGTTTTATAAACAGCATTCCAAAGCAATTTATGCCATACAGTAAAGAATCATAATAGTATATGTGTATGTACATATGTTCATAACACAATTTTTACACTTTTGTTTTTGTGAAACTGTTTGTGGAAAATGTGGAAAACCAAAAAAAAAAACTGTGTTGAACTATATATGCATAAGCTTTTAAATCGGGTGATCACAAATTTATTTATACGTTTACAGCTTGTGGTGGTTTGTATAATATAATCATCGTAAGTCTAATGCCCTGATTCCATGTCCTGAAACTAAAACGGGATAAATATATTGATTCAAAAGTTGTGTGAGCGAGATCGTGGTAAAATTCTTCAGCAAAACTTAAAAATGTAATATTTGTTAAATTTATATCCCATAATTACAACAAAAATGTATTTCTGTATGTACAATTTTGTCGAACAAGTAATAATTTATGATATTTTGAAAAAAAACTTAACAAAAATATTGTCTTTCTTACTCTAATTGAGTTTTAGATATTTTTTCTCTTTTTGGTTTGTCCGCAAAAAATATTTAAACAACAATTTTTCATAGTGGAATACAGGCATAAATTGTTTACTAATCACCCAGTAATTTTTTAACAATATTTTACAAAGTAAATTTATCCAAAAAAGCACAAAAGAGTAAGTAATTTCATGTATGTATTCGAGTACGTACGTATGCATATATGTATGCATGTATATTATGAGTTTTGAATGAGGTGGATTAACCCGATGGAAATGGGAAATTGGTGTTCCAATCTGGATAAAAAATGAATCTGGAGTTTTTTTTTATTTGGTACAATTTTTCTATTATGATATATGATTATGTACTTGAATAGAGTTCTGTATATGTATAATCAAAATGTGTATGAATTTTATTTTGGGTGTTTTGATATGAAAATGAAATAATTTTTTTTTTCGTTCTGACACTTTGAACATGTCAGTTGGTTTTATGTTTTTTATAAATACTTTTTTTATTATACATATGTATATTAAATAAAACTAAATCTAGAATAAATAATAGAATTTAAAAATTGAATTGATTGATTGTAAAATATGCTTGCGCTTATTTATACATTCAACAAAACGAGAATGTATTCTTGCTTGGCGACAGAGCAGGAAACTGGCCTTAAATGGGAGGAATGGGTTAACATTAGCCATGTTGGCGACGAGAATATTAAGTCGAAATCTCTGTAGCAGCTCGAATATTCGACTCATCGATATTCGATGCTGCCACAACAAAACAAATTAGTGAAATTCAAATATAAATCAACTTATTTGAATTGAGAGTTCACTAACCCCATCTATCCAACTATCACCAACCAATAAAGCATGTCGCCATCCAACCAACATCACCACGAACTAACAAAGCTCGGTGATGTAAATCCATTGCACTCTAAATACTAGTGCAATGTCGACCGCCGCCGGCGCATCTGTTCCATCTCCAATATACGACATGTATATTTGGACACGAAGGCGACGTCATACAACAAAAAACAAAAACAATAAAACAACAAGACATTTTTGCGTCCATTACGTTTTTATCTCTTGATGAACATACAAAAAGAAGTGGTGGTGAAAAATATAAATAAACAAAATTAATTTGATTATTAAAAATAAAAACAAAATAAAATTTACAATAAATGAATAAACCAAATTATAAAATTAATTAATAAATTGAAATAATTAAAATCAGAATAGTGTTGTATGCAATTAATTTGGATCTAAAGAAATCCAAAATCTCTATCAGCATTTGATGGTGGTAAACAATTGCCCAGTAATATATGTATGAATTTATTATACAAGATTTTATTAGCTAATCTCCACAATTTTTTATTAACAATTCAATTGGCACTATAATAAATGGAACTTATGATATTTTCAAAATAGATTGATTAAAAAATATTGATCGTATTAGTATCAATGGATGAATTATTATTAACATTTAAGTTTTTTTATTTACTTGGAAAAAACAAACTGATAAAATTATATAATTCGAAATAGAATGGGAACTAGAAAATACAATTTTGTATGAAATGCTTATACTATGTTAATATTTAAACAAATGTAAGCCTCCGGAAGCAATCATTTTTTTAGAGAATTTTAAAATATAAATCACTATAGCTACAAAAAACGTACTAACCACTGGTTAGTAAACTGCGTGTTAAGTCTAATCTCCAGTATAAAATTCATTTTGCTTCTAAACACAATTTCAGTCCACACTCCACCCTATACGAACGGTACCAACAAAAAAAAAATTAAAATTTGTCAAAATCAATTCCTATGACCCTTGTTTGTGTTTTTTTATTTTGTGTATTTTTGTGTGTTTTTAATGTGTATCTTGTGTGGTTTTCTGTGTGTTTCTTTTATATTTTTGTATGTTTTAATCTCTACTTGTTATGGGGCTCAATGCTCTCCCGGCTCTTTCGCAGTTAACTTATTTGCGTCCTTGCCTTACGCCGTTGGCAGCCAAATCGAGGACGCACGGCCACAGGTCCAATTTGTTTAACCAACTATACTTTGTATAGTTCCATGCCAGCCTGCACTGGCATGAACGATGGCTTGGCCCATGGATTCTGGACTCTCAACAGAGGGTCATAGATGTGTTCATCATCATCCCGATCGAAATCAAGGATGAAGAATCCCTTTTGCATCCCGCCATATTTGAACCCGGTACCTCCCGACCCGATACAAACACCACAGCATTAATCACTGTGCTATTTGCTCGACCATTTTCGAATTACTTTTCATCAATGAAAAGTTAAATCTTTCATTTCGATAAACACTTTGTGGGAATTATGAAGGCACCTTAAAACAATGCTAACAAAGGTATTAGGGGAAATTATTGCATTTGATCGAATGAGATCACAAGATTCACAAAAGATTAACTCATTTCTGCTATAGATTCTTGAAATTGTTTTGTAATACCCTGATTTTTCAATATACCATACGCTCATTCTCATATAACACAAAAATGTAAAAGCAAAAGCTGAAGTATAATCTCATTAGTTTGATAAATATGAAGTTTATTTGTTGCACACTGTTTAGTGTATGCAAGTGTAAAAATTTGTGTAAAGTGTCTTTTTCGATTTTTAATTAAATTATAGTTTTATTAATAAAAAAAACCTTTAAGAGTAAAAATTTTTAATTTTAAAAGTTATCGTTCAACATTTTTTAAATTTCATGGATTCGACATTTTTGATTATTTGACAAAACAGAGTTTTAGCACTCGGTCTTTCGAAGATAAAAAAAAATTGACAATGAAAGGACGACCGCAACCTGAATTAAAATCATTAGTACACTAAAATGTGAGAAAATTTAAAAGAAGTTTCCAAACAAATTTGTATGTCACAAATTCATGGTTATGTGGTTTTTCTAAAACAAATAAATTGTATTGTTGGCCATGTATTTTGTTTTCCAAAGAAAAATCAATTTGGAATAATTTGATAAAAAGGGGGCTACAACGATTTAAATAATTTGCATACAGCCATAAAACGGCACTCTAAGACTGAAAAACATTTCGACGCAACGTTTGATTTAGCTGTGTTTGGACAAAATCGAATCGACCATCAATTAGATGCACGCATGCCAAGCAATCAGTTTTAATACACAATTTAAAAGTAAAGAAAAACCGAGATGTTTTAAAGCGCTTGTTTTCCGTTACTTGGCTTCTTGGGAGACAGGAAATTGCTTTTCGTGGGAACGATAAAAAATAAAGGTAATTTTGTTGAAATTATGAAAAGTTTAGACGAATTTTACCCAATATTAAAAGCGCATCTATGAACATCGATGGTTTTTGAAGGACTTTCACCAACTATTCAAAACGATTTAATTTTTTGCGTCTACTAATGATAACCACTATTAAAAATGAAATAAAAGATACTCGTTTTGTTGGTTTTATGCTCGATGAATCGTTAAACGTTAAAAACAAAACACAACTCTCTGTAGTATTCCGGTATGTGCATATAGCTAGTATTGTTGAAAGGTTTGTTGGTTTCTATGATGTCAATAATCACAGAACAGATATAATGAGAGAGTTCGAATGCAACACTAAATTATTTGCGCAAACATATGACGGTGCTACTGTTTTGTCTGGTTCTGTAAATGGCGTACAGCAACTAATTCGAAATAAATGCCCCCAAATATTATTTCGAAAATGGTGATGATAAAGATCAAAGAAACGAAAACAGCTCGGAAAATTCAGAAAATGATGCTGAATTAGAGATCGTGTCTCGGAGGTCAATGAATTTTGATATACCAAATATAAAAACTCGCTATAACCGCTTGTATTGTAAAGTTTACGATGTAGTAATAATGAACATAAACGAGCGTTTCAAAAGTGTGAACCAGATGCAATTGTTGGAGTTCGTCGCCAGTGAACAATTTGAAAAATATATTGAGTCGTTAAAAAAAGCTTATCCGCTGGAATTTAAATTTTATAATTTAAAATTTGAATTAACCCTTTTATATAGAACACCAGAGTTCAAAAACAAAAGTAACCGAACAAATAGCGCAGTGGTTAAGGCTACGACGTTTGGATCGGGAGGTACCGGGTTCGAATCCCAACAGAGGCGGGATGCAAAAGGGATGTTCATCTCCCGATTACGATCGGTGGTTAAATTGAAAAAACATCTATGACCCTCTGTTGGAATGTAGAACTCATGGGCCGACCCATCTTCCATGTCACTGTACAGGGTGACATGGAGCTATGCAATGCGGAGGTGACATACTGTACTTAGGTGAATGGGATGAAATGAATGTTCGTGTGAATTCGTGTAAGGCAAGGCTCTGGACCGAAAATTATTAAAAAAGTTATTAATCCATCTTCGAAAATCAAAATTATTTGGTGTATCTTCGTACTTAATTTGCAATTTGGCTTTTACTTGATAATAAAAAAATAAGTTTAAATTTTTTTTCAGTTCAAACATTCAACTTGTATGAATTGCATGCCTGAGCTAAAATGTCACGCTACGCCACTGTATATTGTATGTGGTGATTAGTCTAGAAATGTTTGTGATCAGTCTCATGACTTCCGTCTTGTTGTGCAAGACTGCAAGCTGTATTAGTTGCTGTATTTTCTAGTGTATTATGCATACCTGTAAATTTGTGTGTAAGCAAGTATGTAGGTTTTATGTATGCACTTATAGAATTGTCTGTAAATTGGCACTTACATAATTGCTATTTAATACCTACACTTTTATTTGTTGTAGCGCTACTACTGTTCGCAACTGTGGAACGTGATGCGGTAGTTATCGCGGACACTGTACCATTCATAAATATATATACACAAAGTTTTTCGATTTTATGAGAATGGACATTAAATGAACACTTTATTTTATAATAACAATAATTAATTATATTTTAAACATACAAAATAGATTACAAATATTCTATTTTTTATTTCTTTATATTATTATTTTGTATGTTGGTTCGATTGGTGTCCTGTGTTGTCTTCGTTATCGATCTCTGTGTTGAACTGATCGTGGACTTCCGATTTCAATTATTAATTGCAATTTGCAAATCATTATGTTACAGTGCGTAACATAATAATTTGCTATGCACAAACAGGTGCGTTCCTTTTTACCACAACGTAGAGCCGCTACAGTACCCCCCTGCAAGTAGATTCCTCACGAATACTGAAAAAAGAAATGATAAAAAAAAATGAAGGAAATTTTAGGAAAAGGAAATTAGTTAGGAACTTGGAATCGGACTTTCTTTTTTGGATTAGTTTGGTTTAAGTTTGCTAAACTGAGGATACCATGCGCCGGCTTCAGTCTGTCGATGGAAACATTTACATTTCGACCATTTTGATCTATAATGAAATGTTTCCTAAAACGACGAATGACTTTAAACGGTCCTTCGTACGGCGTTGAAAGGCCAGTTCGTACCTTGTCGATACGAACAAAAACAAACTCGCAACTTTCCAATGTTTTTGGGATATAAATTGGCGAGGAAGTTGACTTGCGAGTGTCAACAGGAATAATCTTGCGCATATTTGCACGAAGTTTGCCTACAAAGTCTGATGGATCGGGACTCGGATCCGAAGAGCTGGTTACAAAAAATTCTCCTGGAAGCTTGAGGACTTGACCATATACTAGTTCTGCTGGTGAGCAATTCAGTTCATCCTTGACTGCTGCTCGTATTCCCAACAAGACGAGGGGTAGCTCAGTGCTCCAATGAATGACATTATCACGAGCTTTGAGCGATGCTTTCAGTTGTCGGTGAAAACGTTCGACCATACCGTTTGGCTGTGGATGGTAGGCGGTGGTACGAATCCTATGTGCGCCTAGTAAACGCGTTAGCTCAGAAAAGAGTTTTGACTCGAACGGGCTGCCTCGGTCAGTTGTGATTTCAAGGGGTATTCCAAACCTTGAAACATATTGCTCGACAAAAGTCTTAGCAATAGTGGCAGCGGTACTATCTCGAATGGGGTATGCCTCAGGCCATCGAGTGAATCGATCAACTATTGTCAACATATAAATATTACCTTCGGATGGTGGGAGTGGTCCCACTACATCCATATGAATATGTTCGAACCTTGCTGCTGGAAGATCAAAATTTCCCGGTTGTGACTTCGTATGCCTTTGCACCTTGCTTAACTGGCATCCGATACAACTACGAACCCAATTCGTAATGTCGCTGTTCATATTCGGCCAAAAGTACCTACTGGAAATTAATTTTCGTGTAGCGCGAATGCTTGGATGGGAAAGACCATGTAGTGCGCTGAAAACTACTTGTCTTTGCGTCGCTGGAACAAATGGTCGATGAACTCCTGTTGACGTTTCACAGTATATTTTCAAATCTGAGAGGATGGTGAGCTCTATTTTGAACTTAGAACCCGCGGACCACGTTGTGCTTGCCCGAGACATGTTGCACGTCCGTCGTAAACTGAGCAATGAAGTCAAGATGACGAGTCTGCCGTGGACTCTTTTCGCTCAGTGATGTGATTGCCGTGGTAAGAGGTTTTTGATCCGTGTAGATGGTAAATTGCCTATACCTTCTACGAAATACCTAAAATGTTTAATTGCTAGATAAATAGCAAGCAGTTCTCTGTCAAAGGCTGAATATTTACTTTCCGCTGTACACAGTTTGCGGGAAAAGAACCCTAAAGGTTGCCAACATCCTTCATTCATCTGTTGTAACACTGCTCCTACGGCAATATTTGAAGCATCTGTGGCAATACTATACTTCGAGTGAGAAAGGGGGTGGGTTAACATTGTTACGTTAGCAAGTGCACCTTTTATTTTGACGAACGACTCATTACAGTCGTCAGGCCAAGTGAAATTTTTACTGTTCTTTGGCATTTTACTCAAAGTTACCAGGTGTGCGTAAATCGGAGACAGCAATCCGGCTAGCTTGGGAATGAATCTATGATAATAGTTGACCATTCCCACGAATCGCTGAATTTGCCTTATGGATGTTGGAGCAGGAAATTCTTGTATGGCTTCGACTCGCCGTGGCGAAGGTAATATGCCATCTGTGGAAATATGGTGGCTGAGGAACTCTAGAGCGAATACTCCGAATTCGCATTTTGAAACTTGGATATTTATTCCAAATTTGACTAGTCTCTCAAATAACTGTTTGAGATGAAGTTTATGCTCGTCCTCATTTTTACTAGCCACAAGTATATCGTCTATGTAGACATATACAAAATCCAAACCTTTGACCACTTCATTGATGAAGCGTTGAAAAGTCTGCGCAGCATTCCGAAGACCAAAGGGCATTCTTGTAAATTCAAATAACCCAAATGGTGTGTTAATGGCCGTTTTAGGCACGTCTTCGGGCGCAATGGGGATTAGATGATACGCTCTTACCAGGTCAATTTTCGAGAAAACTCTGCAACCTTCCAGGTGCATCGAAAAATTCTGGATGTGTGGTATCGGATATCGATCGGGTTCGGTGACGGCATTTAGGCCTCGATAATCTCCACATGGTCTCCAATCTGTCCCATTTTTCTTCTGGACCATGTGAAGTGGTGATGATACCGCAGAAGATGATGGTCGGCATATGCCCAATTGAACCATATGCTCGACCTCGGCAAGCGCTGTCTTGTGTCTGATAGGATCCAGACGGCGTGGTCTCGAAAAAGGCAGCCGGCCTTTCGTATAAATATGATGAACCACACTATGTTTTGCTGGATGGTTGTAGTTCGGTTCTTCGGTTAGAGAAGGAAACATCTTCAGAATTTCACCATATCCATTTTGAGCGGTTGGTAGGATTGGCGTAGGTGTTTTGACCTTAGCTGTCATTGCGCTTACAGCTAGACTAGTCGCTGGATCAAGTAACCGTCTTCCACGTAGGTCGACGAGAAGACCATATTTTGTCAGAAAGTCAGCACCAATGATTGGCCTGTCTACTCACGCGATTGTGAAAATATGCGGAAATTGTCGCCGTAAACCAACATCTACATTCAATAATTTGGTCCCGTATGTGTTAATTACTGAACCGTTGGCGGCGGAAAGTACCAAGCTAGGATTTATTTTCGATGCGTTTCCACGGAAACATTTTACGGGTAGAACGGATATATCGGCACCAGTATCTACAAGAAAAATGGTATCGTTTGTTGCATCTTTAATGAATAGACGGCGATTATAATGTATCCGATTAGATGCCGCACTCTCAATCGGATTTATTGGTTTTTTGATGATGATTGGTTTGTAGATACGTAACGATGATTGCGTTTGCAAGGTAAATAACATTTTTTTGCATCATTGCCGAATTTATGGTGGTAATAGCAGACTCCCTGATTATCGATGAAACGACGTCTGCTACCACTCTGTGGTCTTCCTGAAAAATGGCGAGATTGACTTCGCGGCCTTGGTGAGCGGTTGCGTCCTACTGACATCTGCTCGAATCTTGACTCTATACTAGCGAGCCTAGCTTCGAGTCTAGTTAAGACTGAGTCAGTAGGATGCTGGGAAGTAGTCGAGGGAATATTTTGTACGGATGATACGCTGGGCCCGGTTGCCTCGTAAATTTGGTCTGCTATTTCCAAGATATCGTCTATTGATTTGTCACCAATTGATGTCAATGCGATATATAAGCTTTTGGGCAGCCTACGAAGCCAAAAGGTTCGAACCAGTTGTTCGTCGTACGATTCACCCGCCAGGTTTCGCATAGACCAGTAAACCTCTGAGGGTTTTCTATCACCCAATTCCACTCCATCAACTAAAATTTCGAGGCGACGTCCCGCTGATGGAGTATGCCGGTTTGTCAGTGCTTGTTTCAACTATTCATATTTATTTTTGCTCGGTGGATTTTTCACAATTTCCAACACGCTCGCACAAACTTCTCGAGGAAGAGCGCCAATGACATGAAAGAATTTTGTTGTATCAGCACTGACATTCGCTAAACTAAATTGTGCTTCAGCTTGCGCGAACCAAACATTAGGATTATCTGTCCAAAAATCGGGAAGTTTAACTCGAGAAGAATCTACTGCAGGGAAACGTTTTGAATCGCCTGCTTGGGTTGTATCTTTATCACCCTCTGTATCGGACATTTTCTTCGAAATTTAAATTTACGCACCAGGGGAAAAAAAAAGAAGAGAATTAGAACGATATAGAACACAATCGAATGCAACTACCTCTGAATGTATATAATAGTGAAACCTGTATAACAGATTATTATGTTATGATACAAATACAAATATCGAAAATAATTTAAAGTAATCGTGCTAAATATAATAATATTGTATATAAATATTGACTAAATGATTTGGTTTCAAATAAATAATTTTTGGCTTGAAATAAATTTGCTAAATTATTTTTGCTTTTCTAATTTTAAATTTAGTTTTTTCATCCGTAAATGTTTTTGAAAATATGAATTTAATTTTAATTTGGTTTTTAATTGATCAATAGAAATGATTTAATAATTAATTAATAATAATAAATTAATAATTTAAAATAAATAAAAAAATAAATAAATATTTTAAATTAAGAAATTAGTAATAAATATAAAATAAAATAATTTTTGACTCAGCTGTTTGTTTGTTGTTTTATAATACCCAAAATGGCTGACGTCTTCTTATGCTGCGGTATTATATCAGGTTCGGGTTGATTGCAGACTGCTCGATAATATTTTCCCGTTTTTACTCATGTATTGTTGACGCTTTCTACTGTTGAAAACTAGCACCGTTTAAATTGTCTTTCCCACATAGCATTTGATTATATAATGAGAGAAAACTTTGTTTTACAATTATGATAGGGTATACTTAGTTTACTGTTATATTAGCGTTCACTTATTTGGTATACCGTATATATATTAAAATTTCTCACTTTAATGCTATGCACTTATCACAGATACTACTAATTTTTTACATACGTTGCACAGTTTTATAAATAGCAGAATTAACTTAACAGTTTATCACACTTAGATTAACAGCTTATCACAGATTAACAGGTTATCACAGTTCTAACAGATTATCACAGTACCAACAGTTTATCACAGCACTAACGGTGTATCACAGTATTTATCACAGTTTTTATAAACTTTATTATTGCACTACATTCTTAGAAAAAGCACAATTTTATACGTAAATAGTTTAAATTATTACACAGTTACTATACTATGACACTTTTGTATTAATTTATGCACAATTTATTTGGATTAAAGTTCTCTGAAGCACGTTTTTCAACACTCACTGCACAATTACCGTGTTCAAAGTCGTAAGGTCACCACTTGTAGGTTTTATGTATGCACTTATAGAATTGTCTGTAAATTGGCACTTACATAATTGCTATTTAATACCTACACTTTTATTTGTTGTAGCGCTACTACTGTTCGCAACTGTGGAACGTGATGCGGTAGTTATCGCGGACACTGTACCATTCATAAATATATATACACAAAGTTTTTCGATTTTATGAGAATGGACATTAAATGAACACTTTATTATTTTTATAATAACAATAATTAATTATATTTTAAACATACAAAATAGATTACAAATATTCTATTTTTTATTTCTTTATATTATTATTTTGTATGTTGGTTCGATTGGTGTCCTGTGTTGTCTTCGTTATCGATCTCTGTGTTGAACTGATCGTGGACTTCCGACTTCAATTATTAATTGCAATTTGCAAATCATTATGTTACAGTGCATAATAATAATTTGCTATGCACAAACAGGTGCGTTCCTTTTTACCACAACGTAGAGCCGCTACAAGTATCCTTGTTTTACTGATCCCCACTCGATGCCGTTAGTGGTTATCTGTCTATTTGTCTCATTCCTCATGAGCTGTAGTATTTGTCACTTTGCGTTCATTTGTTGTCTAGGACAATAATTAAGTATATGCATTTACTATTTGACAAATTTCGATTTGCTAGAATATATTAGTGATTTCTTATGCTTAAATTTATTAATTTGTTTTCTATATTTATAACGATTTTATTTTTAATCGGCTATTTGATTATCCTTAAAAATGTATTATTAGGTAGCGATTCATAAAATTTGAATCTATAATAATTTTTTCTTTTCATGTTCCGTATACAATTTTTAGGGTGGTTCTTCGAAAGGCGAAATATCATTTTGGACGTTTTTCTTTTAATTTTTACTCAGTCACGCTCACACGTGTATAATAAACCATAGTTTCTTCCAGAATTGTTTGTGCACATAGCGTTAATAGATTATCATCGGAAAAAGTGTCGAAACTTGTTGGTTTAGTGAGTTAATTTCATTTTTTCCAGTCAAAACTTTAACACACATTTTATTCAAGTGGCATATTTGTGTGTATTTAGTTTTTTTTAATGCCTTCTTTTTGTAATTTTTATATTAACTTTTATATTTTAAAGAATACACTATAATTTGTTACTCTATATGGTCAAGGTATCGCAATGTTTAGTAATTTGTGCATTACTTTTACAAATCTCTCTTTCTCTCCAAATATTTCCATTCATTCTCAAGTATTTTGGGAAATACATAACATCAAAGTAAATATAAAAAATATGAATCCACTTTACATCTGACATGAAATCACTTCTGCATCCCTTACTAATTTTATTCGAAAACTCAAAAATGTTTCTCCATTGTCGAATAAAAATAAAATTCAAGTGTTGGACAAAATATAAATTTATAGTGTGTGTTGGACGGTATAAAACATACCGTACCATTCCAAATTTTCTGTTCTGAAATCAATTAAAATCTTCACGTTATATAATTTTCGGTATATACGATGATGATAAATTTAAAACGGAAATAAACACTTAGAGAGAGAGAAATATGAAAAATAATTTTCAGTTTTAATGATTTCGTCTGGAAAAGCTTTCGCAAATAGAAATATGTGTATGTAGATATTATATGACCACAATATACAATATGCTTATGCTGGTGGTGTGTACTATACTTTGGAGAGCTTTTTATGTGTTTTATTGGTTGTAATTAGGGTGAATTTTAAATGGATCAGGGTTTTTATGTGTGTGCACTGTGTTTGCTAAATGTTCCCTAATGAAAATTAAATAGAAAGTTTTTTTCGAGATTTATATTATTATGTAAGAATAAATGTAACTTGTTGTTGTACAATAAAACGTATCATGGTTTAATTAGTGGTCGCATAATATAACTGTATGTATGTACATATATGTTAAAGAAAAGCCAATTAGTAATAATTTTCCAACATATAATCATTAAATATTTTTTTTATATATTTACAAACTTCTTCTTACTCAAATATACTCAAATGAAATATGTAAAGCAAAATAATAATGACTTGAAAATAATTATAACATAACTTTATGATTTCCGTTGTTATATTATGAATATGTCTAACATTTTACATCCTTTGATTTAAGAAGGATACGCAGAATATATTTTATAATCTCATATGTATCACGTAAATAAATTATAAATATTCATTCAATCATCGATCAACTTTATAAAAATATGCATCGACATTAAAAAAATGTTTTTTTATTCAAAAGTTGATAACACTGCTTTTGACATATTTTACCATGTTACATGAGAAATAAGTTTAAAAGTTTTAAGCATTAAAAAAAGCTTGAAAAATGAAAATTCATGGTAAAGAGCATTTTACAAAAAAAAACACTATAATTGATGATGATTTTAGAGCAGAAATAGATTTTTTGTTTATTGTTCGTATATGTACGAGTATGGTGGATACATGATTGCATCCGTTAAGTGAATATTTTTTTCACATACATAAACAGTTTGATCATAAAACATATTTTGTAAATAAAGGAAGGTGGGATGAAAATTTATCAACCATATATACTATAATAGTAAAATATAATTTATTTATTTATATAATTTTTGTCACAAATTAATAATATAATACATTTTGTATTAATGATTAAGGATAGTCATATAGTATACAACTAGAAATGCAATTTATAATATTTATATGACAGATTTTGTGTTTGTTCCATTTAAAAATATATTTTTTCCCATATTGTCGTTGTTTGTATACACTACACAACCCAAGATGAATGAATCAAGTTTTAAGCTTATTGTTAAAATTTTGGATGCAATTTTCGATATGAAACTACATTACATTTTATCTTTTCATCGTGTGGACTATATAGTGCATAAAGTTGTGTACTGCACTTATAGTTCAAAATACTAATATAATGGCGTGTATATTATTGAATTTTATGGAAAAATGTCATTTATTAGTTTGTGTTTGGAATTAGTACTGACAATTACAATAGGCACATAATTGTTGATATAAATACATTGGGTGACTTATACGGCGGTGTTTAGCCAAAAAGTGCTATCTTCAAAATTATCTGCATATTTTTAGATTTTTATAGCTCAATACAAAGTGCATCTTTTGAACTGTCCAAAAACACATTTAGTTAATACATATAGTTATGGACTCACCCGTACAATCACTAGAAGCATGTATCAGCAGAACACATAACAAATATCCACTATCAATCAAATAACATCGATAACGTGGATATTAATAATTGTAAGTCGACATTTAAATGACCATTGCTACAACTGCTTTTACCACATTTTTTATGTTTGTATTACGATTTTTGCCATCTACTGTCAAGTGTGAAATCACCCGACATATGTATATAACTTTAGTTTCCTCAAAGACCGCAGTCTGTATGTCAATTTGGCGCTTAATTAATAAAATTTATTATTCTCTACACTGTGGAGCGATTGTGGCCTACAACGACCTCTGTGCCTACCATATGGCCGCTCTCCTTTCAGCGATCGCCGCACAATTACACGCACGATTCTTGGCTCAAATGTAAGGAGCCTTCTCAATAATTTTATGATTCTATAGAATTCAAATAAAAGTCGTCGTCTACTTCAACAGAACTCACTGAAAAACATAGAATTATTGCGACAACAAACGGTAACCAAGCAATAGAATTACTAAAAAACCAAACTATTGAAGAAATCCCTGATATGCAATAAAATGTTATTTCTCCAGGAATTTTGATTGAACTAAAATCGGTACCAATAGAAATTTAAATGAGTGAAGCGATAGAATGTTTTGCAAACGATTCGTTTTGAGCACCTTGAGTTTTAAGTCACCGAATGATAAGCCTTTTGAAATTGCGCTAACAAGTTATTGTATCTCGGCTGGAAGTCCAAAAGATAATAGATGCACAAAACCGGCTCATAACAAATCGATGATACATAGGATTTTATTAAATCACAAAACCTAATCCTCGTATGATTTTATTGTATTTTAAGGGTCTACTTTACTCAATTTGCGAATACATGTGTATCGTACAAATCGTTTTTTGGCCACATAAACTTAGGCATTGACTTAATTTTTTTTATAGCAAAGTTAAATATATTTGCAAGCGAGTAACACACGCATTTTTCTTAATTCGCTATAGTTTTTTCGTAATTCCGTTTCAAAGTTGATGAATTTTTGACAAAAACTATTCACTCACAAACCAAATTTATCAATATTTTACCACTACACGTTTAATACACGTTTTTATAAAAATTCTTTCTAATAAGCGAAAAAGTTGGAAATTTAATTGAAAACTATTTTATATCGATAATAATAATAATAATAATAATCAGTTTTTTAAAGGCCATTATTGGTCCCTTACTGAGTGAACTATTTGGCTCCAGCGGTTTCGATCCTGAGCATGGCCTTCATACTGTCTAAGACAATATGAAAAGGCCAAGTCGTTCTCTACATCGTGGAGCCATTGTTGCCTGCAACGACATCTGCGCCTACCATATAGTGGCTCTCACGCAGAACGTGACCGAGCCAGCGGGATCTTCATCAGATTTCTGATCTCGATATTGTACTGGGCTCGGTATGTACCATCTACTTCACGTTTTGGGCCGTAAATCACACGTATGATTCTTCTCTCAAATGTTAGGAGCCATCTCTCGTACTCATCCGTTATCGCCCAACTTTCACATCCAAACATAACAACGGGCCTGATCAACGCTTTGTAAAGCTTCAGCCTCACGGCACTTGATAAGTGTTTAAATTTTAGTAGTGCCCTTAGAGGATACAAGGCACGACTGCCAGTTGCCAGCCGCAAATATTTGAACCTCCTCACTCCTAGTGGCCACTACTAAAATCTGGTGTGCCATTATCCCTATATTCAGAGATCAAGTATTTCGTTTTGGACTCATTAATCTGGAGTCCAACTGAAGCTGAAAACTCTACAAGCGGACCAAGTATTCCTTTCACTCCGTTGCTATTCAGTCCAATCACGCGAAATAAGTGAAATACAAGGGAAAAACAACAACAACAACAAAATATACACAATTGCGTATAACAGCAGAGACGCAAAAATTATTGACCGAAAAAAATATACGGACTGCAATACCATCCCAAAGAAATGGTAAAGAAGACGAATGGAATTCAAGTTTGTGGATAATTTACTAATTTTTCAGGATATTTATACCTATCTCAAATAACTCATAATACTATAAGGGAGGTTACTGCAGATTTCCATAGTAAAATCGCGTGACTTCATGTTATCGACGCAAATAAATAAAGTTATATCCTGCAGATGGCGCACCAAACGTTTTTCAACAAGATTTTTACGTTACTTGTTATTTCCAAGTTATTCCAGTCGAGTTTGTCAATTTGGTTTGATTTATTTGATTTTTCTTTTTTTCTTTAGAAAATTTCGTTAAAAAAATGGTAACATAGCGTTTATTTGCCAGAGGTGTTATCTAGTTAACATAACCGAACTGCGATAAACTGCCATATCTTGATACGCAAATCTGCAGCAGTTTCCCTTATGGTATTATACGTTATTTGACCTATTTGTACAAATAGGTCCTTAATTTACGATGTAATAAAAAATATATTTAGCGGGTGATGGGAAGTAGGATAGATCCTACGGTTAGTATCGGAAGACAAGACGTTTCCTCCATTACTCAAGAGGTCTAGGCTCCAATGCCTTTTTTGGTATAGGGGTATCCCCAATTAAATCAGGCCTAATCCACTTTTGTAAAATAAAGCTAAGGCTAATCGTGTGGTGACATTTATCTTGTTTTAAGTGAGATACTTCGGGTCACCCATTGTACGTGTTACACCAACCCTGTTGGTAGTCGGACAAACGGCTAATTTTAGCGCAACCGTTTTAATGTTTGAAGTGGTATTTAGTATTTTGTTTATATGTGGTGGAAGTTGTATTGGTTGGTGTAGCCGTCTGAATTAGCATGAATCCGGCAACGGCCACGGCCATGGCAACATAGCCAATGGCGAGCAAGGGATTAGAACGGGGCGGAAGAACTGCTCATGAATTAGGTTGAATTGGTACTGGGGTGGTTGCTCTCGGAGGGGTTGGGATACGAGCTGTTTTTCAAGGATTTGGAAGGCTGGGCTCTTCGACTATGTTAAGCCCTTCCTCGTTTTCTTAACCAAGTGACTCACTAGAGTCCGATTCATCAACTGCATAGATTTCATTGGCCGCTTGCCTTAATTCAGTACGTATAGCGGGAGCCATGTCTCCCATTCTATATGAGGTCTACCAAAGAAACATCAATCCTGCCTTGTAGGAGGACGCTCCTCTAAGAAGGTGGGTGGGATGCCTCCGATGGATGTGTCCTCAATAATTAATTCGGTGTACCTTCATCCTTTGATTCTTTCGGTAATAGTTTTACCATGTAAAACGGCCCCTGTGGTCGGGGGGCACTCACATGTCTCGTAAATCAAAATTGCACGAACATGTTTCCCAAGAATACCAGCACAGTATCCTTTGCTTGTCGTAGGAGGCGACTAAACGGTTGGATCGCTGGGCTGACGACCCGCATCCGTAAAAAAAATAAAATGTTTATAAAGTCAACAAAGAGAAAAATGGATACCGCCAAAACAACACCGGAACCCCGCTCAAGTACCCGGACACGAGCTTTAGGATCGGCACGTGGAACGTGCAATCACTAAGAAAACCAGGAGCTTTAGAGGGCCTAATCACGTGCATGAAGGAGTATCGGCTGGAACTCGTTGCTCTTCAAGAAACTCGCTGGCCTAAAAGTGGGGACCATGTGTCCCAGGGCTACACGTTGTTCTACAGTGGAGATGACCTCGGAAATCTTGGAGCTGGATTTCTTCTTGGGCCGCAGGTAAAGAACGCTGTTTTGGATTTCCAAGCAGTCAATAACAGATTGTGTAAGCTTCGCTTGCGCATGAAGTTAGCTAACCTGTCGATAATTTGTGTACATGCGCCCACAGAAGTCAGCCAGCCCGAAGATAAAGACTCATTTTACAATGACTTGGACGATCTGATGGGATCTATACCCGAACACGATGTTAGAATGGTAATTGGGGACTTTAATGCTAGAGCTGGCAGAAATCCGACCGACTTGTGTGAAAACATAGGTACGTACTCCCGACACGAAACTGCGACCGATAATGGTTAGAGAATGATGTACTTTGCGGTTGCTCATGATCTTAGAGTAGCAAGCATATTCTTCCCTCACAAACACATACATCTAGAGACATGGACACATCCTCGCGGAACTTCCCGCAGCCAAATTGACTATGTGTTGGTTTCTAAAGGACGGGCTCAGGTTGTGCAGGATGTGAGCACTTATCGGTCAGCAACCAAATACGTTGGCAGCGATCATCATTTGGTCGCTGCAAAGCTACGATGGAAGATTTCGTACAAGTCTGGGAACACAGCGAAACGTATGGTACGTTTCGACTGTGAAGGTATGATAAATGAAGATCAAAAGAAACGATATCAGGATCTTGTCAGCGACAACATTAATGAAGCTAATTACCAGTCTGACTGCGTGAACTCTGTCTGGGAGGTACTGGAAACTTCGGTTATCAGTGCTGCTCAACAGACTTTAGGTATAGTGAAAGTCAGTCACGTCTCACAATCGCTAGGAAAAACCAGGCTACTCTTGCAAGAAGGGCAGCTAAGCGGATTTGTAGACGGAAGACGCGAGAGTGGTGGTAGGCCGAGGTTCTGAAAGTACAACAACTCAGCAATGAGCGCAGTTCACGTAATTTCTTTAAAGGAATTACTAGACTGCACCATACTTTCAGGCCTACGCCAACCGCCATTCGGATCCGGGATGGAAACCTCTGTGTCAACATCGACGCAGTACTTGACGCATGTAGTGGACACTTTACTGACCTGCTTGATGTCCATCATGCGTCACAGACTGTTGTTGAGCCACCTCTAATACAGACTGCGGAGATTTGCACTGAGGAGCCATCCCATGAGGAATTCACTAAAGCCATGCAGAGATTGAAACGAAACCGTGCACCTGGAGTGGACTGCATTAATTCGGAGCTCTTGATATTCGGAGGGGATACTTTGTGGAACTGTCTTTTCGATCTTATCCGATTAGTATGGCGAACCGAAGTTATGCCTGATAAATGGAAAGTGGCCGCGATATGCCCCATCTTCAAGAAGGGAGACCGCTTGAAGTGTGAGAATTATCGGGGTATAGCTCTCCTTTGCACAGGATACAAGTTACTGTCATACATTGTATTGGATAGAATCACTCCTCTAGCGGAGGGCTTGGTTGGTGACTATCAAGGAGGATTTCGTCCGAATCGATCAGTCACCGATCAGGTCTTTTCGCTTCGGATGATTCTATCTAAATATTATGAGACATCCATCCCCGTACATCAGGTGTTCCTGGATTTCGGGCACGTTCTGCGTGCTGATCCGGAACGAATTGTGCAGCGATCTCTGAAAGGAGAGCCACCATATGGTTGGCGCAGAGGTCGTTGCAGGCGACGATGGCTCCACGGTTGAGAGAACGACTTGGCCTCTTCAGATTGTCTTAGACAGTATGAAGACCATGCTCGGGATCAAAACCGCTTGATTTCTATGAATGCATTTCTGCATATGATGAGTTATACCGAGCGCCTGATGACACCGAGTACGAGAGGCTGACTAAACTTGGAGGTTAAATAAGTACCCAAACATCGCATTGTATCGACACGGTTGAAAGTGACACCAGACAAACACTATGCTGGCGAGTGGTACAAATGATGCTGAGGGTCCCGCTAATTTTAAGGAACCTAGTGATTCATCCAGAATGGGTTCTAATGCTCTGATGTCTCGTGCGATGAGTATAAAGTCATCTGCATAGGCGAGTATGAGAGGAAGTTTCAACTTAACACGCTGATCTAGTTTCAATTCAGGGAATTGGTCTGCCACAGTTAGTAAAACCTCACTCAGGATGAAATTAAATAAACGGGGAGAT
This sequence comes from Tipula unca, assembly GCA_951394425.1. Taxonomy (NCBI): domain Eukaryota; kingdom Metazoa; phylum Arthropoda; class Insecta; order Diptera; family Tipulidae; genus Tipula; species Tipula unca. The sequence goes on from OX596380.1 coordinate 84,754,490, forward strand.
ATGCGGCATCCCAGTTTAACTCCTTTGCTTTTCTTGACTTTTTCTGTACATCACGAACCATTTAACAGTATAAACTAATTATCATTCATTACAGTGTGAAAAAATTAAATCGTAACTAAATTGAGTTTCCTTGAATTTTCAGGAGTATCTCATAAGTCTGATCCAACAAACTAATAAATTTTATTTCAGAGTCCAGTGCTGCTGTCAAAAATTATAAAAGTAGATTAGAACTATATCGTCCTGTGTTACTAACTATTGGCTATACCTGGTGTCTGTAATCGAGTTAATTTCTATCATACTAACTGAACCTATCCAAATTCTCTTTATGTTATGTGTAAACGGGTGAGGCCCGGTCATCTCCGGGAGATCCTGCTTGGTCGAACATTCCAATCAATTCAAATCAAATCAATTACTTATAAGAATAATTCTATATGTCTATTTCTGGTTTCTATAATTATATATTTAATATGTTTTTGGTGTTTATTGGGTACTACTGTGTCCTCTTGAGTCCGCTTATTGTAGTTTTCAGGATGAGATAAACAACGCTTAACGGATTGATAAGGTTGGTATAGGTCACTGCTCTTGAGTTACTAGGTGAATTGATTCTGCCTTGTTCCAATCCTGTTTGATTCAAATCGCTTTAAGTTGGTCTTGTTTCCTTTGCGGTCTAAAGTACCTGAATGAAGATTTATCTGTTAATAGTCCGTGTTACTCAGTGATTGAATGTAATTAATTTAATGGATGTGAGGCATGATCCACTTACACTCTAAGGACTTTCGTTACAAAATCACTATGCAAACCATTAAACCATGGGAAAACACTGCATACCTTTAGAAAAAATTGTTTAACTATCGGAAATAAACAAATGAGAAATATTAATTAAACAAATTTACAATAAACATAACCTTGGAAAACCAGACAGCGACTTGAATGAGGTTATGTGGAATAAAAAACTTAAAATGATTAATTTCTCAAAATATTTTGGCAAACGAGTTTTAACTTATTTCGCACGTATATAAAGAATGATTTAGCGACACTCTATACAGTCAATAATTATAAAACCAAACAACCTTTTTAAGATGATCAACGAAAGTAAGGTTAAATCATCATTAAGATTTAAATTTAAGATAATTACTAAATTAAAAAATATTTTTAGCACTTTTGGAAATTTGGTAAATATCGACAATTCGATTGAATATTGATGGATTTTAGTAACAATACTACAAATGTGGAACTCGATGAATTCGTTTGTTCCATCCACTCCGACAAAAAAAACTAAAATAACATCTTCGACAAAAGCGACGTATTTATATACAAACTTGCTAGACTTTCTGGATGTTGCAGCTAAGGCGTTCAGTTCATTGTTATTTTCATCACTGGCAATGAAAATAGAAAGAAACTTATTTACCTGCAGTGGTGTTGGACGAATTGGAGATGGATTCAGTAATCCCCTTAAATTGTGTGATATGACTTGTAATTTGTACATATGTACATACATAATTCGCATTTTGTTTTCGAAACTCTTCATGTAAAGACGAATAATTTACTTTAATTTTTTAATAATTTTACGTAATACATTGTTGGAGTTAATCGTTGTTTTGTTATTGAAAAAGGAATATTAAAAATGTTTTGTTTATGTTTAACTTTCATTTATATGTAATATAACTAGTCCCTGAATAAAGACTTTTTGCGAAGATCAAGGGATTACTGTATATCTAATATTGTTTACCAAATGTTACGTAGTGTAAAGTGTGGCAATTAGTAAACAAAAAAATATATTTAAAAAAACTTTTTAAAAAACCACGCTAGTATTTGCTTTGAAAAGGCTTTGAAAAGTAGAAAATAAAATGTTTCTTCCTTACTCCTATCAAGGTATATTTATAAAAAGTAGAAATTTAAAATTAAAATGACGAAAAAATGTTAGAATCTTGTATTGTCATCGGAGTTAAGTATGCATGCAAAATTTCAGCTCAATTGGACTATCGCAAGTGGTTGAAAAATTGATTACAAAATTTGACGATATACAAACAGACACACAGAGTGAGCTAATATAAGGCGTGGTAATAATAATTACAAACAAAAATAAATTTGAGTTTTCTGTTAAAATTTGAATTATTTTTTAACTAATTGACACACGGCCTGAATTGAATAAGGTTTTTTGTATAAATAACAAAAACTATAACGCTTGAGAAGTTTATCCTAAATTAGAATAAAACCAACAAAAACAACGTAATAGGTATATGTATTAGTGAATTTCGAAAATAAATGACATTTAGGCGAACATTAAATTATTTGTATATAGCTATTTATTATATTTATTAAAGTATGCAACAATTGGATATCCAAATAGTTGTAAGTGGTCAACCATATATAAAACTAAAAGTTTAAAACTACTAATCCAATCATGCCGAACCGTTTGAAAAGCTAATGGCTTTCACATGGTCAAATTGAGGTTTCAGTAAATTTACATTTTAGGATTTTCACTGTTTATCACAAATCTCAGTATGATTTTTCGATAGGCCTGAACTAACACTACAATTCTGCCGAACCGTTTGAAAAGCGATGTTACTGATGTTCAATGTTACTTTTTAAATATTTTATTATTTGCCTAAATGATGACTGTCTTTTAAAATACACTACTATTCGACTATTGCATTCACAAATATTTAGTTTTAGTATAAACTTCACAAAACATATATGGCGTGTGAAGTTTGTACTTAGTTAAAACTATTTTTTATTTAGTCCTAATTTAGGTCTAACTTCACTCGCATAAACTATATACATATATATTTTGAATTTCAGTAAAATTTTTATATTTATTCCATCGAATGCCACTCTGCTTATTAATGAAATAAAATAAAGAAAAGCTTGTTTAAAGAACTGAATGAAGATATTATATCTCCAGGAATACTTAACGGGAAAAGCAGCATCGCCTATAAATTAGTAAAGGAAGTCTATGATAGCATTTAACGATATTTTTGTTTTGGGAATCTCGAGAGAACTATTTGTAATTGTTCTGGTTACTATAGGCTCCTACATCGATAGCAGTTGGCATCTCATATACAATAAATGATACCATGCTGTGGTGTCCTTTATAATTGTAATATAATGAACCGCTTTTAGGCGAGTATATCAGATTGACGTGTTTGCCGTCGATGGCACCTATGCAATTTGGCATTTCTGTCGTGGTTTACTTCTGCGGGTTTTGTTCATTGGAAAAATATCGCCCACATAAAAATCATTAAGTTACCATTCATTATAAGTGTTTAAAATTATTTCTTCTTAAAGCTCAGTTAAAACATGCATGGAACATATATTATTTCTGAATTATAGATAATATGTACGTCTCTTACATTATAGTGACAGCTAATCTAGATGCGACACTTATTAGTATGGAAGATTTTAATAATGTAATTCTGATTTTACTAGTGTATGAGCACGAGCTTTAAGTGCTCAATGTTCATGCGCGTAATTTGCTTTCATTACAAAAAAACTTTTACGAAAAAATCATGCTTATCTCTACTCAGGTTAATACTTCTCACCCATCAACGCCTACACTATTGAACTATAATACTGGTAACTCAGATAAACAATATAAAATATTTTAACCAATTTTATAATTTTAATCGTCATCGCTTTCAGTTTTTGATCTTATTTATTACAGCAACCGTTTTGGTATTTATTAACAAGCCTAACCTCTATGTTAGAGATCTGTTTTAAAGATTTTTTTAATATTATCATAGATATAACTGCTAGGATGCTACCGTTAACAGACTATATAACTATCGTCCTTGTTTTGATGGTATTCGATGGTCTCGGGTTCAATTCCCGGGTTCATTGAGTGTTTTATCCGTCTAATTTTAATTGTTTTAGTTAAACATCTTTTTAATAATCTCTTTAATTCTTTCATTATTTCTACACATAGCTCTCATAATCGTGATTTTGGTTTCTAGAAGAAAACTAGGTTGTGGGAGTGGCATATCCATTAGTATATTTTTGAAAAACAATATCTTCTATTCCATTAAATTAAAAAAAATATGTGGCCGCATACGGTATAATTATTGTGGAATACCGGTAATGAGTGTCAACGTTATGTATTAAAATTTATTAATTTAAAAATTAAAAATAAATCTTTTAATATTGTATCATTACTTCTGATATATATTTCTGTTTAATTAATTAAGTTACTAATAATGATATTCGTTTTCTTTTGTGAAGAACTAGTATTGGTCTGACGAAATAGGAAATTGGCTGGTTTTTACGAATACGTATTGAATAGTTGAAATTACAATGATTAATGTGTATATGTATACCTATTAATTAGCTACTTATTTGTAACCCTAGCACTAAAAATAATGTTGAATAGAAAAATTTGTTCAGGCAATGGAGCGATAAGTGGTACGAAACTACTAAATACCATATCAAAAATGTTTAACAATCTTTTTAAGGTTACACTAAATTTTATAAATAATGTAAACAGTACACATTACATCATCAAATAAAAACCATATTATGTTTATATGTACTTTAAAGCATTAGTTATGACAACATATTCTCATGGCATTAACAATATTCAACAATAGGTAGGTTTTACTATAACTGAATTCCATCTGTCTAGACTGTAAAATGGAATAAGCGATTACGTCAATTTGATTAATTTGATTAAAAAAAATTCAAGACCTAAACAAATTAATAATTAAATAACAAAAAATTTAAAAGTCTTTAAAAATATAAATATTACACAATTCTTTCGACGATCTTTGCATGTTGACCAATGATTGTATATGGCGTCTAACTGTATACTGTATACGGTCTCTAACTCAATTTCTAGACAACCTGAAGAAACCCGCTCTTGAAGAAGCTCATCTTTAAGAGATTCTTTAAGAGATTACATTCTTTCAAATGTAAGGAGCCATCTCTCGTACTCATCCGTCAGCGCCCAACTTTTACATTCAAACATAAAAATGAGCCTAATCTACGCTTTGTAAAGTTTCAATTTCACGGCAGCACTCTTGATTGGCCTTCCATTATTCTCGTTTCTTCCGTCTACAAATCTACTTACCTGCGCTCCAAGCAAGAGCAGCCTTATTTTTCATCAGGTTTGTAACACGTTGTTAACTTGATTATGGGGCTTTTAGTATATCTAAAGTCTGTTGAGCACCAATGATAACCGATGTTTTCAGTACTTTCCAGATAGAGCTCACACAGTCAGATTGGTAATTAGCTTCCTCAATGTGGTTGCTGATAAGATCCTGCTATCGTTTCTTTTGATTTTCATTTATCAGACCTTCACAGTCGAAACGTTCCATGCGTGTTGCTGTGTTCCCAGACCTGTACAAAAACTTCCATCGTAGCTTTGCAGCAAAGAATGATGATCGCTACCTACGTATTTGGTTGCTGATCATGTTGGGAGTACGGACCTATGTTTTCACACAAGTCGGTCTGATTTCTGCCAGCTCTAGCAGTCCCCAATTACCTTTCTAACATCATACAGGTCAGTTATAGCAATTCATATATAAATAATCTTTGGTTATAGGTAACATTCTTTTCGGACAAACAAAACTACAAACTCAAGCTAGATCGAATAAAAATAATTTTTTAATTGATTTAATTCAAAATTTTCTAATTGGGTTTCAGTTTCAGTAAAATGAAATTCAACATTTAATTATTAAAAAACGCAAAGCGATTATTGCTATTACTTGAACAAATAGTCTTAATCTTATTTGTTAAAACAATCTTAATTTTTCAGTTTTAGGAGGATGGTGGTGGAATTACCCCTTTAACCCCCTCCCCCTCTCCTTGTATCCGCCCATGTTCTGAGTGTTCATAATTTTGAGATGCTTGGTTTCCGCAAAATTATGACCACTCGGAACGCATTCCTTATACAAAAAGATTATGAAGCTATATATACACGACAAAGAAATCAGCTAAGCTAACTAATGAAGAAATGATATTCAATTAAGCAGAGATATGAAATGTGTGAAATGCATGTGATATCCTGTGTTCCGAATGATTTTTATTTATAAAAACTAAATTTTGTGGGCCAGAAAACACGTTACACGCAAACACATTGCCAATATCTCTTAGACGAACAAAAAACCATGCCAAAAATGTTTTGTGCAATGATATAACATTAGTGTTTTTGCGAAAGCTTAATATCTAGCCATTCCATTTTAAATTATAAAACATATATTTTTTCGGCCTTGCTCTTCTTCCAAACTGTCTTCCTTATAATAAATTACGATAGCAACAAACATTATGATTTTATAGTAGAAACAAAATTAAACACTTCTCACCGTTGAAGGTTGGTAAATTCCAAAAATATTTATTCTGATAAATTCACCCAAAGAAACAATGAACGTTATGCAATTTTTTATAAGTCGTTTTTATTCTTTTACGAAAATAATAATAATTGTGACGTCCAACTATGCATATATGCATATAAATATAAAACCGATATTTTTAAGTTTACATACATATTCTCTTTAGGATTTCAAATCATTATAGTTCAAATCGTCAGCGTGGTTACACCATGCTTAACTCAATTCAGTATAATTCGCTTGCATTTCTTGAGCTACTGATCGTAATAATACGATCAATACGATCTGGAAGTAAAACGTAAATCAATAAAAGATCAAATAATTTTAATTACGGGCGGTAATTTGCGGTGGAACTTGCTAAATATGAAAATAAGTGTTACATTGTGATTGCGGATATTGATTTGGTTGCAGCACAAGATGTGGTTGAATATTTAAAAACAAATTTTAATGTGAACCGTACGCGTATCACGTCGAGGTGTGTGACTATGATTCGGTGATGGCATTATATCAAAATGTGTTACGTGATGTTGGTTATGTGGATATGCTGGTGAATAATTCCGGTTTGATTACGTTTATATCGTTGTGTGAAAAAGAATGGTCAAATGTTGAACGGATACTTAAGGTTAATCTCCACTCGCATTTATTGGTAAGTTACAATATATAATTTAACATCTTAATTGATGATAAATAACATTTAGACCACACGAACATTCATCGAAGACATGATAAAACGAAAATCAGGACATATTGTTGGTATATCATCAATTGCTGGTCATTTATCTTGTCCATACATGATTACCTATTGTACCACAAAACATAGCGTTACGGGATTCATGAAATGTCTGTCAAATGAAATGTTTATCGATGGGCACAGTGATTATATTAAAACAACGTTGGTGTGTCCATATGTTATTAAAACGCGACGTGAACTAAGCGATTATCTTGATTTGCCTGTTGCACCGTTAAATAGTTTTAAAAGATAAGGATGAGATTTATGTTCCAAAAATATTAAGCTTGCTCAAATTTACTACGTAAGTTTACAAATTAATTTAGTTTATATTTTAGCTCCACTAAAATATTTATTTTACTGATTGTTGCCGTTCAAAGTGCACAACAACATAGCTCAGTACAATTTTAAAACAGTGAAAACTGATAAATTTGAGGTGTCTTGTTAAAGTATAAAATGAGAAAATAGTTGTGATGTGATATTTATTATTTGTACAGTGATCGATCCTCCTCTGAATTTAACATATATACATCCGATTCAGAAGTATTCGTTATATTTGTTTATTATCAAGTAAAATTAACAAAAAATAATTTTTTTCAATAATTTTATTTTTATTTAATTCAATTTTATTTGATAAAAATTTGTTATAAAAATGTACAGCCCTAATAAAGGTATATTTAATTAAATCTGATTCATTAGTATTTATGATTTGCTCGAAATTGCAGGTTTGCAGGTTTTGTTTGTTTTGTTTTAATTTAAATTTTTGTTAAAATTTTGTCAAACAAGCATCGGAAAGCCTAAAACCGATGAAATCAGCCTAGAAAAAAGATCGGCTATGATAACTGACCGCAATCGTGGCACGCCACTTAAAATAATAGGAGGGAGCAAATTATATAGTTCAGTTAAAAAAGTTGACACAGTTCAACGGCCACTTGTGTTACAAGTTTACCAGGCAACGGTAAGTTACTCGTATCATTCGAACTATGATCAATGATAAATTTTTAAGTCACCAAAGTTGACTGTTGACGTCTCAAAGAAGCCAAAGTAAAAGCATATATATGTACAAAAACAGTACGACACAACTTGAAATAAAATGAAAGCATAAAATTAGCATTCTGGCGCAATGTTCTATTTATGGATAAGTCGTCGTTTTCTTTTTTAAATGGCAATTGGGGTAAATAATGGTTTTATTCTTAAATTTAAAAGACGTAAACAATCGTCTATAGAAAAATAGTGTTTTGTTAATTGTATATGACAATAAACAGAAATTGGACCGCAATTTTTCATATCAGAAGGAGCATTTCCATTATAAATGTATCATTTTATTCAATAAATTGCTAAAACCGTATTGAAACCATAATCAAAATTCAATATACACAATAAACAATATTTAAATAAATACTTAGCTAAAAATCGCTTATTGAATTCTGATGATGATATATCTTGAAACTAAAATTAGTTTGCAAGGAACAACATAACATGTATCTATGTTCTGTGTTATAATCAGGCATCGAAAAATTCATGAGTGGAATCATTATCTTCTATATAGTAAAGTTATGATAAGGACTCATTTTACAATGACTTGAACGATCTGATGGGATCTATATCCGAACACGATGTTAGAATGGTAATTGGAGACTTTAATGCTAGAGTTGGCAGAAATCAGGCCGACTTGTGTTAAAACATAGGTCCTTACAAACAGATACATCTAGAGACATGAACCCATAAAAATAAAAACAAAATATGGCGGACGATTCCAGCACTCATTGTCACAAACGGGCGCATGGTGCATTACTCGGACAAACACACATTAAATTCACGCAACCGAAATTTTTGGTCAACACCGGGAATCGAACCCGAGCCCCCGAATACTAAAATGACCATGTGTTAGTTCCTAAAGTGCGCGCTCGAGTTGTTCAGGATGCCGCTGGAAAGCTACAATGAAAGTTTTCGTGCAGGTCTGGGAACACAGCGCATCGCATAGAACGTTTCGAGTGTGAAGGTTTTATAAATGAAGATCAAAAGAAACGATATCAAGATCTTGTTAGCGACGACATTAAAGAAGCTAATTACCAGTCTGACTGTGTAAACTCGGTCTGAGAGGTACTGAAAACTTTGGTTGTCAGCGCTGTGCAGCCGATTTTAGGTATAGTGAAAGTCAGACCCAAGAATGATTAGTTTGATGACGAGTGCCGTCTTGCAGTTGAGCAACAAAATATAGCCCATAATGGAGTGCAACAGCGTCTCACAATTGCGAGGAAAAACAGGGCTACTTTTGCTAGGAAGGCAGCTAAGCGGATTTGTAAACGAAAGAAGCGGAATTGGTGGAACGCAAAAGTCCTGATAATACAACAACCCAGCAATGACCACAGTTCGAGAAGTTTCTTTAAGGGAGTTACTGGATTGCCTCATACTTCAGCAATCCACTGGTCATGCAGAGATTAGAAGGAAACCGCTCTTTTGGGGTGGACTGCATTAATTCGGAGTTCTTCATATTCGGGGATATTTTGTGGAACTGTCTTTTCAATCCCATTCGATTAAGAGGGGAATGCCAACAAAGTGGGACGATTGTGTAGAATGACAGTGACTCACTCTCAATGCTGTATTTAAGTTAAGAACAGGCTATCGACAATTTTTGCAGTTAACTCGGATGTGTGGAAGGGTGATCCTCTGTCCCTGATACTCTTTAATCTCATGTTGGAGTACATCTTTCATAAAACTAAAACACCTCAACGCAACATCTTATATCTCCAGTTTAATCTGGTGCTTGAATATGCAGATGACATATGTGTGAATGGACTGAATAGCAATGGAGTGAAAGGAATACTTGATCCGCTCGTAGAGTTTTCAGCTTCTGTTGGACTCCAGATCAATGAGTCCAAGACAAAATACATGATCTCTGGTTATAGCGACAATAGCACACCAAAATTTAGTAGTGGCCGCTACACGTTTAAGGTAGTGAGGGAGCAGCTGGCATTCGTGTTTGAATCCTCTAATGCCACCTCTATAATCTAAACACCTATCATGTGCCGTGAAGCTGAAGCTTTGTAAAGCGTTGATCAGGCCAATTGTTATGTATGAATAAGAAAGTTGAGCGCTGACAGATGAATACGAGAGATAGCTCCTTACATTTGAGAGAAGCATCATGCGATTTATTTGTGGAGTAGATGGTATTTAAAAACCGTAATTAAAAAATAATAATTTATAGTTTTTCAATTGGGCGAATTGACAAATTTGCCAAAATCTTATGCAAGGGACACCCTTGTTATTTCGTGTTTAAAGGTTTCGATTGATAGTTATACATTTGTTGGTAAACTATTTATATTTGTAACGCTAAATATATTTAATTAATTAAAATATGATAAAAGTTAAGCTTCAAAAAATAGGCTAGAAACACCATTTCATCAGAAACGTGGTGCTGTTGCGGAATAATCGCCGGTTTGGCACAAAACCGGTCCAGCTTATAGTGGCGATGAAAATTGACTTTCTATTCATGCGTAAGTATTTGTAGTTGTCTGGATAGTAGAGACCTACACGAGGTCGGGCTTACCCGTCGGGCCTTAGCCCGTCTCGATATTCGGGTCGAGTATCAAGAATTTTATTCGGGTTCAGGTCGGGCTCGGGTAACTAAATTTAAAAAAAAATTGAATCAACACAATTCTAAGATATACCTTTAAAGAAACATTACCGCTAATTAAACTACTGACGGGTGAAGTTAAGAACATTGTGATATATTTAAAATTATGTGGTCTTGTATGTAAGCTTAAAATAACAGTTCGTCAAGAATGCGAGGCCCGATGGAACAGCAAGATTGACATGAATGAGTCCTTTGATATAAACTATGACGCCATTACAAACTTTTTAACGAACGTCAGGAAGAAGACAGAATGGCACATATCCAGCAAGAAAATCTTCGAATGTTAATAACTTTCTTGAAGCCTTTAAAGAAGCGCAATTGCAAATTGAAGTTGATACGTACCCAAATTTACAGCTTGTCTTGTCAATTAAATTTAGTCTGTTGAATCATCTAAAAGTTTCAAATGATGGTAATAACGATTTGGTGGAACTTAAAAATACGGCTAGTACATTTTTAAATAAAAAATTAATTATACAAAATTGCATAAAATTGCAACTTTAATATGGCCTAAATTCGGCCAAATGTTGTCTGAAGACGAAAGAGAAGAAACATTGAAAGATGTACGAAAATTGATGGAAGACTGTCAGTAAATAAAACTACACTGTTTCGTGTTGAAATTGAAAGTGATAAGAGTGAAGGTGAACCTATAATAAAAAAATCAAGATTACTAGGCTTCAGTGATTTTGAAGACAATATCGATGCAACTTTAATTGAAGATGACGAATTAAACAGTTATATACATTTTTAAGTTGTTGGCGTTATTAAGTCTAATAATTGAGTGGAGTGATGGAAAAAACACGAAGGAAGGTTCAAATATGTAGCCAAAGCGGTTAGACATTTTCTATGTATTCCCGACCTTTGAGTGAAATTGTAGTGCAGCCGGCCAAGTAGTGCAAGAACGCCGAATCAATTTTAGCAACGATAATGAAGATGCCATTTTATTTCTTCATAGCAATGTGAATTAAAGAAAATTTAAAATTTGTTTAAGTACATCTATGTACATACATAAGTCAAATATGTAAACAAACAATAAATGAACTAAATAACAAAATAAATAATAAAATTAAAATTAATGAACTTATGTATTCTATTATTTTACCAAAGTGGTAGCCAACGAAAATCTCTGATACAATGATATAACATTAGTTTTTTCGTGTAAGCTTAATATCAAGCCATTCCATTTTAAATTATAAAACATATATTTATCGGCCTTGCTCTTCTTCCAAGGTCCAAGGTGTCTTCCTTATAATAAATTAAAATAACAACAAAAACTATGATTTATAGTAGAAACAAAACTAAACACTTTACACCGTTAAAGGTTGGTAAATTCCCAAAATATTAATTACGAAAATAATAATAATTGTGACGTCCAACTTTGCATATGTATATGTACATATATAAATTAAAAACTGATATTTTTAAGTTAGTCTTTTTAAGATTTCAAATTATTATAGTTCAAATCGTCAGCGGGGTTACACCATGCTTAAATCAATTCAGTTTTATACGCTAGAGATTCTTGCGTTACTCATCGTAATCATACGATCGATACCACTTTTACTGAAGTCGTGGCTGGAGGCATTAAATATTCTGCAACTAAAACGTAAATCAATAAAAAATCAAACAATTTTAATTACGGGTGCTGGTAATGGATTGGGCCGTGAATTGGCGGTGGAATTTGCTAAATATGAACATAAGTGTAACATTGTGATTGCGGATATTGATTTGGTTGCCGCGCAAGATGTGGTTGAATATTTAAAAACAAATTTTAATGTGAACGCGTACGCATACCATGTCGATGTGAGTGATTATGATTCGGTGATGGCATTATATCAAAATGTGTTACGTGATGTTGGTTATGTGGATATGCTGGTGAATAATGCCGGTTTGATTACATTTATATCGTTGCGTGAAAAGGAATGGTCGAATGTTGAACGGATACTCAAGGTTAACCTCCACTCGCATTTATTGGTAAGTCACATGCAATATATAATTTAACATGTTAATTGATGATTAATAACATTTAGACCACACGCATATTTATCGAGGACATGATAAAACGAAAATCGGGTCACATTGTTGGTATATCATCAATTGCTGGTCATTTCAGTTGCCCTAACATGATTAGCTACTGTACAACAAAACATGGTGTTACTGGTTTTATGAAATGCCTGTCGAATGAAATGTATCACGATGGGCACAATGATTATATTAAAACAACGTTAGTGTGTCCATATTTTATTAACACGCGACGTGAACTAAATGATTACCTTAATTTGCCTGTTGCACCATTAAATACTTCCGATGTGGCTAACACTATTGTGGATGGAATTTTAAAAGAAAAGGATGAGATTTATGTACCTAAAGTACTGAGTTTGGTGAAATTTTTCACGTAAGTTTATAAATTAATTTTGTGTACCACAGCGTCACTAAAATATTTTATTTTACAGATTGGTTCCATTTAAAGTGTACAACAAGATCATTCACCACTTTTATAAGACAGTGCGAAATGATAATTATCAGGTGCCATATTGAAATAAACTTGATTTGTTTTAAACGGTTTAGGTTGTAATTAGATAATTTATAGTATGTAATGGCGAAACATAATAGTTTACGGAGCTCGTAAATTAAATACTTTGTAATTATTCTTCACTTATAACTGCTTTTTAACATAATCTAATTTATAACAAATGGTTATTTTTTACTCCACGAACTGACTACCATAAAATTCGATACACCTATGTATGTCCTTGCCAACTATTTTTATTAATGTTTAGAAATAGTTTAGTTGTAGTTATATCAGTATGTTAAATATTATTTTGAATATTTTTAAGGTAATGATAAATTATTCTTGTGTTGATTTATAATGAAGACAATGATTTGGTTAAACTGGTCCAAAAACCGGTTTACGAGTATTATTTAAATGTTAACGTGAATTAATTAAATGATTAATTATAATCCTAGAGTAAGAAGCATTAGTTAATTTTGCTAAATTATCTGTGTAAATAAAATGTTTTTTAGATTCAATACATTTTAATACAAATACAAACATAAATTTAAATGTCGTGACAAATTATTGAATATATTTATATATATACACATATATATATATATATATATATATATATATATATATATATATATATATATATATATATATATATATATATATATATATATATATATATATATATATCTAAAGTCAAAATCTATATCAATCTGCAATAAAATAGAGTAGTCTAACGATAATGTAACAAATTTTTTAAATAATGGATCAAATTGTATTACCAATACTAACCTTACCAATAACCTAACTGGTGTTTATATGATGGCCAATCAGTTAAAAATTCAGCAATACTTTTGTTGAGTGATAAATTAAATTCTGTTATTTGATCAGTGGCTGATTCCATCCATTTTTCACAAACTAAGGTCCATGGTGCTATGTTGAATTTCAGCCAAGTTCTATTTTCCAAGAACGTCTCTTTATAAATAGATTTACACATTTGTCTAATAATTTTAGTTTTTATAATATGATATTATTACCAGATGTGAAACAATTAGTAGTAGAAGTAGAGTCCACTTTTTGTTTAATGGTGCTTGTCGATAATTTCAAAAATGTTGTCCCATAGCATTGATTGTTATACCTGTCTATAAGTTTCCCTGTTGGTTTTTATTCCTTGCCGCGAGGTATAATATTCAGCCTATAGAACTAAAATAAATAGAAAAAGTTATTAACATTATATAATAAACATGGGTATTATTATTATTAAAATTGGCTGGAACCCACGAGGATTCCGCACTCAATGCCACAAAGGCCCATGGTGCAAACCTAGGATTCTATCCCAATTAGCAAACGTGCACTGCTGCCTTCGCAAACTGAACAAGTTTAGACCAAGGCAGAGAGGATAACTGATCTAAATTTAAAGACCTAAAGTTGAATACCTGAATTCGTATAGAACTGAAAGCAGGACAACTGCTCACGAAGTGAAGGCAGTCATCATCTTCCTCAAGGCAGTCCTCGCAAATAACATCATGAGCTAAACACATACTTTAGTACTTCGCTTTATGACAACTAAAACTCTCAAGCCACTGAGACCTTAGGTCTTTCAAGGCGTAGTCCTTTATAACTCTCTTCCCGTAGTTGAAAGAAACAGGAACGGCTGGTTCATTGCCTACGATGTCACAATGAGCCGGTACCCACATGACCTGAACTTATATTTATATTAGAACAAAGAAGGTTCATGAAATGTGTACATTCCTTGACGAGTTTAGAAACAGTCAAGGGATTTCTTAAAGAGTTTAGTACAGCTTTACTATCTATACACAGTAGAATACTTTTGTTTTTAACAGCAAAATTGAAACTCTCAATAACACTATGAGTAAGCGCTATTAGCTCCGCTTGAAAAACAGTACAATGTGAACCAAGACTCCCGGAAAGTCTCAGATCCGTCCAAAGACAGTAGATTCCAAAACCTGCACTGAGGTCAGAACGAGAGTCATCAGAAAAAAAGACTATGAACTCTTCTAATTTGTTAAGAAAATCCTGCGAACTCCACAAATCTCTCGAAGGATAAGCCCCAGGAATTCCCAAAAGCGCTTCTACATTGCCAAAAAATGGCAGTTGCTTTTTGAAGTTTATAATCCAGGTGATTCTTCCAGGAAAGTTTACTATCCAGGATAACACCAAGGTGCTTGACGTGGTCACATTTAGTGATCGTTCTCCCAAAAAGGGAGGGAACGTAGATTTAATGATTTACCGGATTCGAAATATTTTTTGATAGAATTTCAAAAACAGCTGGTTGTAATCTAATATTGAGTGACACATAATGTTCGATCAAACAATGTACCAAATACTGGCGATGTTTGGAATGTTATAATCGATCACCCAGCGTCCCTTGATTGATTTTTGCCAAATATTTAAGATATTATATTTATCACCAGCTGGTTTCAGTATACCATAAATAAATAAAATTTAATTTTAATAATTAAGGATAAAATCTAAATATTTTAAATTGCAATTAATTTTCTTGAATAGGAGTATTAAACTTTAAATCATTCACTATAGCTGAATTCATCTACATCGGTAAGTTATGACTCAAAAACTTTGTAAATTTTTTTAATGGCAAATTATAACATGAGTATTGATCTATATTTTGAATAAAAACAAAATATGTATTTAATACCTATGTTCGGTTAAGGATGATCTACTTTGTATTGGACTCATTGTTGAGCTTTGTTGTTCAATCCATTGTACTACTTTGCTGTTTAGTGATCGCTTTTCATCAGATTCTGCTAGTGGATTGTCCTAAATACAACGATCCAACCGTTTAACCGCCTCCTACGCCAAGCAAAGAATACTGTGGTGCTAAGTTTAGGGTTTATGAGACATGTTAGTGCCCTATTAATACTAAATGCTATAATACAAAAATACAAGAGGATATACCATTTTATTAAATATATTGCTCAAAAACCGAAAACCAGTATTTCAATAAGAACTAAATCGAATAAACTGACTATATTTCTAGGAAAATAATTACTTATAATAAGATATTACTTGTTAAAAATATTTCTGTTTATTTTGAAATCATAATAGGTAGACATGTAATTTGGTAATTTCTTAAAAAAATTACAAAAAAACGTAAACAGATAAAATGTAATCCAACCGCACTAGTTAACTCGTTGAGTTAAGGTCTATTCATATAAGCCTCGATTTTATTCGTACGAGTGAATCGATTTTATAATATTCCTGTAGTCACTTAAAAAGTAGTTAATAATGAATTTCGAATATAATACGAGAATAATAAACAATTATCTTAGCAAAGATACATTTTCTAATTAAAACTGCCAATAAATGATCACTCGCGCGTACTTTCTAATATGACAGTGGCATTACATATTGACAATCGCGCATAATGCAGTTTTTTGCTTCAGCAATAAATAAAATCGTGCAAATTTAACCTTGACATTTCGCGCGTTCTAACCTTAATTTATTAATGATAGATCGCGAGAAATCACTAAAACAATTGTCAAAATTTACTCGTCCGAGTATAATCGCTATACAAGAATAGACCTTTAATACGAATTTAGCGAAACTCTAACTAAATCTACATTTCCATTTACATAAATCTGAGTTATCTAGTTAACTCAGGTTAACCTGATCCTGAGAACATGGTATAATACTAAAATATTTGTTTTTTATTTCCTACGCCTATGTTTTTATTGTAATTTTGACTGAATACTTAATGTATTAATTATTGCTTTAGTATCAACATTGTATAATGTATATGTCTTACAAAGTTCAATAATATAATAAGTCTTATGAGTATGTATAAATGAAATAACCAGATTTACCTTTATTAAATTTAACATGCTCACGCATCCAGTTTATACAAGAACTCATGATGACATTACTGTCATTTTTTATAAAGTGATATTACCATTAATTATCAAATATTTATATTTAAAATTAATCGTCAATAATAACCACTAATTTGTAAGACAAATGCTCTTTGAGTTAGGTTAAATTAGATTCTACAGTTGAACATAAACAGTTATGTACATTCATTTGAGCCAACTATCCTGGCTATATTGACGTAGTTTTGGCACTTAAGGAAACGATTGCGATCTACACGAGCGAGAAGATTAATTTTCAATTTAGCAACAACACTTTTAACAATAAGAAACTTGTATAAGAGGATCTGAAACCCGTTGTATTAAGGAATTTCTTGAAAAATGCATTAACCTCTTTAAATCAATAACTCTTTGCTCGAACCTTTGTCTACAATTGTTTGCTAAGTATAAGCTAATTCCAAGGAAATTCTACTGAATGTGGGATGAGCAAAAACCAGAGCCACATATATATACAGCGCCCTAAGGTTAAAAATTGAGCTTTTTCTAGAGGAACTAAAATTGTCGAAAACAACATTTTTTCCATACAAAACATATGAAAAATTATATTTTTTGTGGTGCGATATTTTTATACCTATAATGAAAAGGTCGATGGATTAAGTATTTTAACATTGAAGTAGAATCTACAATTATCATTTTATAATTGATTTAAAACCTGATCAAGGAAGTTGTTTAATTTTTGTTATATTTATTAATAAAATTTATAGAAAAAAAAGCATTTCTCCATTAAATTGATATATAAAAACACAAAGACCAACGCAGTAAAATTAAACTGCAAGACGAAAAGAGAAAACAGTAAAAGTGTTTGTGTTTCCTTTTGAATTATATTTTTGTGAATAAAATAAAATACTTAAAGGGAATTTCAATAAAAGCTGCATGATTTTGTTTGAATAAATCTCAAACAAATTTCACTTCAATTTCAACGTAAATTTTTGATTTTTGATTATAAATGGAACACCATGACTATCACAGTTCTTCTGGCACGGTTCTATTTTATTTTGGTAAAGTTTTATTACGCATTTGTTCATAATTATGGTTCTAAACAAATTGTGCAGCGTTATTGGAACTCCATATGACATGTTGTAAGTTGTCAACATCACAATTTTTTACTATCAATCGATGTTGTTCTCTTTTTAATTTTACGCTATTTCGTGGTTTTACAAAAAATATCAATTATTTTCTTGCCAATCGAAAACGAAAAATAATTGATTATTTTTTGTCTTTGTATTGGTATTTTGACATTTTCTTTTCTGTCAGTTTAATGTGAAATTCATGTGAATGAAATAAATATAATGAATCTTTTTGTGTTTTATTTATTATATTCTATCTATTATTTATAATTTATATGTATTATTTTTGCTTTAAATTTTAAAAACTAGAAGCAATTCGATTGCGTTTTACTTCGCCCAAATGCTTCAATACATTGTCAGTTACATATGCTCCCGAGTTATCAGTTGAATCATTTTGTTCTGTCGATGTTATCTGCTGATCTTGTGTACGATCTGAGGTAATGTTTGATGCCTCATCCCATAAATCGCCACTGTCAATGCAGACTACCTCGTCAACAAAATTATGGACAACTATTATGGACAAATTATTATAACCACACAGCAAGAAAACCATTGAATTGACATAAAAATGGCGAAGCGTCTATTTGTCATATTTGACATTAAAAAAGAGACAATATCATCGATCGAAAGGATGACAATAAATGTTTGATTTATTTATTTTACCTACACATTCAAATAAGTTCATGTTAACATAAATATGATAAATTCATATTTAATTTTGATTTAATGTTTATTAAACTAATAAAAGATTTAAGGTTCTGACTTTCAAATATGTATTGCTTCAATATAGAATAAATTCCACAAAGTGTTTCTCGAAATGAAAGATTTAACTTTTCATTGATGAAAAGTAATTCGAGAATGGTCATTTTTACATTGATTCTTATGGGATAATGCAAAAAGTAGTTCCTCTAGAAAAACCACAACAAAAACCATGGCTGATCCTTACGGCTCTGTATATATAGGTGGCTCTGCAAAAACTCATCACAGTAAAAAAAATAATTTTTTGTAGGTTATGTTAACGCTATTAAAAGTTTAACAATAATAAATAAATAAATATAAATTAAAATATTGATCTTTGTCATTCTAATTTTTTTGTATCACCCTTTGAGTAATATCAGTAAACTCAGTAAAATTTTTTCATTGAATTCAAATTTTATAAATAAACGATGAGAAAATAAAATTATACATAATTACTTATGCTGAAAAATTGTTAGAATTATGCCTGGTTTAATCTATGCAAATTTCCTGATAAAACGGTTGTTGTTGACAAAACAAAATGAGACAAAATTCTGAATAACAAACAAAAATGTTTGTTTTGCTTTAATAGCATTCGTCGCTTGAAACAATGTATGCACCTACCATATGGTGGCTCATCTTTCAGAAATTTCCGAACAAATCGTTCCGGATCCGGACGCAGGCTTGATCAACGTTCTGTAAAGTTTCAGCCTCACTTGATAGATGTTTAGACTTTAACAGTGGCCTTAGATGATATAAAGCACGTGGTAAATAAGTGTTGGTAACTACTAATGTTCAACTGTGAGTTAGCTGTTAGCCGTCATTCGTATTACATTAGTATTCTTTTTAAGATTTCAAGTCATTATAGTTCAGATCGTCAGCGCGGCTACACCATGCTTAACTCAATTCAGTGTTATACGCTTGCATTTCTTGAGCTACTGGTTGTAATAATACGATCAACAGCAATTTTATTGAAATCATGGCTTGAGGCACTAAATATACTGGAAGTAAAACGTAAATCAATAAAAGATCAAATAATTTTAATTACAGGCGCTGGTAACGGGTTAGGCCGTGAATTGGCGGTGGAATTTGCTAAATATGAAAATAAGTGTAAAATTGTGATTGCGGATATTGATTTGGTCGCAGCGCAAGATGTGGTTGAATATTTAAAAACAAATTTTAATGTGAACGCGTACGCGTATCACGTCGACGTGAGTGATTATGATTCGGTGATGGCATTATATCAAAATGTGTTACGTGATGTTGGTTATGTGGATATGCTGGTGAATAATGCCGGTTTGATTACGTTTTTATCATTGCGTGAAAAAGAATGGTCAAATGTTGAACGGATACTTAAGGTTAATCTCCATTCGCATTTATTGGTAAGTTATACATGAATATATAATTTAACATTTTAATTGATGTTTAATAAAATTTAGACCACACGAATATTCATCGAAGATATGATAAAACGAAAATCAGGACATATTGTTGGTATATCATCAATTGCTGGTCATTTCTCGTGTCCTTACATGATTACCTATTGTACCACAAAACATGCCGTTACGGGATTCATGAAATGTCTGTCGAATGAAATGTTTATCGATGGACACAGTGATTATATTAAAACAACGTTAGTGTGTCCATATGTTATTAAAACGCGACGTGAACTAAGCGATTACCTTAATTTGCCTGTTGCACCGTTAAATACTTCCGACGTAGCTAACACTATTGTGGATGGAGTTTTAAAAGATAAGGATGAGATTTATGTTCCAAAAATATTAAGCTTGCTCAAATTTACTACGTAAGTTTACAAATTAATTTAGTTTATATCATAGCATCACTAAAATATATATTTACAGATTGTTGCCGTTCAAAGTCTACAACAACATAGCTCAGTACATTTTTAAAACAGTGAAATCTGATAAATTTGAGGTGTCTTGTTAAAGTATAAAAAGAGAAAATAATAAAATTAGTTATTGTCATTGTTGTGATGTGATATTTATTATTTGTACAGTGATCGATCCTCCTCTGAATTCAGCATACTTTCCGATTCAAAGGTATTTGTTGTATTTGTTTATTATCATGTAAAATAAAAAATATTTTTATTTAATTCAATTTTAAATAAGGTTTTATTTTATATAAATTTGTTATAAAAATTTACAGCCGTAATAAAGGTACGAGTTAAATGATAAATCTGATTCATTAGTATTTATGATTTTCTCGAAATTGCAGGTTTGCGATTGTTTTGCTGTTTTGTTTTAATTTAATGTTTTTTTAAAATTTTGTCAAATAACCATCGGAAAGCCTAAAACCCATGGCACGGAAGAAGCGGAAATGATGGATGGCCAAAGTCCTGAAAGTACAACAACCCAGTTACTGGATTGCATCGTACTTCAGCAATTCACTGGTTCCATGCAGAGATTAAAAGGAAACCGCTCATCTGGGGTGCACTGCATTAATTCGGAGTTCTTCATATTCGGGGATATTTTGTGGAACTGTCTTTTTAATCTTATTCGATTATTATGGCGAACTGAAGTTATGCCTGACAAATGGAAAGTGGCCGCGATATGTCCTGTTTTCAAAAATGTCTCCTTGGCACAGCATACAAGTTACTGTCCTACATTATATTGTTTTGTCACTATCAAGGAGGATTTCATCACAATCGATCAGTCACTGATTAACGTCACAAAGTGTATGTCGACAGCTTCTATATTATCTTGCAGATGGCAATAATTTATAATATTGATAATATACACTATACGTATTATATGATAACTGTATTAAATATTATGTGTATTAGAATGTGTTTAGTTTAGTCTAGTCATTAGTCTTATCTCGTAATTTAAAATTCAGGTAAGAAAAAATCTAATTTTTTCTGATAAATGTGATTATGAATGTAATTAATAAATAATAATTTATAGTTTTCAATTGGGTTGTATAACAAATTTGCCTAATTTTGATGCAAGTGGCACCCTTGTTATATCGTGTTTAAAGTTTTCAATTGATTATTTATAAATTTGTTGGTAAACTATTTATATTTGTAACGTTAAATATATTTAATTAATTAAAATATACTAAATACTAAGCTTCAAAAAATAGGCTAGAAACGTCATTTCATCAGAAACGTGGTGCTGTTGCGGATAATTGTCGGTTTGGCGCAAAACATATCCAGCTTAGTGGCGATGAAAATTGACTTTCTATTCATGCGTAAGTATTTGTAGTTGTCTGGATAGTAGAGACCTACACGGGGATTACCCGTCAAGAATTTTATTCGGATTCGGGTCGGGCTCTGGTAACTAAATTTAAAAAAAAATTGAATCAACACAATTCTAAGATATACCTTTAAAGAAACGTTACCGCTAATTAAATTACTGACGGATGAACTTAAGAACATTGTGATATATTTAAAATTATGTGGTCTTATATGTAAGCTAAAAACAACCGTTCGTCAAGAATGCGTGACCCGATGGAACAGCAAGATTGACATGTATGAGTCATTTGATATAAACTATGACGCCATTACAAACTTCTTAACGAACGTCAGGATGAAGATAGAATGGGACTTATCGAAAATCTTCGAATATTAATAACTTTCTTGAAGCCTTTAAAGAAGCGCAATGGCAAGTTGAAATTGATTTACGTACCCAAATTTACAGCTTGTCTTGCCACTTAAGTTTAGTCTGTTGAATCATCTATAAATGTTTCAAATGATGATAATAACGATTTGGTGGAACTTAAAAATACGGCTAGTACATTTTTAAATAAAAAATTAATTATACAAAATTGCATAAAATTGCAACTTTAATATGGCCTAAATTCGGCCAATTAAAAATATTATGAAAAAATAGTATGAAAATTGATGGAAGTTCTAATAATCGAGTGGAGTGATGGAAAAAACACGAAGGACGGTTCAAATATATATCCAAAGTGGCTAGACATGTTCTATGTATTCCCGAGCTTTGAGAGAAATTGTAACAATGTGAATTAAAGAAAATTTAAAATTTGTTTAAGTAAATCAATGTACATAAGTGAAATACGAGTATGTAAACAATAAATGAATTAAATAACAAAATAAATAATAAAATTAAAATTTATGAACTGATGTATTCTATTATTTTACCAAATATATTTTATTATTTTGGCTACCATCCAAAGAAAATTGCTACAACAATTTCATTTTATTAATTTTTTTTCAGACAGGAGTAAAATTTGATTCGGGTTTGGGTAATAATGTAAAATCGGGCTCGGACCGGTTTCGGATAATAATATAAAATGACATTTCGGGGTCGGCCCGGGTTCGGGTAATAATATAAATTGACAAATCGGGCTCCAATTTGCCGTTTAAGAAAATTTCCGTTTGATTGGAGTGTAGCGTAATTAAAAAATCTGAAAAAACAGTTTTTGTTGAATTTCAAAACTTGGATTGTTTATCAAAAGAAAAAATTGATGTAGTTTAAGCCTACTTTTCATGTTGGAAAATTTACTGACAGTACTACCAGAATTAAACAAAACTATAAATAATAACAGTGTTAAAGGCCATTACTGGCCTCTTACTGAATCAACAATCTGGCTCCAACGGTTTCGATCCTGAGCTTGGTCTTCATACTGTCTTAGACAATCTGAAGAGGCTAAGTCGTTCTCTACATCGTGGAGCCATCGTCGCCTGCAACGACCTCTGCGCCTACCATATGGTGGCTCTCCTTTCAGAGATCGCTGCACAATTCGTTCCGGATTAGCACGCAGAACGTGACCGAGCCAGCGTACTCGCTGAGATCTAACTTCATGTACAATATCGGGGATCTTCATCAGATCTCTGATCTCGAAATTGTACAGAGCTCGGTATGTACCATCTATTTCGCGTTTAGGGCCGTAAATCACACGCATGATTCTTCTCTCAAATGTAAGGAGCCATCTCTCGTACTCATCCGTCAGCGCCCAACTTTCACATCCAAACATAACAACGGGCCTGATCAACGCTTTGTAAAGCTTCAGCTTCACGGCACTTGATAAGTGTTTAGATTTTAGCAGTGGCCTTAGAGGATACAAAGAACGACTGCCAGCTGCCAGCCGCACTTTAATATCCTCACCCACACTGTTATCGTGAGTGATAAGAGAGCCCAAATATTTGAACCTCCTCACTCCCTCAAACGTGTGGTGGCCACTACTAAAATCTGATGTGCCATTGTCTCTAAAACCAGAGATCAGGTATTTCGTTTTGGACTCATTGATCTGGAGTCCAACAGAAGCTGAAAACTCTACAAGCGGATCAAGTATTTCTTTCACTCCGTTGCTATTCAGTCCAATCACGCATATGTCATCTGCATATGCAGCACTTGATTGTACTGGCGATATAAGATGTTACGCTGAGGTGTTTCAGTTTTACGAAAGATGTACTCCAACATGAGATTAAAGAGTATCGGGGACAGAGCATCTCCCTGCCGAACACCCGAGTTAACTGCAAAAATTGTCGATAGCCTGTTCTCAACTTTAACACAGCATTGAGACTGCGTCACTGTCATCCTACACAGTCGTACCAATTTTGTTGGCATTCCTAGGTATTCCAGGGCAGACCACAAACTCTCTCGATTGATCGAGTCGTAGGCCTGCCGGAAATCCAGGAAAACAAAACTATAAACTCGCTTAATGTACGAGTGAAAGCAAAATCATTTTCAATAAATAAATAATAAACAAACAATAAATTGTTTCTTTGTTTTTTTATATTGTGATTATTTATTTGATATATAGAATCTGCATTGTTGATTACACTTCTTTTCAAGGGATTATAGATCCATTAAGATTTGTTTTCAATAATGTATTTGTTAATTGGTTTTATATTATTTTATTTATATTATATTTTAATTTTATTTTATAAAATTTTTTAAAAAAGTAATAGTCATTAAATACACTTAAGTAATTTTAATATGTAAACATAAATAAATAAATAAATAAATAAAATAAAAAAAAAAAAAAAAAAAAATACTACAACATTTATTGTCTTAGTGTTGGCAACACTGCTATAATATACTGAAAAATAAGTAGGAAAGTATTTTTATGGCAGTGTTCAAGTAAATCTACTCAAACATTGTGTATTAACAGGAAATCGTTTTCGCACGCACCAATAATTTGATAAATAAAATGAATTAATTTTTATTTAGATTTTGTTAAATTTGAAAAAAATTATAAAATTTAATATTATTATTATTTCACCCAATTAGGCCTCTGACTGAGTCGACAATCTGACTCCATCTGTCGCCTGCGACGGCTTCTGCGCCAACCATATGGTGACTCTCCTTTCAGAGATCGCAGCACTGGTCGTTCCGGATCGGCACGCAGAATATTAACGAGCCAGCTGAGATCTTACTTCATGTTCAATATCGGTGCTCTTTATCAGATCTGTGATTTCGATATTGTACACAGCTCGGTATGTACTATCTACTTCGCCTTTCTGGCCTAAATCACATGAATGATTCTTCTTTCAAATGTAAAGAGCCATCTCTCGTACTCGTTCGACAGCGTCCAACTTTCACATCCATAAATAGTAACGGGCCTGATCAACGCTTTGTAAAGCTTTAGGTTCACGGCTCTTGATAAGTGTTTAGGATTTAGTAGTGGGCTTATAGGATATCAAGCAGGGCTCTCTGCTGCCAGCCATTCTTTGTTATCTACACCTAGGCTGTTATCATGAGTAATAAGAGTTTAAACATTTGAACCTCCTCACTCCCTCAAACATGTAGTGACCACTACACAGCTTTGCTGTGCCATTGTCCATCCAATTTATTAGTTATATTAAATGAAAAACGTTGCCATAAAAAATAAAAAGGTCATTTCAATTTTTTTACTCCTCTCGTTTTTTGAGAAAATTATGTTGTTTTTCATAATGGAAATTACCATTTTACTTTATCATACTTACGTAGTAAGAATAAATGTATTGTAAATGTAATCGAAAAATTTGTTTCTCAGATTAATTTGGTTCTCTTATACCCACATATGTATATGTTCCCTGAATCCAAATTTTAATTTGACATCTTATTCCTTTTTTAATCGTATGTTGAGTAGTTCACGAGATTACCAGCACATAGTCGCTTCCCAAAACATTTTTTGTTTGGTATAATTCCTAAAGTATTTGTGTATAATGTATACGTATACTAATAATTTTGATGAGTCATCACTCTGTGAGCCTTGCGCCGACATCTATATATATAAATATGTAATTGTCGTCACATGCAGCCAACCAGCACGAGACTGTACACTTTTTTATTTTATAACTAAAAAATTGACTGATAGAATCGGTCTGCGCCTACATAATTTGGGAAATTCCAATGATCATTGGATTGTTTTTTGACAAAATGGGAGTAATTTATGTTCGGCCCGTAACATAGAGATGCCCGAGGACATCCCATAACGCTCCACAGGTATCGCATACCATTTGGGCACCGTCTCCTTTCCAACTTTCCAGCTCCATGCGAGTGATTGGAAAGAACATCATTATCTACATTTTATTTTCATTTTTCATCGGCTGACAGTTTGATCGGTTTGGCAATTTGTATGACCTTATATCGGAGTACGCTTTCCAATAGATTATAAATCGATGAAAATATCCAAAGGCCGCGATTCCTATTTAATTGAAAAGAATGGTAGTTGTGACAGACTTACTTACCGTGACCTCTCAGAAATCCATCGCGCATTTAGAAACTAAAATGTACTCATAGGGCACTGATAGACAAAATCTTCAATTGATAGTCATCCACACAGCAAGCTTTAATACTGCGAATACAGAAAGCATGAATATTCACGTTAAATGATCGATGAAAAATAGCTATA
The DNA here is from genome assembly GCA_951394425.1 of Tipula unca. Classification (NCBI taxonomy): domain Eukaryota; kingdom Metazoa; phylum Arthropoda; class Insecta; order Diptera; family Tipulidae; genus Tipula; species Tipula unca. The sequence continues at coordinate 84,781,208 of OX596380.1, forward strand.
CCATGCTATCAACACTCTCATGTGTATTGATGTCATGGATGGACGCAAACTATTAGTTTGTAAACTGTTGGGACATTTGCAACTTATATGATTCAGTAATATTTAAAAATTCTATATACATACTTCTAAATGTACTACTTGTAATTAAAATATGAAGGTTCGGAACTATTCCAATGTGATTTCATCCGAAATTCTTTGTACGCTACCTTTTTTCATTTATTAATTATTTCTTCCTGTCTATATGGCGAAATACAGTTTTGAGAAACATCAATAGATTGAAAAATTTCATTTACAATTTTAGTTTTAATCTACCAAAGCTTTTTTCGGGATGGTTTTTCGGGTTAACTTCACAACCGTAAAGTCCAATAATACAGCAGTGTTATGAGTTTGTATACACACATAAAATAACCAGATTTAACTGTATTAAATTAAACGTGCTTACGTATATCTGTATGCACGGATTCATGATTGTATATTAAACTGTCATTTTTTATAATTTATTGATATAATCTCACTGAATGATCAAATATTTATATTTAAAATTATTATTCAGCACTCATTTGGAAGACAAATTTGTTTCAGTTGGATTAAATTAAATTCTACAGTTGAACATAAAGAGTTGTGTAAATTGATATGAGCCAACTATCCTGGCTATATTAACGTAGTTGTGCCACTTAAAAAATCGATTGAGATCAGTAATCTGATCACCGTTTTTACTCAGGTTCGTGACTTAATTAGCGAATTATACCAAGATAATTAGCCAAATTTGAAGTGTATGCCAGTAGTAGCACTATAGCACTATAATATTGCGGAATTTAAATAACATTAAAAATGTGATATTGATAATTTTCTAAATATCCGAATAAAATATTTATCCTAATTAGTTTCAATGTTCAACTCAATCAATTTTAATATCCTGCTCTATGTTGATAGATAACAAGTTTTTTGTATGATTAATGAAAAATCAGATGTTGATAAGTTTAATGAAATTACATTAGATTTAAAGAAGTTAAGCAGGAACGATTCCAACAATCATGACGGAATTCATAACATTGTAAATTTCAACCAATCGTGTCAAAAGACACTTTGAGATCAAGAAATAGTCTACCTACGTACTCCTTTCAATTAAAAGCACTGTAGTCTGTAGATCATATTACATATTTCAACCAAGTCAACAAATTTGACTTTTTTAAAAAGATATAATTGGATATACTTTTTTTTATGATTTTATCAAACACGGATAAAGTAGAGATGTATGTATGTAGGTCTGTAATTTATATTCCCACTTTTAACAAGGAATTACTGCTATTTTTAACCAAGTGAACTATAGCTATTTTTAACCAAATATAATGGACTTCCTTGTTAACCACTTTTGAAAGCAACTCCGAGCAGAATGGAGGATTACGTTTTAACACAATGTTGCATATGATATCAGGTACATCCCCTTACTACTATCCAAAAGGCAAATGGTAGTATTAACCTCTGTAGGATTAGTGAGATAGAAAAATTTGATTTATTTACACTTTTAAACTTATTTTTATAATATCGGTTTTTGATATAATATTTTTTAGATGATATTGTTACGATCGTGGCGACATATCGTTTCGAGTAGAGACACTACCGGAAATTTAAACTGTATTAAATTAGATGTCTCTAGACTATTCTTGAATATTGTCGAATATTATAGAAGGTTAGAATATTTGGTAGAAATAAGAGATACAATTTTTGTTGTAAATTTGTTTTATTCACAATCGACTGATCGAACCTTGTTTGATAGGGCTAAAACGTAACAATATTTTCCTATTTAGAGTCGTACGATATTGTATAGGGTGTCCATAATGGTAAATGAGAAAAAGAGAATTTTTTCTTGAAAATGGAAAAGGCAAAACAAAATTAATTAATTTGGTTTATAAGAGGATTCCGAAGAATCAGATTTATATGTGTTTTGAATGAACAATAAGACACAGTTTTAAAAGTGATTGGAATGCTCACCATCTTAAAACTAATTGTAATGCTATGGGCACTCTAGGTATTTTGAACCTATTTCGTTCGGTCCATTGAAACCAAATCAATGAACACTCCCTTTTTATATATTGGCATCTTGGCATTACCTCACCTTTATATATTGGCATTTTGGCCTGTCAGATATACACGTGAGTAAAAAAATTTTTGTTATGTTTTGTATCCAGAAAAGGGCAGACAAAAACAGTTTGCACGAACTAAATTTAAAATAAATTTGAGGCCTAGATTCGGTACTGAAAATTGTGGAAGGTTCCAAAAAATTACTTAATTTTAACGAAATCCAGAAAAATTAGAATTTCTGGGTTTCCAATAATGTTATTATAAAAAAATCAAATTTCGAGCCCTGCAAAATTGCGACAGAGTTACTTTGAAGATCCACTGAATCCAGACAATTTCAATTCCTCCTAGTATTCCTCTCTGGATTGCCAATGGTTTTCCGCACAACAAAATGAAAAATTGTTCGAACGATTTAATCAAATGTTTAAATGAAACCAATAACTTTCTTTTTTTTGTTGCCGTGGGTTGCTTACACTTATTTCAGGACTAGGAAATGTAAATTGATTCAAATAATAAAATTTCTCTGAATTTCTAAGTTGCCCGAATAAGCGCAGAAAGTTCAACTTAGTCTAAAGAATTTCCATTATCTGGGTTTTCAATATGAACACTTCAAAAAGTGAAAATTCTTTGGAGTTCGAGGCCCTGCTAAGCGAAGGGATTCGGTTTAGAAAATAAATTTACTGTGTTTGTATATACTTTCTTCAGGGTTTAGTAATTCTTGTGTACTCCTTGATTATATGTCCAAATATTACGACTCGTTTTATGTACTGGTTTTAATATTTATCCAATTTTACGATTTGAAAACTCAAGAACCCAGAGTTGCTTGTTGTAGAAATTTATTTTTGTTTTATGGTTTTTGTGGACATTTTTCAAAAATAATACTTAGTTTTGTTTTGTTAGAGTAGTTTACTTTTCAAATGATTTAAAAAAGAACAGTAATAATACATTGTTTAAAGGCCATTACTGGCCCCTTACTGCGTCAATAATCTGGCTCCAACGGTTTCGATCCTAGGCTTGGTCTTCATATTGTCCTAGACAACCTGAAGAAACCAAATTATTCTCTATAACGTGGAGCCATCGTCGCCTGTAACGACCTCTGCGGCTACCATATGGTGGCTCTCCTTTCAGAGATCGCTGCACAATTCGTTCCGGATCAGCACGCATAACGCCACCGAGACAGCATACTCTCTGAGATCTTATTTCATGCACAATATCGGGGATCTTCATATGATCCCTGATCTCGATATTGTATAGAGCTCGGTATGTGCAATTTATGTAAAAAAGAATATAAAAGAACATTATTTACGGGAAGAACAAATTGTTCCAAAAAAGCACAGAGTCTCCATTCCTGAATATGTATATCGTTGTGCGATACGAAAATTATATACAGAACAAAAATGGATTGGTATTTCTGAATTCAATCGAATCCAATATTTTTACACTGTCATGTAATCTTTGGCAAATTTATTTTGAATGGTTATACCTCTACGGATTTTAAACCTTGGGTATATGTTTTTGACGTTAGAATATGAAAAATATGTAGTTCCCGTTTGGTTGTTTGTGTCATAACACTACCATTTTTTCTATTACAAATAAATCATCTCAGTTGCGAATTAAGTATTTTTGAAAAGAGTTTCTGTAATTTAAATTTAAAATAAAAGATTTTATTCAGACTCCCTTCATATGTCTTCCTAACTAGCTCGATTTGAGATCAAATTTCGTGGCCGTTCTTTGATTTTGAAAAAGTTTTGTAAAACGCTCAGAGAAAAGGTACCCTCCAAAACGATTATGGGAGTATCTTATGTTATTATAAACATTTTATTTATAATATATGTAAGATATAATATAAAAAAAGAATATAATTTAATTGGTTCGTCAACTAATTCATCATATATGTACAAAAATCCGTTCATAATCGAACAAAATTGGCTCGATTTCGTATTGGGGAGTAAGGCAAATTTCGTAACGTATTAAGTAGACACTAATTCGTATTAGAACAGTAAAACAAATTCATCATTTTTCGATTGCAACAGGGATCAGAGATTTGATGTAGGATAAGATCGGGGTGAAAAAAGAGAACATGTTCTCTTTTAAAGAGACCTTCTGGCCACCCTAAGCGAAGAACAACAACATAGCAACTACATTTTTACCAATTATAATCTATTATATGTATTAGAATTATGCACATTTCATACAAATGTTCACGTAACTACGAGCAACGTGATCAATAACATTATTACTGGCTGATCTAGTGGCAAACGTATTAGTAGCAATATTATTCATTAAAATATTATTATATTCCGAACCTATATCCAAATTCTAATTTATGGGAATACATATTTCAATCGACAACAATAATTGCATCAGTGTTGCTAACCCATTCTCTTTCAAATCGTTGTGGGGTTTGGACGTGGAATCAGTGAAGTAAGCGATAAAATAAAAATAATCAAAAAGTGCAGTGAGTGTAGTTTCTTTTTAATTATTTTATGTATACATTGAACATAGTGAAAAAAAAAAAAAAAAAAAATAAAAGTGCAGTGTTAGCTTTTTAATTTATTTTCTATACACTCCCGGCCAAAATTATTGGGTCGATGGGGAACATCAAATCCGGCCTGTAAAATGAGTGACGACGAGGAACCATTTTCTTTCAATAGGAACACGACATTGCAAAGGAAATCGTCGGTTGGCAACCAGGCTGATCCTTTTTGTACTACTGGAAGCAAGGAACAAGCGATACATGAATGGCCCTTTGGTGGAAGAAGTACGGCACTCCAAAGAACACCACCATCAACCCCACCGCCAGGGAACACCACACTGCTGTGTAAACTAAACAATGAGGAGGAAAATACCTCTTCCATCAAGCATAAAAATTCCAAGCCAACTGCCGAAGCCACGGCCAGCGCACAAGCAGTTATAGTACATAACGCGGAACTAATAAATAAATTTGAGCAAATGGAGAAATTTATCGTGCAACTGAACAATGAAGTTGCCGTGCTAAAGAAAGAAAACCTTATGCTAAAGGAGACCGTAAATAAAAATAACAACGCAGGAAACTTGGCAATAATGAACAACCAATTTCAAGTACTCGCAGATCAAGCCGAATATAAAACTGATGAAGATGAGCTTGAAAAAGAAACAAATTGGAGACTACAGAAATCCAAGAGGGCAAATAAGAAACCTAGAGAAGAAACCAACCCAAGCAAGAGGAAAGCTGAATCATCACCAGAAGTTGAGCCAATGCAAACCCACATTAAAACTGGCAAAGCATTTTCTGGATCAAAAGTGCATGAGACAGAAAAGAAAAAACAGGTACCACCTCCGATCAATATTCTAGGAATAACCAACCACGGTAGTATTCAGAAACTGATGAAAGAAGTAGTACGAAATGACTACAAAGTAATATCGCTCAGCAATAATATTTGGAAAATAAATACAACAGAGCCTGAAGATTATAAAGCTCTAGCTAACAAACTAAATGCTGATGGTCACCAGTGGTATACCTACGAGGACAAAAATGATCGATCAATTAAAGTAATGGCAAGAGGTCTCCATCCAACTTGCTCAAAAGATGAAATTATTGAGGACCTGCAAAACAAAGGCCTGAAAATAATCGATGCAGTCAACATCATCAGAAAAGAGAGAAGAGAAAACAGGGACGGAAATGTTGAAATCATGAGAAGAGGTCTCCCACTTTTTATGCTAACCTTCGACAACCAAGAAAAAATCGAAAATATTTATAATATTAAGGCTATCCTCAACCTTAGAGTTAGAATAGAAACACCGAGAAAGGTCACTCGACTAATACCACAATGTAAAAAGTGCCAAGATTATAATCATACACAAAAGTACTGCCACCGTGAAGCAAGATGTGTTAAATGTGCAGGAAAACACGCAGGAAATGACTGCACAGTCCCCCGAGATACTACACCGAAGTGTATCCACTGTAATGGCCAGCATCCAGCCAACTACAGAGGATGTGAAGTTGCAGTAGAACTACAAAAAATGAGAGATAAATCACGCAAACCAGGTACATCAATAAATGTACAAACTATAAAAAGAACCACGGAGCCTAAACCGTCAACTGCTAATCATAACATACAAAGCCAGAGAGTAAACGAAAACGTTACTTATGCACAAGTAGTTCAGCAAACAGAGGAGAAACAGTTAAAAGTGGATCTCGTTCTACAGGGCATACTGAGAAATCTAGAGAACATTAACAATAGACTTATTTCGCAGGAAATGAGTCTGCAGAAAACACTAGAAGAAATGAAATCACAAACTAGTTTCAATAAAAGAGTAGAAGATAACCTTGGTCAAGTGTATCAAAATATAAATTATATAAAATCGAATTATAAACAAAAGAAATGAATAAAACATTACGAATTGTAACCTGGAATGCAAATGGGCTATTGCAACACATTCAAGAACTAGATATATTTTTAAACATGCATAATATAGATATATGTATGTCTTATATCAGAAACCCATTTCTCCAAAACTTCATTCTGTAAAATAAAAGGATATAATTGCTACTATGCACTACATCCTGAGAACAAAGCCAGAGGTGGATCAGCTATCCTCATAAAAGAGTTTATAAAACATAACGAAGAACCAAAAGTTGAGAACCTTTCCATGCAAGTCACAACAATCAAAATACAATTAAGCAATATTAAAACATGCAGTATCTCAGCAATATATTGCTCTCCAAGATACAATCTCAAACAAGTAGATTATACTAATCTTCTGAAAACGCTAGGAAGTGTATTTTTAGTTGGAGGTGACTATAATGCAAAAAATACATGTTGGGGATCTCGGTTAACGACCGCTAAAGGAAAAGAACTGTTCGCAGCAGGCAAACAACTAAAATGCGAGTTTCACTCAGGCGGTACACCAACCTATTGGCCTACGGATACCAGTAAGATTCCAGACCTTATAGACTTCTTTATTACAAAAGGGATTTCAGATAATTATATCCATATAGAGAACAGTGAAAGTCTATCATCAGATCATTCACCAGTTATTATGATACTTAGCCAAACAATTATTTTGAAAGAGAGCAACCCGAAATTAACGAGCTTCAAAACCAATTGGGATCTCTTCCAAACACAGTTAACAGAAAGAATTAGTCTGCAGAACCCAATTCAGGGACCAGTCCAAATAGAAGACGAATTAGATAAGCTCATCCATAATATTCAATATGCTGCGTGGGAAAGCACTCCAAATAATAGGCAGGAAATGAAGCGCAATGCTAGCTATCCAGAGGAAGTGAGAGAACTTCTTAAAAATAAAAGAAAAGCACGGAAGAATTGGCAAAAACATCGAAATGCTGAAAATAAAAGAGTATTTAATCATTTGTGTAACAAATTAAAATACCTTATAAAAGACATTAAAAATCAATCAGTTAATAAATACCTCAGCACTCTAACTGGGCAAAAAGATACTGATTATTCATTATGGAAAGCAACTAAGAATATTAAAAGACCTAAACTTCAGATTCCTCCAATTAAAAATAATGAAAATTGGGCTCGAAATGCTAAACAAAAAGCAGATTTGTTTGCAAATCACCTTGAAGAAACATTCCAACCTTATCCAAAACAAACGGAAGAGGAAAATATTACACCAATAAATAAACAGGATGAAGTAAATATAACACCTGTAACATTGAAAGAACTAAAATGGGAAATCAAGAATAATCTGAATGCGTATAAGGCTCCAGGATATGATCTTATAACGGGTCAGATAATAAAACTGTTACCGGAGAAAGCGTTGAGGAAACTAGTGCATATAATTAATGCAGCATTTCGACTAAGATATGTACCAAGGCAATGGAAAGTTGCAGAAGTAATTATGATACTTAAACCGAACAAACCTCCGCATGATAAAGCTTCATATAGGCCAATTTCTCTGCTACCAACATTATCGAAACTATTTGAAAAAGTTCTTCTTAAAAGACTAAAACCAATTATCGAAGAAAGGAATCTTATCCCTTCACATCAGTTTGGATTTAGGGAAAAACATTCTACGATAGAACAAGTACATCGAATTACTGATGTAATCGAGAAATCACTAGAAAGCAAACAAATATGCTCAACTATATTCCTTGATGTAGCGCAAGCATTTCACAAAGTATGGCACCAGGGGCTAGAACTCAAACTTCATCGAGATCTTCCGGAGCAATTTTTTCAAATTTTAAAATCATACATATCAAAGGGGCACTTCCGAGTAAAGTATGAGAATGAGTACTCCCAACTAAAAAGAATAACAGCCGGAGTACCACAAGGGAGTGTTCTTGGGCCAATCCTATATCTCCTATATACTAGAGATATACCAATTACAGAAGAAACAATGGCGACTTTTGCCGATGACACGGCAATACTTGCAACAGCAAAGAACATCAATGACTCCACTAGTAAATTACAGAGGGCTACTAACCTGATATGTAATTGGACAAAGCAATGGCGAATTAAATTAAATTAAGCAAAATCAATCCAAGTGAACTTTACAAATCAAAAAGTTAACCATATACCAATAATGATAAACTCAATAGTAGTACCCCATGCAAACACTGCCAAATATCTTGGTATGACTTTAGATGCTAAGCTTAGATGGAAGGAACACATAAAAAAGAAGAGAGAAGAACTAAACATAAAATTTAGAAAAATGCATTGGCTCCTGGGAGACAATCTGAACTAGCGATCCATAACAAACTGCTGTTATACAAACAAATTCTGAAGCCTGTATGGACATATGGTAGCCAACTCTGGGGATGTGCCAAGAAGACAAATATCAAAATCATACAAACAGTTCAAAATAAAATCCTACGATGTATTGTTAATGCACCGTGGTACATTCGAAACGACAACCTCCATCGAGATCTCAAGATTGAGCTTGTCGCGGATGAAATTAAGCATCATGCAACAAAACACCTACAACGTCTGCACCAGCATCAAAATCTGGACATACGCTGTATGCTGACTACATCTCTAACAAGAAGACTGCAAAGAACCAAACCACTGGACTTATCGCGACCAGGAGGTCAGTAGACTTACTGTGGCGAAAAATCTGAGGGAGGAGTTACACTACCTGGGGATAATCACTTGATTACGCCGACTATTCAAAATACTGTATTATGCAATGTAAATTACTAAATGGGTACAAGACTCAGTCGTAATATAAATAAATATAAAAAAAAAAAAAAAAAAAAAAAAAAAAAAAATTAGTGTTGCTAACCATTAATATTCAACTGTTATTTGACTGATATCAATTAAAATTACATAACTTTTTAGTGAATTACCGTAAAAAAACATTACTCACTGTTAAAAGGTTATCTCGCAAAATGATTAACTGCTAGAGTAAAGAAACACCAAACATGAAAGATACAAATTAATTGAAACACTCAAAAATATGTATACAAACTAAGTATCATTCGTAGTGCATTAGTAGTCAAGATTGATTTCAAGTCGTTATAGTTTGGATCATCACTATGCTTAACTCAATTCAAAGTTATACGCTAGCACTTCTTGAGCTACTCATCGTAATGATACAATCGATACCAATTTTATTGAAATCATGGCTGGAGGCACTAAATATTCTGCAACTAAAACGCAAATCAATAAAAAATCAAACAATTTTAATTACGGGCGCTGGCAACGGATTGGGGCGTGAATTGGCGGTGGAATTTGCTAAATATGAAAATAAGTGTAACATTGTGATTGCGGATATTGATTTGGTAGCAGCTCAAGATGTGGTTGAATATTTAAAGACAAATTTTAATGTGAATGCGTACGCATACCATGTCGACGTGAGCGATTATGATTCGGTAATGGCATTATATCAAAATGTGTTACGTGATATCGGTTATGTGGATATGCTGGTGAATAATGCCGGTTTGATTACATTTATATCGTTGCGTGAAAAAGAATGGTCAAATGTTGAACGAATACTCAAGGTTAATCTCCACTCGCATTTATTGGTAAGGTACATGCACTATATAATTTAACATTTAAATTGATAATTTATAACATTTAGACCACACGCATATTTATCGAGGACATGATAAAACGAAAATCGGGTCATATTGTTGGTATATCATCCATTTTTGGTCATTTCTCAGGCTCTGGCTTGATTGCCTATGGTACCACAAAACATGGCGTTACGGGATTCATGAAATGTCTGTCGAATGAAATGTTTACCGATGGGCACAGTGATTATATTAAAACAACGTTGGTGTGTCCATATTTTATTAACACGCGACGTGAACTAAACGATTATCTTAATTTGCCTGTTGCACCGTTAAATACTTCCGATGTGGCTAATACTATTGTGGATGGAGTTTTAAAAGAAAAAGATGAGATTTTTGTTCCAAAAATATTCAGTTTTTTCAAATTCATAACGTAAGTTTAAGAATTAGTTTATTGCATCGCAGTAAAATCACTAAAATATTTTATTTACAGATTGTTGCCATTTAAAGTGTACAACAACATGATGTACCATACTTTTAAAACACTGAGAACTGATAAATTTGAGGTGTCTTGTTAAAGTATAAAAACAAAAAAATAATTATTGTAATTGTAGTGATGTTTGTTTGTACAGGTATTATTTGTACAGTGATTCTCGTGAATTTAGCATTTATTTTGGGTTTTCCAATAAGGACTTAACAACTTATTTTTTAAATAAAACGCAAACCATTTGAGATATCTCGAAAATTTTATTATTGGCTTGATCAAAACATTTATGTATATGGAATTCGACATCGTTCATATGTCCACCATATATGTCATATGTTATTTGTGAAAGTAATAATTTCTTAACTAAATAATTATTTGACAAAAATAAAAATTTATTTTGTTATAACCCAAAAGTGATATAATCAAACATTTAAATTAAAATAAATCATGAAAGTGAATGATTTCTTAAACAAAATAGCTGCAAGATTAGATTACCTACAGAGGAACAAAAAAATTTACAATTTAAAAATTATCGGAACAAAATACCTGTACCATTTATTGTATATGCAGATTTAGAATGTATTTTGAGGAAAACTAATAATATAAATAGTTATCAAGATCATGGAACATGTACTATAGGTTATTTCGTAAAATGTTCATATGATCCCAAAAATCGTACTATAAATCATATCGTGGTAAGGATTATGTGCAATGGTTTACTACAGAGCTTAAGGTATTTGCACAAGATCTAGATAATATTTTGAATAATCCTATAGCGATGGATATACTAACCGAAGATGAAATAATTTTATTTAACACAGCTCGTACGTGTCACATATGCGAGAAACCTTTTCACTCAGTTAAAAGAGTTCGCGATCACAATCATTTTACGGGGAAATTTAGAGGGGCTGCAAATGTTTTTCAAAACATATTGTGGATATGATTCACATTTTATTATTGAAAATATTGCTTCAGATATCCCAGGTAGAGTTGATTTACTTCCAATAAATTGAGAAAAATATATTTCATTTACCAATTTCACATTTCCGATTCATCGATTCATTCAGATTTATGGGGAGTAGCTTTGACATGCTATCATCATATTTAACTTCTTTTCCAAAGTTAATGTTTGAGTTTTCCACACTATCAGTAGATAAATTGGATTCAACTTTCAAATTTTTAGAAAATTTATTACCTCCCCGCAATCTGTTTTATAATAAACTTGAATATGAACAATATATTCATGCTCAAGAAGTTTAGAAAAAATTTAATTTAGAAAATTTGGGGGAATACACAGATTTGTATCTGAAAACTGATGTGCTGTTATTGGCTGATGGTTTTGAGCAATTTAGAGCTAGCTGTCTAAGTACATATGCACTTGATCCAGCTCACTATTATACATTACCAGGTTACACTTGGGATGCTACGCTTAAGTATACAAACATTAATCTGGAATTACTCACAGACATCGATATGATAATGTTTGTTGAGCGTGGAATACGAGGCGGTTTAAGCCAATGTACAAAACGATATGCTATGATTCATAAAATAATTCTATTTATCTATTGTATAATGATGTGAATAATCAGTATGGTTACCGTCAAAATTTTTACCTTATGTCGAATTTAAATAGGTTATCGATTTTCAACATTTTGATATTAATGAAATTTCGGACGACGCTACATGTTAGATGTGGATTGTAATGTACATGACGTGCATCAAGATTTACCTTTTTGTCTCGAACATAAATGTGCTTCAAACTCAAAAGAAACTAAATTAATGGCTACATTTTATGATAAAAGGAAGTAATGTAGCTAGAAATTTGAAACAGGCTCTTAATTAATTAAAACAGTTTTAAAGACCATTACTGGCCCCTTACTGAGTCAACAATTCGGCTCCAGCGGTTTCGATCCCGAGCATGGTCTTCATACTGTCTAAGACAATCTGAAGAGGCCAAGTCGTTCTCTACACCGTGGAGCCATCGTCGCCTGCAACGACCTCTGCGCCTACCATATGGTGGCTCTCCTTTCAGAGATCGCTGCACAATTCGTTCCGGATCAGCACGCAGAACGTGCCCGAGCCAGCGTACTCGCTGAGATCTTATTTCATGTACAATATCGGGGATCTTCATCAGATCTCTGATCTCGATATTGTACAGAGCTCGGTAGGTACCATCTATTTCGCGTTTTGGGCCGTAAATCACACGCATGACTCTTCTCTCAAATGTTAGGAGCCATCTCTCGTACTCATCCGTCAGCGCCCAACTTTCACATCCAAACATAACAACGGGCCTGATCAAAACATTTATGTATATGGAATTCGACATCGTTCATATGTCCACCATATATGTCATATGTTATTTGTGAAAGTAATAATTTCTTAACTAAATAATTATTTGACAAAAATAAAAATTTATTTTGTTATAACCCAAAAGTGATATAATCAAACATTTAAATTAAAATAAATCATGAAAGTGAATGATTTCTTAAACAAAATAGCTGCAAGATTAGATTACCTACAGAGGAACAAAAAAATTTACAATTTAAAAATTATCGGAACAAAATACCTGTACCATTTATTGTATATGCAGATTTAGAATGTATTTTGAGGAAAACTAATAATATAAATAGTTATCAAGATCATGGAACATGTACTATAGGTTATTTCGTAAAATGTTCATATGATCCCAAAAATCGTACTATAAATCATATCGTGGTAAGGATTATGTGCAATGGTTTACTACAGAGCTTAAGGTATTTGCACAAGATCTAGATAATATTTTGAATAATCCTATAGCGATGGATATACTAACCGAAGATGAAATAATTTTATTTAACACAGCTCGTACGTGTCACATATGCGAGAAACCTTTTCACTCAGTTAAAAGAGTTCGCGATCACAATCATTTTACGGGGAAATTTAGAGGGGCTGCAAATGTTTTTCAAAACATATTGTGGATATGATTCACATTTTATTATTGAAAATATTGCTTCAGATATCCCAGGTAGAGTTGATTTACTTCCAATAAATTGAGAAAAATATATTTCATTTACCAATTTCACATTTCCGATTCATCGATTCATTCAGATTTATGGGGAGTAGCTTTGACATGCTATCATCATATTTAACTTCTTTTCCAAAGTTAATGTTTGAGTTTTCCACACTATCAGTAGATAAATTGGATTCAACTTTCAAATTTTTAGAAAATTTATTACCTCCCCGCAATCTGTTTTATAATAAACTTGAATATGAACAATATATTCATGCTCAAGAAGTTTAGAAAAAATTTAATTTAGAAAATTTGGGGGAATACACAGATTTGTATCTGAAAACTGATGTGCTGTTATTGGCTGATGGTTTTGAGCAATTTAGAGCTAGCTGTCTAAGTACATATGCACTTGATCCAGCTCACTATTATACATTACCAGGTTACACTTGGGATGCTACGCTTAAGTATACAAACATTAATCTGGAATTACTCACAGACATCGATATGATAATGTTTGTTGAGCGTGGAATACGAGGCGGTTTAAGCCAATGTACAAAACGATATGCTATGATTCATAAAATAATTCTATTTATCTATTGTATAATGATGTGAATAATCAGTATGGTTACCGTCAAAATTTTTACCTTATGTCGAATTTAAATAGGTTATCGATTTTCAACATTTTGATATTAATGAAATTTCGGACGACGCTACATGTTAGATGTGGATTGTAATGTACATGACGTGCATCAAGATTTACCTTTTTGTCTCGAACATAAATGTGCTTCAAACTCAAAAGAAACTAAATTAATGGCTACATTTTATGATAAAAGGAAGTAATGTAGCTAGAAATTTGAAACAGGCTCTTAATTAATTAAAACAGTTTTAAAGACCATTACTGGCCCCTTACTGAGTCAACAATTCGGCTCCAGCGGTTTCGATCCCGAGCATGGTCTTCATACTGTCTAAGACAATCTGAAGAGGCCAAGTCGTTCTCTACACCGTGGAGCCATCGTCGCCTGCAACGACCTCTGCGCCTACCATATGGTGGCTCTCCTTTCAGAGATCGCTGCACAATTCGTTCCGGATCAGCACGCAGAACGTGCCCGAGCCAGCGTACTCGCTGAGATCTTATTTCATGTACAATATCGGGGATCTTCATCAGATCTCTGATCTCGATATTGTACAGAGCTCGGTAGGTACCATCTATTTCGCGTTTTGGGCCGTAAATCACACGCATGACTCTTCTCTCAAATGTTAGGAGCCATCTCTCGTACTCATCCGTCAGCGCCCAACTTTCACATCCAAACATAACAACGGGCCTGATCAACGCTTTGTAAAGCTTCAGCTTCACGGCACCTGATAAGTGTTTAGATTTTAGCAGTGGCCTTAGAGGATACAAAGAACGACTGCCAGCTGCCAGCCGCACTTTAATATCCTCACCCACACTGTTATCGTGAGTGAGAACCCAAATATTTGAACCTCCTCACTCCCTCAAACGTGTGGTGGCCACTACTAAAATCTGGTGTGCCATTGTCCCTAAAACCAGAGATCAGGTATTTCGTTTTGGACTCATTGATCTGAAGTCCAACTGAAGCTGAAAACTCTACAAGCGGATCAAGTATTTCTTTCACTCCGTTGCTATTCAGTCCAATCACGCATATGTCATCTGCATATGCAAGCACCTGATTGGACTGGCGATATAAGATGTTACGCTGCGGTGTTTCAGTTTTACGAAAGATGTACTCCAACATGAGATTAAAGAGTATCGGGGACAGAGCATCTCCCTGCCGAACACCCGAGTTAACTACAAAACTTGTCGATAGCCTGTTCTCAACTTTAACACAGCATTGGAACTGCGTCACTGTCATCCTACATAGTCGTACCAGTTTTGTTGGCATTCCTAGGTATTCCAGGGCAGACCATAAACTCTCTCGATTGATCGAGTCATAGGCCTGCCGGAAATCCAGGAACACCTGATGTACGGGGATGGATGTCTCATAATATTTAGATAGAATCATCCGCAGCGAAAAGACCTGATCGGTGACTGATCGATTCGGACGAAATCCTCCTTGATAGTCACCAACCAAACCCTCCGCTAGAGGAGTGATTCTATCCAATACAATGTATGACAGTAACTTGTACGCTGTGCAAAGGAGGGCTATACCGCGATAATTCTCACACTTCAAGCGGTCTCCCTTCTTGAAGATGGGGCATATCGCGGCCACTTTCCATTCGTCAGGCATAACTTCGGTTCGCCATACTAATCGAATAAGGTCGAAAAGACAGTTCAACAAAGTATCCCCTCCGAATATCAAGAGCTCCGAATTAATGCAGTCCACTCCAGGTGCCCGGTTTCGTTTCAATCTCTGCATGGCTTTAGTAAATTCCTCATGGGATGGCTCCTCAGTGCAAATCTCCGCAGTCTGTGTTAGAGGTGGCTCAACAACAGTCTGTGACGCATGATGGACATCAAGCAGGTCAGTAAAGTGTCCACTCCATGCGTCAAGTACTGCGTCGATTTTGACACAGAGGTTTCCATCCCGGTCCCGAATGGCGGTTGACGAAGGCCTGAAAGTATGGTGCAGTCCAGTAATTCCTTTAAAGAAATTACGCGAACTGCGCTCATTGCTGAGTTGTTGTACTTTCAGAACCTCGGCCTTCCACCATTCTCGCGTCTTCCGTCTACAAATCCGCTTAGCTGCCCTTCTTGCAAGAGCAGCCTTGTTTTTCCTCGCGATTGTGAGACGTTGTTGCACTTCATTATGGGCTATATTTTGTTGCTCAACTGCAAGATGACACTCGTCATCAAACCAATCATTCTTGGGTCTGACTTTCACTATACCTAAAGTCTGTTGAGCAGCACTGACAACCGAAGTTTTCAGTACCTCCCACACAGAGTTCACGCAGTCAGACTGGTAATTAGCTTCATTAATGTTGTCGTTGACAAGATCCTGATATCGTTTCTTTTGATCTTCATTTATCAGACCTTCACAATCGAAACGTACCATGCGTTTCGCTGTGTTCCCAGACTTGTACGAAAACTTCCATCGTATAGCTTTGCAGAGACCAAATGATGATCGCTGCCTACGTATTTGGTTGCTGACCGATAAGTTCTCACATCCTGCACAACCTGAGCCCGTCCTTTAGAAACTAACACATGGTCAATTTGGCTGCGGGAAGTTCCGCGAGGATGTGTCCATGTCTCAAGATGTATCTGTTTGTGAGGGAAGAATGTGCTTGCTACTCTAAGATCATGAGCAACCGCAAAGTACATCATTCTCTCACCATTATCGGTCGCAGTTTGGGAGTACGGACCTATGTTTTCACACAAGTCGGTCTGATTTCTGCCAGCTCTAGCATTAAATTAGTCCCCAATTACCATTCTAACATCGTGTTCGGGTATAGATCCCATCAGATCGTCCAAGTCATTGTAAAATGAGTCTTTATCTTGGGGCTGGCTGACTTCTGTGGGCGCATGTACACAAATTATCGACAGGTTAGCTAACTTCATGCGCAAGCGAAGCTTACACAATCGGTTATTGACTGCTTGGAAATCCAAAACAGCGTTCTTTACCTGCGGCCCAAGAAGAAATCCAGCTCCAAGATTTCCGAGGTCATCTCCACTGTAGAACAATGTATAGCCCTGGGACACATGGTCTCCACTTTTAGGCCAGCGAGTTTCTTGAAGAGCAACGAGTTCCAGCCGATACTCCTTCATGCACGTGATTAGGCCCTCTAACGCTTCTGGTTTCCTTAGTGATTGCACGTTCCACGTGCCGATCCTAAATCTCGTGTCCGGGTACTTGAGCGGGGGTCCGGTGTTTTTTTGGCGGTATCCATTTTTCTTTTTGTTGACTTTATAAACATTTTATTTTTTTACGGATGCGGGTCGTCAGCCCAGCGATCCAACCGTTTAGTCGCCTCCTACGACAAGCAAAGGATACTGTGGTGGTATTCTTGGGAAACATGTTCGTGCAATTTTGATTTAAGAGACATGTGAGTGCCCTCCGACCACAGGGGCCAACAGGCTCTTAGAAATGGTTTAAAAATATCAAAAATCAACCAAATTTTACAATTTAAGCAATCTGATTGGTTGAAATCCTACATAGATCTTAACACATGTTTGCGAACTGCTGCAGCAAATGAGTTTGAGAAAAAACTTATTAGATTAATGAATAAGGCTGTATTTGGGAAGACAATGGAAAATGTTCGAAAACATTGCATTGTGAAATTATTAACCAAATGGATTGGTAGATATAGTGCGGAGGCATATATCTCAAAACCACAATTTAAGGCATCTACGATTTTTAATGAAAATTTGGTTGCCATTGAATTAAATAAATCAGAAATTTATTTCAACAAACCAATTTATGTTGGAATGTGTTTTAGATTTAGCTAAAACGACTATGTGATTTTCATTATGATGACATGGTTCCTCAGTTTGGTAATAATTGCAAAATTTGTTATACTGATACGGACAGTCTAATTTATGAAGTTTGTTTGTCTTGATTTGTATAGTTATATTAAAAGCGATTGTCAGAAGTAATTTGATACAAGTGATTATTCACAGGATAATTTGTATGATATACCTCGGGTAAATAAAAAAGTACTAGGACAAATTTAGTTAAAATGTTTACACATATGAAATTTATAATAAACTACATAAAAGATTATTATTATACATCATTTTTAGTATAGTTACCACAATTTCATTTTAGAACTACATAAAAGGTTATTATCCATCAATTTTAGTACTTAGCATGGACTCATTTTAGTACTTTGCATCTACTAATGAATAGTAACTCTCACCTAAATGCGAAAATTTACTTTGCTACAATCAACCAGAGAGTAGTCAAATAATTCCCCCTAAATGTTGTTATTTCCCCTAAATGATGACTTCTAAATTGCACGTTGACCGTCATTCTCCTAAATTACCGGTAAGTGGGCAGGAAGTTTTTCAGCAATGCCTACTGCATTGATCTTCACGATCATAAACCATGAAATGTGTAATTTAATTACGATTTCACTGTGCCGAAAAAAGAAAAATTAAGATAGCTGTGCAATTTTGTTATTAAAATTAATTTCGAAGCCTGCTGATTGCAAATTTTGTGTCATATCACAAGTATTTTTACTTTCGATTATTTTCTCCTAATTCGTCCTATAATCTAAACTTAGTTTAGAATTGTCCTTAATTTGAATTTCGAGTTATTCCAAGAAGCCGTATGCAATTTGTTGATGAAGCGAACGAAGAAAGTTCAACAGAGGAAATTGAAACATCGTCAAACACACAGGAAACAGAAACTGCAGCTTTAAGCTTTAAAGAAAAACTAGATTTAGCAATAAAAAAGAAAACCAGCATGATGGATAAACCAGCTATAATCTCCAGAACGAATACTTGTTTGTCAAATATATTTAAAAGAGAGATGGCGTTCTTCGAAGAGCAACGCATAAAAGGACAATATTTAAAAATGGTTTTTAATTACCTTTTGTTCGTTCGACCAAAAAGTGTGGAGTCCGAACGGGCATTTTCAGCTGCTGGAATAATTGCGACCAAATTTAGGTCGAGATTAAACGACGACGTCTTAAATATTATGTGTTTTTTTCGAGCGCACTTCGCCGAGCAGAAGGATTTAGAAATCAACTCAACTAAAACCAATAATAAATAATTGACTATTCAGAGATTTTTACTAAATTTATAAATAAATATGTGTAATATTAAGATTAAGACAGAAATCCTCTGTAATTTGTATTCCTTATAGGATATAAATTTTTGAAATAAATTAAGTTCAGTTGTTTTATTTAACATTTCATAAATTTATTTTAAAAAACCGATAAATTACCGGTAAATCGATTTTTTTTTCATAAATCATTTACCGTTTACCGGTTTTTCAAATTTCGGTAAATTTGCGAACCCTAGTTGCACACAAGCCTTACGAGATTGCAAGCGCAATAAAATACCGCTTCCATTATTTCCCTTTTACAAATTTGAAGAAAAAATTAAGGGGGCTAAGATTTCCCAATGACAGTGAGGTTATGCCGCTTTAGAAGAATATTTTAAAGAACAAGAGAAATCATTTTATTTTGATTGTTTGTAAAAATTAATTGACAGGTGTAATAAGGGCATTGGCGTGGGTGGAGATGATACTGAAAAATTAAATTGAATAAAATTTAACGTTATTCCATATTGATTTACCAAACTTATTGAACATCCCTCGTAGATATGTATTAGTAAAGCTTCTACAAGTAATTTAATGTTATATGTCAAATAATTACATAGTTTAATGTTTAGTAGTATTATATGCATAATACCTATGCCCAATGTAAATATAAAAATGTATACCGTTTATAAGTTAACCCGAAAAACCTTTTCAATTATTAGGTATTAGGTATTTCTATATTAAATCTTACACCATTCAGAATTTTTTTTTTTTTTTTTCAATTTTATTTAAATATTTTAAATGAACAATTATTACAATCTAGTCACCTGGACTAATGAGCAATTTTATTCTAACTTAATTTACTATGTTGTATTAATCTATGGCTTCTTCCCACTGGTGTTCCATAGTGTCTGATAAATTGAATTAAACCACATCGTTATTGTGAATTTTAGATCAGCATTACGCTGTTTACACTAGCAATTAATTACACCAGCTTAAAAGGTTTAGTTCGTTTGAGCCTGCGTACAGTATCTGTGCTATTTAACAGCTTAGTTGCCTCTGTGTTAACATGTTGTTCGAGCCTTTGCCTATGTCTCACTGCATTTTTTTGGATTTCCTTTGAAACAATGTCCACTTAAAGGTCCCTATGGAGGTCTCTGTTTCTAACATACCATGGTGCATCAACGATGTTCCTTAATACTTTGTTTTGAAATCTTTGGATGATTTTTTCGTTGCTCTGTTTGGTACAACCCCAAAGTTGGATACCATAAGTCCAAACCGGTTTTAATATTTGTTTATATAATAGAAGTTTGTTGTATGTTGATAGAGCGCAGCTCCTTCCTATCAGCCAGCACATCTTTCTATATTTAAGCCCCAGTTCTTCACTTTTCTTTTTGACGTGTGCTTTCCATCGTAGTTTTGCATCTAGTGTCATGCCAAAATACTTAGCCGTGTTGGCATACGGTATATTATTTCTTGATTAATTGTAACCGGAATATGTTCGAGTCGTTTGTTTGTAAAATTGATGTGAACTGATTTAGTTTCGTTAAGTTTAATTCGCCATCTTTTGGTCCAGTTATGTATTTGAGTAATAGCTAACTGTAAACTCTGAGTTGATTCTTCGTTGCTATCTCCAACATCTAAGATTGCCGTGTCATCAGCAAATGTCGCCACAGTGTTGTTTTCTAATGCAGGGAGATCATTAGTGTACAATAGGTATAGGACAGGACCTAATACACTGCCCTGCGGTACTCCCGCATTGATTTCTTTCAATTCAGAATAGGAATCGTTTAATTTTACTTTTACTGCATTGGTAGTACAGTTCTTAACTTATAGTTAAGTCCTTCGTGCCAAACTTTATCAAAGGCCTGTGGAACGTCTAAGAATATCGTTGAGCAGACTTTTTTCTTCTCTGATGCTCTTTCAATAATATTAGTTATTCTGTGTACTTGATCTAATGTTGAGTGTTGGTTGCGAAAACCGAACTGATGATTTGGAATCAGGTTTTTCCTCTCAATTATCGGATACAGCCTTTTTACTAATAACTTCTCAAAGAGTTTAGACATAACTGATAATAGTGATATTGGCCTGTATAATTCAGTTTTGTGTGGTGGTTTCCCAGGTTTAGGTATCATAATTACTTCTGCAATTTTCCTGAGGCTGGATACATATTTCAATTGAAAGGCTTTATTTATAATATTGGTGAGCTTTAATAATGCTTTCCTTGGTAGTTCTTTTAAAATTCCTGCTGTGATAAGGTCATAACCCGGCGCTTTTCTCGGATTCATATTTGTTTTTATCTCATACATAACTTCTTTTTGTGTTGCTCGTAGGATTTCTTCACGTTCCTGTACAACCTCTCCAGTTATTATTTCGGCTTCCAATGATTGGTCATCATGTGGTTCAAATATTTTTTCCAGGTATTCAGCAAAATTTCGTACTTTATCTTCGTTATTTCTGGCCAATTTGTTACCTTCTGTTCTGATTGGAGGAATTTGCATTATTGGCCTTTTAATTCTTCTGCTTGCTCTCCAGAGAGAATAATCAGTACTAGTATCATTAGATAATTTTCTGAGGTAGTTAGTGATAGATTCGTCTTTCAAATCTTTGATTTCCCTTTTAAGTAGCGGAGTCAGATTGTTTAGCTTAGTTTTATCTTGAGGGGCTCTAATTTGTTGAGATATTCTCCTTGCCCTTCTTTTTTCTGCCAAAAGCTCTCTAATTTCTTCGAGGGTAGTTGTTTCCCTTAATTTTCTTTTTAACTTCAGGAGTGTTTCCCCAAGGTGACTGCTGTATGCCACTTATGAACTTGGGAACTTCTTTTTCTAATTGCTCTTCACTCCTTAGCGGAACCATTAAGTTAATTTTTCTTTCTAAAAACAGTCTAAAGTATTCCAAATTTGTGTGCTTATTTACTAAACTAGGATAGCTTTCTTTTTGAATGATCCTCTCACTTAATGTCAAAAGTATTGAGGAGTGATCAGTGCTTAAGTCAAGACTTTCATCTAATTTACAGATATATTTTTCACTATAAAGAAATCAATCAGATCTGGTATTTTATTTGGATCAGTTGGCCAGTAGGTCGGTTTACCATTTGATAAGGCTTCGCAACCGTATTTTCTTATAGCATTGAGGAGTTTTTTCCCTTTGGTTGTTGTTAGTCTAGAACCCCAGTGGATATTTTTTGCATTAAAATCTCCTCCAATTACAAATCTTTTCCCTAGTTTACTGAAAATTCAAGATAATCTTTTTCTTTTAGAGAGTATTTCGGTGAGCAGTAAATTCAAATAACACTAATAAAGTTAATTTTGGTCTTGATATTAACAGCTGTTGCTTGTATTTGTTCTGTTTCATATTTTAATTCCTTGAAGTGATTAATACTATTTCTAATTATAACAGCACTACCACCCTTGGCAGTATTTCCCGGGTTAATAGTGTGATATGTTTTATAATTTCTAAATTTGATAATTGATTGCCTAGTGAAGTGAGTTTCAGAGATGAGACAGACATCGATTTTCTTTGCGTCCAGAACCATTTGCAATTCCTGTTGGTGTTGCTGGAGTCCATTGGCATTCCAGCATAAAATTCTTAAGTCGTTAGACATGGTTTTGTTTAGGGATGGCTCCCTTGGTACTGTATTCTAGTATCTGTAATCGCTGATCAAAAGTATTAAGTTTGTTTAATATCAGCTTAAGCGTTTGATTTATGTCGCCTGTTTGAGGAGTTTTTTGTTTGTTTTCGTTACTCATCATTACTTTAGCGTAAGTTTTTTTGCCCACTTCTGCTTGAGAGGGTATCAACGCTTTACGCCTTAACTCTCCTTTAAATGATTCAGGCCTGTTTATTTCAACAGTTTGCTTCTTTATTACATTTATATTTTTAGCATGTATGTTTTTATTTTTGATGTTTTGCAATTCAATAGCAACACTGCATCCTCTGTAGTTAGCTGGATGGTTTTCTCCACAATGTACGCATCTAGGCTATACATCTGTGGGTTTGACACAATCTCTAGTATAGTGTATACCTGGACATTTGACACACCTGGATTCGTTGCTACAGTATTTTTGAGTATGTCCATATGCTTGACATTTTTTACAATGTGGTATAAGCCTAGATCTTCTTAGGGGCTCAATTTTGACTTTGCATCCCAAGATATACTTGATTTGATGTATTTTTTCAATATCATCATCTGCGCTGAATGTCAGCATTTACATGTTCAGAGGCTCCTTACTTCTTCGTTTTAGCTTAATTGATGCAGTTGCATTAAAACCTTTTCCTTTCAGGTCCTCAATTATTTTTCTGGTTTGCATGTAGAGTGCAGATTTTTAGCCATTACCCTAATTGGTCTGATTTGTTTGTTTTCAAACGTATGCCAGGAATGTCCCCCTTCGCTTAATATTTTTGTCATTTCTCTGTAGGTTTCACCATCTGCTAAGTTTATTTTGACGTTGTTTCCACTCATCAATTTTGTATTAAACTTATCTGGTTTAGTTATTGTTTTAATTTTCTCATACAGTAGATCATAGTTTTTAACTCCATCTATAACTATTGGGGGTGGTGGAGATAATTTGTTTGGATTGTTTTGGATTATTTTAGGAATTGTCTCTTTTAGTTGAGGAGGAGTAGGTGTATCATTCCTTCTCCTTTTTTTTCTCTGGCTTTTGACTCTAATCCACTCAGTTAGCTAATTCTTCTTCATCCATATGGTATTCTTGTTCCATTACTTTTTGGGTAGGAGGAGAATCAACGTTTTCCTTTGCTTTAAGGGCTTTAACTTCGTTTTCAAGAATCCTTATATGTTCCTGCATACAAGCAATTGTATCATTTAATTGCTTATTTAAATTATTAGATTCAACCAATGCAGCATTGGCCTTACGCAATTCCTGATACAGCATTTCTTCTTTTTTAGAACAATTATTGTCCTCTGGAAAAGCATTTCTCGGTACCGCCACAAGTTCTGTAGGTATTATTTTGGTAATCTTTGGGGGAACGTGCTACAGGCTCTCGTAGGAAACCTCGGTAGAACCTGACTCTTTTGGAAAGGATCGATATTATCCATTTCTGCTTCACTCATTCGTGTATTACAATTCCTCAACGTATCTTGGGATTTTGTCTGATTAGAGCGCCTATGGAAAGAAAATGGTTCCTCGTCGTCACTCATTTTACCGACCGGATTTGATGTTCCCCATCGACCCAATAATTTTGGTGGGGAGTGAATATAAAACAAATAAAAAAAAAAAGCTAACACTGCACTTTTAATTTTTTTTTCACTATGTACTTAAAATAATTAAAAAGAAACTACTATCACTGCACTTTTTGATTATTTTTATTTTATCGCTTACTTCACCGATTCCACGTCCACGAAAATCCCGAAATTTTTAATTGATGTACAGTTTTAAATAAAAAGTTAACCTGATAAAGTAAAATTAGCCGGGAAAAGTATCAATATGTTTAAGACAATAGATATTTTTGGTGTCCATATACCACATAAGCTTAAAAATTAAAAATATTTTTGGAGGAATTCTAGAAATACCAACTCGGAGTTATGGTTTTTAAAAATAGTCTATGTTATCATGGAGCTAGAGTTTCCAGCTTCAGTTGGACCTCAGATCAATGAGTCAAAAAACGAAATACATGATCTCTGGTTATAGGGACAATGTCACACCAGATTTGAGTAGTGGCCCCAACACAATTTCAAGGGAGTGAGGAGGTTCAAATATTTGGGTTCTCTTATCACTCACGATAACAGTGTGGGTGAGGATATTAAAGTGCGGCTGGTAGCTGGCAGTCATGCTTTGTATCCTCTAAGGCCAATGCTAAAATCTAAACACTTATCAAGTGCCGTGAGGCTGAAGCTTTACAAAGGTTGATCAGGCCCGTTGTTATGTTTGGATGTGAAAGTCGGGCGCTGACGGATAAGTCAGACGAGAGATGGCTCCTTACATTTAAGATAAGAATCATGCGTGTGATTTACGGCCCAAAACGCGAAATAGATGGTACATACCGAGCTCTATACAATATCGAGATCAGAGATCTGATGAAGATCCCTGATGTCGTACATGAAGTAAGATCTAAGGTCACGTTCTGATGATTTGCATATTGGAATAAAAAACAAAAAATTTTTCGTCAGTCCAGAATAGTATACACGATAAAGAACAACACGCTGAAGAACAACAACAAAAATAACTTTATAATTTATTATACTTCAACTCTTATAATAATAATTAATTAATAACATACAATATATTTGTAATTAATAAAAATAAAGATTGTAATAGTTAATAAACCTAATAAAAAAGGAATAATATCCAAAGTATTTAATGAAAATTCATTCTGTTAAATGTAGTACATACTTAAGCCTGTATTCCATTGTGAAAAATTTACTGCCAAAATTTTTTTGTTGCCATAATGAAAGGAGAAAGAAAAGAAAAAATTCCATTAGTGTGACAGAGATAGTAGTTTTTTTATTTTTTATTTTATAGCGAAACTTTTATGGTTACGTTTTGACAGCTTCTGTAACATAACCAATAAATTCCATAATTTTTTTTATGTCTAGAGTGCGAACATAATTTTATTCATTTATTCATATGCTATTACATAATAAATAATTTATTGTAATATAATTAATAATAATAATAATAATAATTTATTATTATAACGTCTGATATATTAAAAAAAAATCTACAACAAAATAACATTTGACCATAAAAATATCCAAACATGTGTGTGTGTGAAAAAAATTTCGTATCCGCACACAATTTTTATGTCGATGTGTGTAAATGTTGCCATAAAAAATACTCAACTTGATACTTTTCTATAATAAATTATGGCAACACACTAACACAAACACATTTTTCTCTCCAGTAAAATTTTGCTAATGAAGTTTTTTGTTTCTTTCCCACCACCAGCAAATCTATATTTTTATCCCATTTTGGTTTTGCTGACAGTAAATTTTTCACAATGGAATAGAGGCTTTAAGAGTTCATGATACAGTATACACAAAAATTACCGCATCATTTTCAACGGTGGCGGACATAAGTAACGCCACAGAAAAATAAATGTAGGTGTACCAGTGAAAGACAATTATATAAGTGTACATATACCTACAGGGTTTAATTTATCTATAGGGTCGTTTGTACTAATAGTTTCAACAGGACGTATGCGAATTACCCGCAAATTTTATAATTTTTTGGAGATACCTAAGAGATAACACCCAAAGTAGTAATTTTATGCGTAGATGATAATCGTAAAATGTTTATATAAATTTAAAAAGTAAACAAATTAAATAAAATTAAGTAAAATAATTTAAATAAATTCAATAGGTAAATATATTGATTAAATAATTTTAAAAACACTTTTTAAAAAATTTAAATTTTTTTTATATATTTATAGTATACAAATAATTTATTTACAAATGAATAAATAACATGTTAAAATATGAGTATTTATGTATGTGACAAAAAAATTTTGATGATTTAGAAGACACAATCGTACATATACCATTATCAATTCATTACAATAGTAAACATTATTTAAGTTCACAAATTACTATTTATATACTATACGAAAATATTTGTGTTAGTCTTTAAAATTAAGTCATATATGCGATTTGTTCTTGTGTTAATTTTGTCGTTTACTAACATCGGACAATTTTTATGTTTGTAAATTTCTGATTCCTCTCGTCGGTCCATACTCGGTCCTTTATTTAATTTGTATAACACTTTTAGGTTATTACGCAAATCTGTGTACATACGAGTATGTATGTCATTCGACAGATGACGGAAGTTGATCAAAATGTGCCTTGTTAATTTCTCTGGTGTGTTCTGTAATACGCTGTGCCAATGATTTACCAGTTTGTCCGATGTAGAATTTACAGATTTATGTATACCGGTTTCTAAAGATTGAATGTTTTTCTGTGTTTTGAGTTTTGTTTTGTAAAAAGTAATCGAGAATTAACAAATTGGTCCTGTAAGGAACGAAAGAGTGGTCACATCTAAAAGATGTATTAGAAATCCACTGTACAGAAATCAGTGTATATAGACAGCGGTGGGAAATAGTGGGAAAAACGCAGGACAGGAATCAGTGTAGATAGAGGGCGGTGGGAAATAGGGATCGATGGATCACCCTAAAAATCAGTTACGATGCGTAAGCGAGCACGTATTGATGACGAGATGGTTAAGGAAAGTGCTGCTGCACCATCAACTGCACAGTCAAACAAAAATTCAAGACTGCCTAACCGCAGGAGCAGACGCTGGCCATCTGATGAGACTAAAAGTTGCCGGCCTCAAGAGTCGGCTTGCTGAACATTCGGAGATAGTGGCAACATCCGAGAAAAAAGTATCGTATAGACTTGTGATGAAAATGGCGGAAAATAAAACTAGAAAGACCCAGTGGCAACCGTTTAAAGTTGTCACTGTTATAATAATGGCTGGTAGGGACACTTCCTTTGCAAATATCGGTTAAAAACATCAGCAATATTAAACATGGTGTTCTGAATGAAACCGTTAAAAAGGAAGACCTTGAATTCTTCCTAGCTAATGGGGAACTGATAAATTTCGGACTGGTAACATCGCTACTAGAAAAACATCTGCCTAGAGTTATCATTTACAACGTTGACCGAACTAAAAAGATCGGGAACATAAAAGAAGCATCACTGAGAGAAGCATGTGGACATGGCTGAGCTAAAATATGGCAATCGAGGTGTTGCGAGCGACTAGATATACATTAGTCAGGAACCGAAGCTGTTCCTCATGTAGAGTAACAGACTTTGTTACGATTACAAGGTGCTATAAATACGATGCATTTGGACATATCGCAAAACACTCCCAAAGAACAAGATCGTATATGTGATTGCTGTGAGGGTGGTCAAGTTCAAAAGACCTGCCTAAGAAAGAATGAAGACGCTAAATGCGTCGATTAAAAATTGTTCAACTGAATATGCAGAAAACAAAAGCAGTGAGACATGAAATCAGACATTATATAAACACAGAAGCAATTGATACACTTCGCATGAGGGAACCATACGCGTTAAAGGTAAAATAGGTGATTTGGCAATATCCGCACAAGAGTTATCGTGAGGAATGATGATAATGGTAAGGCATCCTCAATAAAGATCTAGAAATTGTAAAGATTTCACAGTAATGCGACTCGCATTATCAGTGTGAAGAAGTAAGATTTAGGTAGTTTCTATTTAATCAGTATTGACTTGCAGTATTCAGATGAGCCAGGGGAATATGTATGGAGCTCTCGTTGAAAAATTTATAGCATGAAGTGGCCTCTTAATTATTAACGAAGAAGACCAGCCTAGTACTAATTCCCATAATGGCAGCTCTAATATTGAACTTACACTTATGACGGACGGTCTGTTAAGAAAAGTTATAAATTGCTCGGTCCAACAAAGCTTGGAGACAAGAGACCACAGAGTAATTGTCCTCATCTTGAGTTCGCAAAACACGGAAAATGATAGTCACTCGTTAGGAAAAGTTGCTCGATTTGTAACTAAACATGCAAATTGGGAGAAGTTCCACCACCTATTAAATAGCGACCTGAATATATCGGACGGAAATTACCACTAGTGCATATACAAGTAAATTGCGATGGTGGTCCCCGAACCTAACCAATAAAAAAAAATGGTTCAAAATATGCAGAAAGTATATCAAAGAGACTGCAACTACGAAACCCGAGAAAGCAAGAGACTAACATATGAAGAAAGCTAACATACGAATAATGCTCATTTCAAAAGTATAAGTGACAAAAGCCAAAACAGTACCCTGTTAAATAGTGATGGACAATAAACAATCTGTTGGGAGGACACCACAAAAAGGCTACTCGGTAACATTGTACCAGATACGCCAAATATGAGCCAATTCAGTTATAAACATGCCACTTTGGCGACCACGTCTTTTGACCATGAGTTTTTCCTAAAGCTTGGTAAAATGGCAAAGTGGTTATAATTAGAAAAGGTCGTTAGCCAAAGCGATCCAAAGGTATATAGGCCGATCATGCTGCTGCCAGCGGTAAATACATTTACTTCAGAGAAAATAGATCGACTAAGGATGCAATGGTTAAAATGATCAACATTGTAAAAGAATCGGATTAAAAGTACAATTTAGGAGTTTTTCTAGATATATCTGGCGCGTTTGATAATTTGTGGTGGCCAAGTTTATTGTTGGACTTAAAGAAAATAAATTGGCATGCACGGTCGATATGGAAATGCTATTTGCTCTTAACTCTATAGACTAAGTATTCAAGAACAAGTCCAACTAGCCATAGACTGGTGCAATGTTTTTAAAGATGGAGTTGTTATCCGCCTATGAGCTATGATCCAATTAAAGGGATCACATGACAACAGAAGACCTCCATTGATATCAATAAACGGACAAAGAATTATGATGGTAAAAACTGTAAAATGGCTTAGAGTGGACTTCGACGAAAGGCTCGAAGTCACCCCACATGTTAAAAGGGTCGCGGAGAATAGCAAACAATTTTCGCTTTGCTTTTAAATATTCTTATTAATTTAATAAATATACTCCTAAATGATAATACTTCAACTATAAAATAAGAAAAAGCCAAAATGTGAGCTACGGAAACGTAGAGGTTCTGGGTAATCAGATACCGGATGGTAGAATAATCTACGATCACCTACCAAACATTGAAGAAAGACTAGAGAGAAAGATACTGAGTTTGGCCAATTTCAGTACCTGCGAATGTGAATTTTGCTTTGATGATGCCAAACAACCCCAACTCTTTTAAAAAAATTTAGTGATACCGTACTAAGCGGTAGGTAGTAAAACGATTTCGACATCGAAGTATTATTATAAAATAATAACCGATTAAGAAATAATTAAATTGTATTCAAATAAGTCTAGTAATGGTAGACGAGCAATAAATGATCAGCGACGTAAGGAGTTGTGGGATGGTTATAAACCTTGCTTGAGAGGAAACGATTTTAAAAAAAATCCATAATCGCCACAAAGAACAACATACACAGTATTTTAATTGAGAGTAAAATAAATTCACAATAAAATATTTTCGTTGAAATTCCGCCGATCGCACGATTGACGACTGACACGAGATTGCTGTTTCTATTTTAAATTTAATTTAATTCGTCCCATACCTATATCACGTCGAACTGACAGTTTATGAATTTTTGATTGGACTATTTGAAATTTCCATTGAAATTCGCTGCAGTTCGCGCTGTTATAGCGCCGATCACAGAGATTACCCCAAGGTTAACGATTGACACATAATTGGTGTTTCAATTTTTTTTTTTATTTTTAATTTTTTTATTTATATAATATTACAACTGACTTTATTCTAAGTCATCTAGTAACTTTTCTGTCATAATTATGTTACCCGTTGTTGGGATATAGCCCAACGGCTAGTCCCAGAAATTAAAAATATTTATTTATATAAATATTGCCTATAATAGTAATTTTTTGTTCCATTTACTAGATCAATTGGTTTGGTCCTTTGGAGCCGTCTTACTGCCAACGGTCTGTCCCGCATATTTTTTTTTTTTTTTTTTTTTTTTTTTTAAAAGGTATTGGCATAGACACTCTTTTGGTCCATAGCCTTACCTTACATTCACACAACATTCATTCAAACCATTCATTCATCCCATTCACACAAGTACAGTATACCATCTGCGTATTGCATAGCTCCATGTCACCCTGTACAGTGACATGAAAGATGGGTCGGCCCATGAGTTCTACATTCCAACAGAGGGTCATAGATGTTTTCAATTTAATCACCGATCGTAATCGGGAGATGAAAAATCCCTTTTGCATCCCGCCTCTGTTGGGATTCGAACCCGGTACCTCCTGATCCAAACGTCGCAGCTTTAACCACTGCGCTATTTGCTCGGTAAAGTGGTCCCGCATATTGCATATCTCGATGTTTTCGTGCTGTCGGAGGCGTGAATCATGCTTGAGAGCATGATACGTAATAACTTCATCGATGTATTCCATCTTTAAATCTCGGTGGAGGTCTTCATTTCTAATGTACCATTTACAATATTCCGAAGTGCTTTGTTTTGGAACGTCTGTATCATCTTGATGCTCGTTTTCTTGGTACAGCCCCAAAGCTGTATACCATAGGTCCATACCGGTTTCAGTATTTGCCGGTATAAAAGCAATTTATTGTGTACAGATAGTTCAGAATGTCTACCTAAGAGCCAATACATCTTCCTATATAAATGTTCAGCTCTTCCTTTTTCTTTTTGACATGTTCTTTCCACCTCAACTTGGCATCCAGCGTCATACCTAAATATTTCGCCGTATCTGCATAGGCAACTTGTTTAGAGATGATTATGATTGGGATTCTATTAGAAATATTTTTGTTAGTAAACTTCACATGCACAGATTTAGTTCGTTCAGTTTTATCCTCCATTTTTTCATCCAATTGTTGACTGAATTTGTCGATTTTTGCAATTTGCTATACTAGCTTCTTCTACATTATTCCCAACTGCCAAAATCGCAGTATCATCAGCATATGTTGCTATAGTTGCTTCTTCCATTGGTGGTATATCCCGAGTATAGGAGGTACAAGACGCGGCCCAAAACGCTACCTTGTGGTACTCCAGCTGAAATTTTCTTTAGGTCCGAGTATTCGTCTTTATATTTTACACGAAAATGTCTATCGGTTATGTATGATTTCAGAGTTCCATAGTATTGTTTGGGAAGGTCTCGCTTGAGCTTGAACTCCAATCCTCTGTGCCAAACTAAGTCAAATGCTTGTGCTACATTCAGGAAAACGCTTGAACATATTTTTTTAGTTTCTAGTATTCGCTCTATTATATCTGTGATTCTATGGACTTGTTCTATAGTCGAGTGGTTTTCTCTGAATCCAAACTGATGAGAACTCAGGAAAAGGAATGAGATTTTTGTCAACCATTTTGGGTTTCATTCTCTTCAGGAGCAATTTTTTTCAAAAATCTTGGCTACTTTTTATCGTTACATTGTTTGTTTGGTTTTAATATCATGATTACCTCTGCCACCTTCCATTGCCTTGGAACGTCTCTTAGTCTAAACACATTGTTGATTATATGGAGAAGTTTACGTATCGCTTTATTTGGTAATGCTTTAATGATTTGTCTGGTTATGAAGTCATACCCAGCAGATTTTTTCAAGTTTAAATTTTGAATTTCCTCTTTTAGCTCCTGTAGAGATACACTTTGTAATTCAAGCTCATCAGATCGTTTCAGTAGGTTAACATTTTCATCCGCGGTTTGACTGGGTAATGGTTGAAACGTTTCTTCTAAGTGCCTCGCAAACAAGTTAGCTTTTTGTTTAGCGCTTCGAGTCTAGCTTCCATCCTCACTTCTAATTGGTGCCGTCGAATTTCCCTTAAGTACTTCCGTTGCTTTCCATAAGGAATATTCGATATCTTTTTGGCTAGTAAGTGACGACAAATATGTACTTATTGATTTATTCTTAACTGTTCTGATCAGAGATTTCAACTTGTTACATAGGTTATTAAGGACGGTTTTATTTTCCTTGGTTCGATTTATTTGCCAAGACTTTCGAGCTTTTCGTTTCTTTGCCACAAGCTCTCTTACTTCAAGTGGATAATTTTTACAGTTGTTGTTATTTGCGTATTGGAAAGATGTACTTTGCCACGCAGCTTGTTGTATGTTTTCTATCAGCCTTTCTACTTCCTCTTCGACTTGTATAATGTTCCTTATTGATGCTTGAAGATTGATGTTTTGTTCTAATAATTCTCTAAAATTTTACCAATTGGTATTCTTATTGGACAGTCTCGCTGTGATTTCTTTTTCAATTATTGTTTCACTGATCGTCATAATAACAGGAGAGTGGTCCGATGTAAGCTCTTCATTATTTTCCAAACGAATATAGTTATCTGATATAACTTTTGTCACATAAAAGTCTATAAGATCCCGTGTTTTGTTTAAATCTGTTGGCCAGTAAGTTTGTGAGCCACCAGATTGAAAGTCACATTTTAATTTTTTTCCTGCTTCAAACAACTCTCTCCCTTTTGGTGTAGTAACTCTGGAACCCCAGTATGTGTTTTTCGCATTGAAGTCGCCACCAATGATAAAACAACCTCCCATGGTGTAAAAATGTTCTTCATAATCGTCTCTTTTCAGATTATGTCGTGGTGGATAGTATATTGCTGATACATTTATTTCTTTGCACTTTGTGCGAGTTTTGACTGTTGTAACTTGCATAGATTCACTTTCAATTTTTAATTCTTCGTTGTGTTTTATGTTCTCTTTAATAAGAATGGCAGATCCGCCTCTTGCTCTCTCTGATGGATGGATAGCATGGTAAAATCTGTACCCACGTATTCTAGCATATGAGGAGTTAGTAAAATGGGTTTCAGAGATTAGACAAAAATCAATTATTTGTTTAAATAGAAATATTTCCAGCTCGGGGATGTGTTGGATCAGCCCATTCGCATTCCAAATTACTATTCTGAGCGTTTGTAAATTTATTTTTGTTTTCTAGTCGTGTTGGATGATGAAAAGTTTATATATGAGTTTATTGGTCGCAGCCTGCTCATCAAGTTTTTTGTTGAGAGCATCTATGCATTTCACGACATCTATCAAAATTTGGCCGTCGTTGCTGTCCTTTGCTTTTGCCTGTTGACCTTGGGTTACCTGTGCATATGATTCTTTTCCTCGTAATTTTTATAATTCCCGATTTGTCTGTTGATTGGTCGGGCTGTTTCTATTGAACATTTAGTTTAATTGGCACTATACTTATATCAGTCATAAGAAAATGTTTATACATTTTTGATTGGGAATTGTTTCAAACTTGTTATTGAAATTCGATAAGATACCCTCGGCTATATAGCGCCGTTCACGGAGATTGTCCCTAAAGATTGCGAGTATTACGTCATTGCAAATCTATAGGGCTATTGCTATATCTTAATTGGCTTCATACCTATATCAGGATTATTTAATAGTTCTTATCATTTTATTCTCCACCTAACATAGGAAAGGGGCCAATTAAAATAAATTTAAAATATAAACAGCGATCATGTACTACACGCCAACCTTAAAGGCGGCTTTTGTAATTAGAACTATAGCCGTGGAAAATGCAAATGATTTGAACAAGATCAAAAATAATCCAATACAAATGATTATAAACTTTTAAATCAACTTGATACTGGTATCTGACCAGAAAAATTGATTTCCCTATAGATACATCAACCAGTCGCCAACTTTAAGTACAATCTTTGTGATTGGCGATATCATATAGGTGGAAGAATTCCGAATTTTAATAAAAACTCTGAGCCATAGCAATGATTTATAATCTTTTAGTACTCCCTGATACAGGTACCTGAGAAATAAAATTAAATTACCAATAGATACTGCAATCACTTGCCAGTTGCCAACCTTGGGGGCAAATTTCAACAAAAGATTTCAATTTGTTCCTTTGTGATTTGTGACATATAATTATTTTGAAAAAATTACGTTGAAAGCTAAAACCAATTAATTTAAAAGAATTGTTTACAGGTATTACATATATGTACGTACATATAAATTCAAATATTTTAAATTTGTTTGCTTTATTTTAGGTTGTTGTTCGTGCTGAGAGGCTTTTTATTTAGTGAGGACACACATGTTTTTTTTCAATTCGTACAACACTAGGCTATATAATTATACATAATTATCAGAAATATTTATATACACATAATATGTACATATGTATAGCGAGTCAGCGTAATTTAAAAGTAAAGTTATAAATAATTAAACAATAATGGTGTAGTTTTCATTGTACTGAATATATATACAGAGACATACTTATACCTATTTCATGAATGAGTTAAATATCAAATTAAACATATATACGTACGAGTATATAACGTATATTATATATGTATAGTAGATGGGCCAAAAATACGAATACATTAATAAAAGTCGATCTAAAATTTTAATATTTGATGATCAACTTTTACAGAGTAAACATTTAAGAACATACAATTTAAAAATTTTAGTGATTTTAAAAACTGGATTTCTAATCGGTTTCAAACTTCCAGTATATTTTATTTATTTCTATAAAATAGTTTAAATGTGTTTTAATTTTAAATTAATTGACGTTAAAGTTTAGAATAATAATATACATTGTATACATTTACATTGTAGATCAAGTTTTAAATTGTATCGTACAAGATGCAATAATACAATGTGAATGGAATTTGAAACCATATATAAGATTAACGCGTTTAAATTGAAAATGTTTACGTATCAACATGCATTTTCAAACTCATGACGCAAAGTTTTTACTATGTATATACAGAATATCACCATTTGTAATACAAAGTTTTTTATGAGTTTGGACCAAATTATAGATTCTACAGTTGAACATAAAAAGTTGTGTACATTTAAATTAATCAATTATCTTGACATATTGAAGTAATTTAAGTAATCGAATGACAGATAATTATATGCATACATATGTAGGTATATAGGTTAATAATTTCTCAGATATTTTTGGAAAGAATATTATCTCGGATAAATTTAATAAAAATAAAATAGTGTTTTGTTTTCATGATATGGTACGTTATGACTGGTATGGGTCTATTTAACTACAAATCCTAGAAAATTCATTGATAACAAATTTAAATTTTATAAACATATTTTTGTTTATTCTAATAATAAATGTTACCATTTAAAACTACAAGATTTGTTGTTGTTTTTTTAAATTTAAACGAAATAGCAAAAACGCTATGAACTAGATTTATTCTCTAGCGAAAATTAAAACTTAACCCATTGTTGAAAGTCATCTTCCAGAATACCGGGTACCCATATTATTGTTTAACAAAACGAAACATTTAAAGTAGTTTCATAAATCTACATTATGGCGTTGATTTAAAATTGTAAAATTTATTGTGATTTTTAAGGTGCAGAACTGTATACAAGCAAACTATATAAAACTTTTAACTTATCATTCATTTTCCATGTTTCAAGTCATTATAGTTTATATCATCAGCGCGGCTACACCATGGTTAAGTCAATTCAGTGTTATACGCTAGAAATATTTGCGGTTCTCATCGTAACCGTACAATCGATATTAATTTTATTGAAATCATGGCTCGAGGCACTCAATATACTAGAACAAAAACGTAAATCAATAAAAGAAAAAACAATTTTAATTACGGGCGGGGGTAATGGATTGGGGCGTGAATTGGCGGTGGAATTTGCTAAATATGAAAATAAGTGTAACATTGTGATTGCGGATATTGATTTGGTCGCAGCGCAAGATGTGGTTGAATATTTAAAAACAAATTTTAATGTGAACGCGTACGCGTATCAAGTCGACGTGAGTGATTATGATTCGGTGATGGCATTATATCAAAATGTGTTACGTGATGTTGGTTATGTGGATATGCTAGTGAATAATGCCGGTTTGATTACGTTTATATCGTTGCGTGAAAAAGAATGGTCAAATGTTGAACGGATACTCAAGGTTAATCTCCACTCGCATTTATTGGTAAGTTACATGCAATATATAATTTAACATTTTAATTGATAATTTATAACATTTAGACCACACGCATATTTATCGAGGACATGATAAAACGAAAATCGGGGCATATTGTTGGTATATCATCAATTGCTGGTCATTTCTCATGCTCTAGCATGATTACCTATTGTACCACAAAACATGGCGTTACAGGATTTATGAAATGTCTATCGAATGAAATGTTTATCGATGGGCACAGTGATTATATTAAAACAACGTTAGTGTGTCCATATTTTATTAAAACGCGACGTGAACTAAGCGATTACCTTAATTTGCCTATTGCACCGTTAAACACCTCCGATGTGGCTAACACTATTGTGGATGGAGTTTTAAAAGAAAAGGATGAGATTTATGTTCCAAAAATAATGAGTTTATTGAAATTCACGACGTAAGTTTAAAAATAAATTTGGTGTATCATAACACCAATAAAATATTTTTTTTTTTATAGATTATTGCCATTTAAAGTGTACAACAACATACTTCGGCACCTTATAAAAACAGTGAAAACTGATAAATTTGAGGTGTCTTGTTAAAGTACTATGAGATGTTAACAAAAAAATTGTGTTGTTTGGAATGTGATATTGGTACAGTAACAGTCCTCTTTCGACCCATTATAATTTAGTATGTTACATTTTATTGCGAACTATTTTGATTTGTTGTAAACTAATAAATTGTTTTGAACCGGACTGAGTTCATAAACGCATAAATATTAATAAAGAAAATATCAGAAATAATTAAATTACGTTAAAGTGATTCAAATTAAAAAAAATGTACTCAAATTTAATAAAAATTCAATACTAGCATGTATTTTAAATGTGCATATTTGAAAAAGATCCATTTTTAATACTTTTACTAATAGTTTTACATTATAATGTGCTTGTACACCACATTTTAACCAATTTATCTCTAAACATCCGTATCTATTAAAATTATGTTTTTCTGTGATCCACCGTCAAAAGATATGTCTGGAAAACATGTTTTTCCTCTTTAGTGATGGAAATTCCTAAAACGTGAACTTTCATCTCTATAGTGACGAAAGTAAATTTGCGCATATTACATCATCTAGTTGCCTGGTCTTACTTGTTTATTTGAAAATAAATGTATTTCGTTCATTATTTAAATTTGTTGGTTGGTTCATACGAGTATGTAAATTTTTCGGCTTTATATTTCTTAAATTATTCTTTCTCTCTCTCGCTCAAATAATGCTAATTTCGTCACTCGTAAAATAATAAAATATTTTAAAGTTGATTATCTATTTTTATGGGGCCTGTTTTCTGTGGCTTAGTCACAAACATAATCAGAAAATAATTTATTTTAATTCTACACATAATTTTATATAAATAAAAAATTATTATAAGAAGATGGGTTTCAGAATTGTGTTTCCTTCGTCGATTCTTTAACTACTGAGCTACGAGTATTTTAGACATTTTTGCGTACTATCCCATATCGTTCGCCCGTTCTCATTAAGTTTCCGCTTATTAATACTCTTGCTGTTTGTCCTAAGTATATATAATTGACAATTGTTGCATATACATGCCGCTTTTATAATCGATATGCTGCTATATGCCCAGTTTGCGTTGTATTTTGAGGTTTGTACGTGGTGGTACGCCGTATTTACAATCTATTTTATAATAATTATTATCTTTATGGTATTCGAGGGTCTCGCGGGTCCGATTCCCGATGATGACCAAAAATCATGGTTGGGTGTTTTTAATGTGTAAGCATATTTATTTGTTTGGATATTACACCGTGGGCCCGTTTGATTGCTGGAGTGATCCGACCAACTTTAATTTTAATTTTTTTAAAATTATATTTATAATTATACTACGAAATTTTGTGAACATTTCTTTCTACTTCTACATACATACATATGTAAATATATATATGTAGTGCAATTACTTTTTAAAGAAAAATTTGGTAATAGTTAAAGTAGGGGAGGTATGGCAGGGTGCATGGTTTGCGGCTGTAAACAGGGAATAGGTTACTAGCAGGTGGCCTATTATGGTATTTTCGATACTGTTTTTCTCTCGATATTATCGAAAATGGCCTATATTATGAAATATTTCCCAATTCGTTTTTTATCCAGTTTATCGAAAATGAGCTATTATGGAAATATTCGATTTCGATTTTTTTTTCAATAGTATCGAAAATGAACAATTATGGATTTTTTCAAATTCGATTTTTTTCGTTATGACTAATTGAATAAATGGAATCATAAAATGTAACTACATTTTGTCTTAAACAAATTTATTTACGAGCTATATGTTATTCATAAATTGTCCCTTATATGTGATCTCTTATTCTTCTGGCTTCTTGCGTGATCTTCGTTATCTTCATTGTGGTCGATGGAATATGGATTATCCTCGTTCGCATCTCGAACCATATCATTTTCTAGGATTGGAACGTGGTACCCCGTACATATGTAGATAACGGAGTGCGCAGCACATATTTATAATTTGTGCAACCTTTTCAGGTTGATAGTGTATATCTCTCTCGCAAGCAGCAAACTTCCCGACTTTGGTGGCTTCCTTTACGACACCAAACACGCACTCAGTTATTGATGGAGCTGAAGTGTAACCGGAACCGCTTAACTCATACTCTAAATGTCGATTTCGAAAATTTCATAATTGATATTTCCGAAATTATCGAAACACTCGATTTTATCGAACTTAACATTATAAGGATCAGTAAGCCCGATCTTCCAACCAGAAATTAGAAGATAGTAAAGCAATAAAAGGCAAGTTGACTCTTAACTTATCCACCATGGTTATCAATAAAGAATCCATAGCTGCAGCTCTTGCTAAATCTAAGGGAGTAATCGACTTCGGATTCAGGTCGATTACTCTCAGAATATATAAAAAAAAAAGACAAGGTTGAGACGCACAAAGAGGAACCTGTGGATGACAGCAACCTGTCCACACATGGTACAGCCGTGCAAGGAAAAGAGACACACCAGGAGGAGGAAGCTGCCAACATCTCAGAAAAGAGATCTTAGGGAAGCGACACCGGCGAATCCATTGGTACCAGTCAGCAATATTAGCCTGCTGTAGCAGGGAATTCAAAGTGGTAAGTAGGGTTAACATAAAAAGATTAGTACTGTTCATTACTGCATCAGGAGATGGTTCTAATTCAAGAACCTTGGGTTAACAATAACAGGATATATGGCCTCAGTATGATAGGATTAAAGATTAAACACTTAAACATATCTGGAAAGGTCAGATTCTACAATTTTGAAAAAATAATTCAAACATTTTCCTACTTTCTCAATAAAGCAATGGTGACATAATTGCGGTTAGCCTGGATATTAGCAGTTGTCACATTTGGGTCATTGATAACCTGGTCCTCGAAGCAGAGAAAAGGAGGATTGATGTGGTACTCGGTAAATGCGCATCTCACAATCTGAGAGAGCAAAGACATCAATGAAACGGGTTAGTTATTTTTTGATTATAAATATGATTATTTTTTATTAAATACCAACCTTTTAGTTGTAGTATTGAGCGAGAGCCCACATTTATTACTATAGAATAGGCAGGAGGTTCTAAACGCAACCTTCGCTTCAAATAATATTAGGCATATGGTGAGGGAATGGTGGGTGACGAGAGAACACTCCTTTTCTAATCATCGAATATGTACTTATAGTCTGAACATTTTCCCTCCTTCCCGGAAATCCACCAGGAATCTAGGAAGGATAAACTGGAGCCGATATAGAGAAATGTTAAAAGGATTCCTGCTGCAGGGTGTTTTTGAGCTCCCAGCGCTAGTGGAAGAACTGAATTGCTTGTTGAACGCTATCACAAGCGCCTGCAACTGATCATTTAATGCTGATTGCCCTATGGTAAGGCCTACGGCCAATGAAAAGCCTACAGAGTGGTCCATGGATATGGGGGGCTTTTAATAGAGCTGAAAGCACGAGTAGGCTTATCTAAGATTATATAATAAGGAACTAGGGAAGGCACAAGGGAAGTCTTGTAGACTTTTCTGTGACAAAGTGAAGGAATGCTCTGAAACTTCTCTCCTTAGAAATATTCTATCAACTAACCCAACCAGTCCCAGTTATTTAATGAAACTGGTTGGTTTTATTAATATGTACCTTATAGTCTGAACCATCATCTATATGTAACAAGTCTGCTATAGTGAGGAATCTTTGAAGCTTCTCTACGAAACCCACAAAACGTAAGTACTCTTTAGAAGAAAATTCAAAATCCTAGACTAGAATTTATTAACAAAACAAGATTTCTAGGTGTGATTCTGCACTGTAAACTTAATTAGAAGCCAAACATTTTGGAAAGAATAAACAAGGCTACTATTGTTATGTATTCATGCAGGAGTGCCATTGGAAAAAGGTGGGATCTTAAACCGGAGATGGTACGACGGCTTTATAAAATTCTAACATGTTTTATAATTTTTCCGACTACTTCAAAAACGAAAAAAACGATACCTGAGAAATTTGCTTTGCAAGAATAAATAAACGATTTTTCAGCGCGATTATAAGACTTTGTTGTACTTCACTATTGGCCTATATTTTGTTGCTGGTCATCAAACGAACGATTCTGGGGTCTGACTTTCACTATAAATGAACTATATACATAATTGTTGCTTTGGAAATAAACACAAATAAAGCGTTTAATGTAAATTGTAAACTGTTTTAAACTGCTCATTTCCCAGAAATAATAAAATGAAGTATATGAGAGAAAATTAGTGCAAAAATCACGCTACATTAATAACAATCAAAACAACATGCATACTATATATAAGAGAAACTATATAAATCCAATTTAATGATGTCTGTCACCTTATTTACAAATGTTAAAAATAATAAATAATCCACAATAAATCCACTTTAAAAAATACAACAAAGATATAGAATGAAACCAAAGTACAATGATGCAAATAAAAAATCCCGATCAACCCGAAAAACAACAAAACTAAAACATAACTCGCAGAGTTAGTAGAAAATAGAGGTTCTTTCACTTTAAAAAAACAGTTATGTAAAGTGATTCATGATCTGAATATACTTATAGATTTGTCAACCGTTGGGCACCGATATTAATATTGAAAAACTGGTTTTGATTGTGGTGTCCTATAAACTAGAAAACTGTAAGGCAGTATAATATGTGATTAAAAATATTTTTTTAAAGATCGAGATCAGTAGGACGGTTTGGGTGTGAAAATTCCACAGTATATGTAGATGGTAACAGAAAACGTATCTGGTAAACTTCTACATCTAACTGTTTTGAACAGAATCATTCTTTGGTCTTCAGACGTTCTATCTTATAGGTTTGCAAACAATAACTACTTTAAAAGCGTCTATATACATGGATGTGGTGTCTCCAATGTACATATTAGGCTCAGAAAATGGAACGATTAATGGTTTTCCGAATATTTTTGGAACATAATTCTCTTTAGCACTGAAGTTAATTGCACATTTGGCTAAAGTCATAAGCACAATATGTATTTCGAGCCTACAGTTCTGTGTCAGTTAAAAATGGAAATAATTTCTTGTAACAAAGTATACACAGAGTTAGAGAGAGAGATCAACATATTTTTTTGAAAGATTTTATAAGCAATTCAAAAAAACAAAAAGATTTTTTATTTCTCAATGCGAAATTCTCTTTAACTACAAAACACCAATTTAATTTTTCTAAATAAATTAATATAAATTTTGTAAAGTTGTTTCAAATATATCTGTTATAGAATAGGATAATATTAGTTGTCTGTTTACAGTGAAATAGTAATTATTTATAAATAAATGGCTTTTAGGGCGAAATGTAAAATTAGTGTACAAAATTTCTTATGTTCTTTACAT
The DNA here is from genome assembly GCA_951394425.1 of Tipula unca. Taxonomy (NCBI): domain Eukaryota; kingdom Metazoa; phylum Arthropoda; class Insecta; order Diptera; family Tipulidae; genus Tipula; species Tipula unca. The sequence goes on from OX596380.1 coordinate 84,823,681, forward strand.
ATACATCTATTAAATGTAAAAATACTTGGGTTCCATAATGGAAAAGTACTGTAAAAAAGCTTTTAAGTTGAAGAACAATATATACTTTATAATTATTGCCAACCTAAATTCATAAATTATTGAAACGAATGCAACATCAGCTACGCGAAATCTTGAAAAGACAGACAATATAGTAATAGGTTATGTGCTATTCAGCTTCAATCGGTAAGGTCGCTTTCATAAATTTTTTGGCGCTAGTAAAACTTTAGCCCAATAAGAATTATTATAACTGGCCACCAACGAAAATTAGAAAAACTTCAAAAATATATAGTCAGTCGGAAACATGATCCAGCTTAGTTGAAGAGAGGAGGAGGCTTAAAAGATTTAAAAAAAAAACACAACTGGAAAAATATTGCGAATGCCAATGCTATAAATATGCACGACAATAATGGGCAATTATTTGCAGGGATTTCTAGTGTAAATGAAAGTATAATGAAAGCCGAGCTGCAATTAAGTGCATTTGGTGGAGAGCACAATATTGCAATGTCAACCATGGACCATTTAATTCCAATGTTAAAAAAATGCAAATTTAAAAAAATTAAAAAACATGACGTGCACTAGAACCAAAACAACCGCAATATTAAATACATGATAAGCCAATCACATTGCGGATCTTTATAAGAGTCGGTGTTTAAATTTTTTTTTATCTGTAACAATTTTCATCAATTGCCATCTGTAACAATTTTCTTTGGGTGTGAGTAAAAAAAAACCTATGTTCATTTAATACCATTGCTACCGAATTTAAATTTATCGAGGAAAGTCTCAGCGCGGTCTTTTCTGGTCGGCTAAGCTCAGGGTAATTGAGTGTGGTTTGCCGAGACTTCACTTTGATCTTGTCAGACCGCTTATTATCGAGAAAGCAGACAGAAATTGAAGTTTATCTAGTTGGACCGTAGCACACACGACCCACCTACATACCTTCGTTACATCTCCTCACTCAAATACTTTTTAGAATTTAATTTTAAATAGAGTTTCATAAATTTTAAATAAAAAAAAATTGTTCGTTGAAATTACGTTAAAAATAATTATTGAAAATTAATTAAATTTTACAGATAAAAAAAAATATTTAACCTAAAATTAATAACTAGAAAATTATTTAATTAAATTTAATATAAAAACCCATCACCACTTATCTAATTCTTACTCTATAAAAAAAATTATATAATACATATTTTAATTACACTTAGCTAAACGTTGGGCGCCAATGAATATGGATTCGATGACGTCGTCGTAGGATATGTGTTTTAAATAATTAAAAATATTAATTATTTATTTCATTTTATTTAAATATAAATTTTTAAATTAGATAGGATTTTATTTTATTTTTATTTATGTATTTCTTTTTAACATTAATTTCATTTAATTTGTTGTTAAATTTCACTATTAGTGTTCAGCAAATTATTTTTGTTTTATAGAAACACAAATTCACAAATAAAAAGTTTATAATTTGTTTGGCATTAATTTGGCATTTGTTTGGCATTTCCACCATGTTTTTATGTGCCAGATTAAATTATCACATGATTTTTATTTTATATTATTTAAAACATTAATTATTTTTATTTAGTTCAATTTAGATTATCATTAAATTTTTATTTTATTTATTAATCTTTTTACTATAAAAAAAAATCAATTATATTCAATAAATTTATGAATATCTTTAGGAAAATTAATTTAACAAATTTTTTGTATTTTAAGTGTTTTTGTATTCAGTTTTATTTATTGTTTTAAGTTTTTCCCAATTTTTATATTTTTTTCTGATGGCTAGTTTTGTCCATCTCATTTAAACACCGACTGCAAAGAAGAAAAAACACATTTTTATTTTTCTCTGTATGTAGATGAATCAACGAGATTTCAACTACCAAAATGTTAAGCCTAGTTGTGCGAACGTCAGGGATATGTACAACCTCGTTCAAAATTGTCCGAAACGTATTGAGCTGCACTCGTCTCGGAAATTTTTATTAGATTATAGGTCCATGTAAATACTACATCCTTCTCAAACTCTGTGGCTATCGCTAGAAGCCATCGTCAATCAATTAATAAACAGGTTTGATGTGCTTCGGCTGTTTTTTATACATGAAAATGTTAATATACGAGTAGACAAAGAAAATAAAGGAGTGTCTTCACAATTCTTAAATTTTATTATATTTAAAAAAATTTAAATTCATTTTCGTGATATTAATAAACTTAATCGTAAATTTCAAAATGAGTATCCTCAAATCTTTTTCATCAAGAAGTTCCTCACGAATATTTAAATACCACAAATTTCAGATATTTTAAAAGACATTAACATGTATTACCTAATGAAAGTGAAGTTAATTAATTTTAATTTTAAATTTAATCGCATACTTTATAAACTATAAGTATGTCATTAATTCCAGGTAGGTGAAATAAATGTCGAACACGTTAATATAGTTTTAATGTTGGTAGCAAATGTACAATGTACAAGCTAAAAAATAAAAATACTTGTTTTATCTTATCAGCATAGAACATTGAATTAATAAAAGAGCGCCCGCTTAGCTGCCCCACAGAGTGTACAAATACAATTCCGCAAGAAAATGATATGCGTTTAGCTGATAAAATGAAAATGTTGAGTAAAGGTTGATTTACATTCAATCTTTTGCTCTATTCCATAAAATGTACGTAAGAGAAACAAGTACATTCATATGATTTGTATGAAGAAATAAAGTAGGCATAGCCAAATAAACATTGTCTTTTTAGTATTTTGTTGTTTTTTGTAAAGTTCGCAACCAAATTGTGATTTTTTTTAAACATAGTGGTCTTTTCCACAATTATTAATTTTTTCCATTTTTTCCATCTTCTTTTATTTACAAATTTGATTTAGGAGGATTGGAAAAAAGATTAAAGATTGAATGTAAACCAGCCATAATTAATTTTATTCAGTTGAAGTTCTCTAAAATTTCTAACAGAAAACACAATTGGCTTACTGAGATGATTTTATTTTTAACTTTTGATTTAATTTAATATAAGCCAAGTTATTAATTCTATTTCAATTGGAATTAATTAATAATTCCAAAAACGTTTCCTTCAACACTTCTGGCTCTGGACAATCTATATTTAAATCGTGTTTGAAATCCGTATTCCATTCCGGATATGGGTGCATTATACTATTTGTATTTGTATTTGTCATTAATGTGAGAAAGCTTCAGAGTTTCTCATCTATAACGAACGACATTTCTCTGTAATGCGTTTCCCAAAACGTTTCACTTCGTTTTTATGGCTATTTATATTTTCCATTTATTTGTTTATTTTTAATATAGATCTCTATATGAATTTAACTTATACAATGTTTGTCCCAGTTCAATGACCAGTTCTATCAGTAAGGGATTATATTTTTAATGTGTAAGTATATGTGTTTGTCCGGGTATTGCACCGTGGGCCCATGTGGCATTGAGTGCTGGAATAATCCGCCCAACTTTAATTTTTTTTTAAAGGGATTATATTATGGCAAAATTGTTAAGAGTAAACTGGGAAATGTACCTGTGGATCCCGATAAACAAATTGGGAAATGTATTTTTGGTTTATTGTTAAATACATTTATTCAGTAAGAGATACAATTAACATTTTTGAAGTGATGCGCAGAATATATAGACTCAAACATATAAAAACTACTCGGTTTTGGTATGATTTTCGTTCTCAAGCTTCGATGTCATTGTTAGTGACATCCAACCTGTTACAATATCCTTTTTCGTTGCCATGTTCTTTTTCACAGTTTGATCCTTTAATACTTTTGCTGCCTCGTCAGCTTTCGATGTTTCGTCTTCGGTTTTATCAATTTCTATCTCAGTTGGTTTAGTTTCACCATTCTTTTGAGCTTCTTTTTCAATTTTGCCAGTTTTTTCATTATTTGGTTGAGTCTCCTCTTCACTTGTGGAAATTTCCTCGACACTTGCCTGTTCTGTTTGTTGATTATCATGAATTTGCCTCTTCTTTTGAACCTCGGGCAAATACTCCATCATAATTAAGTTGACAACCTTTTTTGGTAGAATCCTGTAACAAACAAACAATAAATATAAAAGTTATATAGTTCGCCAGCAATTATACACTTACATTGCCAACTTAACAACAAATGGAAATTTAGCAACAATGATTTCCGATTTGTTTCGTAAAATGCCATCAACAATCATTTTCCCTGATTGTTCCGGGGTTAATGGAGCAAATTTCATTCGTGCTTCTGCTATGTCCTCACGCATAAAATATGGACAAGCCAGCGTGGTTTTTATATAATCGCCATGCCCTTCTGCAATTAATTCATCTTGAAGACAACGCATAAAACCATTTATTCCATACTTTGATGTTGTATACGCAATTGTATATGGTGAATGAAAGTAGCCGATGATTGATGAAACGCCAACGATATGACCCGATTTTCGTAAAATCATATCCGGTAAAAACACTTTTGTCAACTATGTGGTAGATGTACACAGATAATAAATTTTATATATTTCGCCATGATATAAATTGAACTTACCCAAAAGTGAGAGTGTAAATTAGTTTTCAAAATTTGTTCACAATCAGTCCAATCTTTTTCTACTATCGAATCAAAATTCACCATTTCTGCACTATTTATTATTATGTCCACATATCCTAAATCACTTAAAATTCTATTGCGAAGTTCAGTAACTGAATTAAAATCACTAACATCCACTTTATACGCAAACGAATTAATTTGATGGGCATTTTTTATAAATTCTGCCGTATACCGAGCCGAATCAAAGGATATATCAGCCAGGACAACGTAACATTCATTATCGTATTTGGCCAAATTTCGAGCTATTTCACGACCAATTACACCTCCACCACCGGTAACCAAAATAATTTTATGTTTTATAGATTTAAATTTTCGATTTTTGATCATCAAAAATTCGAGCAGACATTCTATATAAATGGGAAATGCTTTCACAAATGTCACATAGATGAATTTTATAAAAGCAGCATAATGCTGTTTCCAAAATTCTAAATCAATCATTTTGAATGATTTATGGAAGTGAACTGACCGAAAAATAAAACTCAAACTTTTTCAAAATATATAATATTTCATCATTATTGTATGTGACGCCATGCTAATCAGATAAGAAACCCACAAGAAGCATAATTATTATTTTTTTACTATAAATGGTGATTGCGATAAGAGATTTAGTGGCTTTTCTTATTTCTTACGATAAAACAAAATAAAAATAAAAATATTTGGTAACCTTGCCCAATGTCGTTGCATTAAATTAAAAAAATCAATACATTTTAGTGAACATTATTTTTAATGTTGGGCTGTAAAGGCATATTATTTTTAATATGCACTATGATTCCTTTGTACGCTTTAAATGGAATAATCCTAAAATATAAAATGATTAAATTATCTGAATTTCTGAAATTTGATTAAAAAAACTTACGTCACAAATTTTAACAAGCTTATTGCTTTGGGTAAATAAATTTCTTCTCTATCTCTTAGAATGCCATCGACAATTGAATGGGCTGCATCAGATGGTTTAAGTGCCGGAATTGTTAAAAACTGTACGATATCCTTAATCTCTGGCCTGGTTAGAATAAAATAAGGACAAACTAGACTAGTTTTTATATAATCACTGTGTCCGTTCAATAATAATTCGGTTGAAAGACATTTCATAAAGCTGTCTATGCCAGACTTTGTAGCACTGTATGTAATTCTGAATGGGCCTGGAAAACTTCCAGCCATTGATGAAATTCCAACTATATGTCCGGATTTTTGTTTTATCATATCGGTTAGAAATATTCTGGTCATCTGTTGTAATAAATAATAAATGTATTCAAATGAAAGTAACGATTAGCGTATACAGTCGGTATACTTACCAAGAAATGAGATGTAAAATTCACATTAATCACTTTTTCAACATCCATCCATTCTTTCTCCACCAACGATACGAAAGTGATCAATCCAGCGTTATTAATTAGTATATCAACAATACCGACGTCTGCCACAATATGTTTATGCAGTTTAACTACTGAATTATAATCTGATACATCAACATAGAATGCATAAGCCTTCGTGTACAGGTTTATTCGCAAATAATCAACGGTTTCCTTGGCCGCCGCTAAATTAATATCAGCTATGACAATTTTACATTGATTATCGTAGCGGGCTAATCTAATTGCCATCTCTTTGCCAAGTCCTTGACCACCACCAGTTACTAAAATCACCTTATTTCTAATCGATTTCGGTCGCTTTTGATTTATATTAAAAAAATCCAGCAAACATTCTACGTACGTTGGGACTAATTTAATGAACAACGCGAACATAATTCCAATAATGTAGAATAAACGTTTAATTAGAACTTCAACTTCAACCATTTTAAATAATATTTTGTTAATAAATGATGCTGCGACGATTGCTCGTTTCAAACTGAAACTCGATACGAATAGAGAATACACTTTAAATACCTCTTTTAATTAGACACCGCACTCACAGAAACACATTTATTTCATAATTAAGGTAACGATAGAGATGTATGCGGTTAAGTAATTAAATTTAACTTAAACATTATGGCAACTAAACAAAACTAAAATAAAAAAACACTACTTATCTAAGTCCAACTCGATTGACCTAAATAATTTCAAATGATTTGATCGATTGGTGGTCTTTTGTCTTTAAAATGAGTATAAATAACTGGTAACTTTCTCACTTGTTTTTAAATTATTCTAAAAATTACTTATGTAGCAAAGATTCATGTAGTAATAATGATAACAAAACACAATAGTGCAGAAGTTATCAAAAAAGTTATACTTGCAATAGTTTGTTTGATTATTCAATGAGCGAATCAACTTTTCGATATAATTTTGTGGTATATTCTGTCGATCGGGCATTCTAAGGCCTTGCGTTGCCGCATACATGAAAATGAAATTGTAACCAATAAATTCAGCGTAAAGTACCACGTGATCAGAATTTTTTTTAATGATCTACCCCATCAATAAAGAAAAATTCGGTTCATACTTCCAGTGAAATCCCTCCCCACACTATATATTAGCCACTGCCAAACCTCATAGTTTCACTTATGCAGCACTAATCAAATCTCTCGCCAGATCGCCGGTGACTTGTTTTCTGCCTTCGTTACTATACAGCATTAAACCCACCAACCCAAACCACGAGAGCTTCATCGGATTACTTGCCCTCGAACTTCTTCAGTAACACTTAGCATATTTCAAGTGGTCTGAGTTTCAATTTGTCCATATAAGAAAATGGGCTTTTGAATCTTGTACGGATATTTGTTGAAGCCTTTTTTAGCTATTTTTCGAACAGTTTCTCGATTTACTTGAAGATTACTGACTATTGGTAATTCATCTTGACTTGCGAAATTTGGTGTATCCAACATTTGATTATGTTGCAAAGCTGTAGAGTGTTGGTGGTGCACAAATGACATATTCCTGTTCTGTCTGATGAATTACATGTCACGAACTGTTGAATTAGACGTCATGATAACTCAAAAATTAAAATAAAATAAACGGAATTTTTTTTTAATGACGATTCTTTATTTTAATGTGCATTATAAAAGAAAAATGTAAAAAAGCATTCTAGATGATTAATTATTTAAAATTATTTAAAATGTCACCCGGTCACATATTCAATTGTTTATAATTCATTCCGTCAAAAAGTCATTAAGTATAGGCTATCAATTTGTTATTCGATAAATATGATAAGAGGTGTAGATGTTCGAACATCTAGCAACCATGCAATTTTTATATGAAAAAATAATTCATTTGCGATTCAATTGTTATCTCTAGAATCTAGTACATATTACTTGTATTGGCCTACTAGTTTTTTGTGACGAGTATAAAAAATATCAAGCAATCTTTTCATATTTTTACTGTACAATCTTACAAACAAATACAAATTCAAAATAAAAATAATTTTAAATTCTATAGAAGGTTTGGTAGGGTGGTTAATCAAGTAGTCTTACTATATATTTATTTACTATATTTTGAATTTAATTTAATTTTCGTTTTACGTTTAGTGTAGGGTGGCTTTTTTAACTTTTTTGATTTATTCAATTCGTATAGTATAGTCGCATAACGCCATATCAGCTAGTTTATTACCTGAATGTCTTCTGTACTTCCTATACTGCATTTAGTGTAACTTTAGATTTAACATCGATGAATTTTGTCTTTCCTAAATAGAAACGCTACCACTTAAAACAATTCTAATATGGCAGATCCAAAAACACCGCAGCAGTGGTTCTTGAAATTGTGAACCTATAATAGTTAGATATAATGGGTCAATTTTTAAAGGTAAATGGTCAAAATTATTGTTAATCATTTTATTTAATCGATAAAAAAATCTAAGTTGCGATTACTTATCATAATTTTTAATTATCACAAATAGTTGAGGATAATCTATTAGGGTTGCACTATTTTGATACTGCTAAATATATATACACGCAAGTGGTTATGTAATGGTACGAGAAAGTTGAAAAAATATATTAATCCTAACGTAATTCTGAAGAAAATCATAGCAGGTGCCTTTGAGTGCCACAATTTTATTCATAAAATGACTTTGTTTTTCATAGGATATCCAATCAATGACTATGACTTCCTTTTCTATTACTTTGGTTTTTATTTATTTTTGTCTTACGATCTTTCGACCACAAGACCAGATCCTGGCTAGTAGTTCAGAAAAAGTTTGCTTTAAAATGTAAATTTGTTTATCATAAGTCACCCAAAAAGATAACATTTTTGCACTGAGAAGATAGAGGAATTAGAACTCAGTAAAAATACAATCGATAATTATTCTGAGCAAGGAAATTGGCTTAGTTTTCGAATTTTTAGTGGAATAAGTTCAGATTTTGCTTAATTTTTTCGGTTCAGTTGATTAGACGCAACTAACAAATATATAAAAATAAACACAGAAACAAAGATATTTAATTCTTATTTATAATGTTTTTTACCAAACCCAAATCTTAGGAATTTAAATCCGATCTTCATCAATCAAATCCATTAAAATGACCAAAAACACGCCCATTTTTCTCTTCTTGAGTTGAAATATATTTAACTTTTAGCAAAAAACTCGCAGACGACCAACTTAATCATACAAGATTTTTCTTAATCACACAAAAATTCTCTTAATCACACAAAGATTCTCCAGAGAGAGAGAGCTATCGGATTTGATTTCCTAGGATTTGAATCCGGGCTTGTGTACAAGCCTTGACACCAAAGAACGCTTAGAAATTGATGTTTTTTTGTCTCTGTGCTAGTAAAGAGAGAAATGGAGGTAAATATTGATAGAACGAGGGGGAAATGTATTATTATGACTTCTTCCGTCGATGGTTTATGTTTATATTTATGAAATGGTATATGAACACGTGTTAGTGTTAGCTAAACTTTCAGAAAAAATTGGTATTTCCAAAAAACTTTAAATAAATTTTAATACGATTCACATAATTAAACATTAATTTTATGTACCCGTATTTTAAGAACAACAAGAGAAATGATCAAATGACCTGCACGAATGACGTTTCGCTTTGTTTACGTGTCGATATTAGTCGTGTTTTTTAATTCAAAAAATTTTCTTATTGGAATGAAGTTCTGGAAAGAATTTTCTCATTTTTTCAGTAAAATCCAAATGAATTTAATTTTTTATCAATAAATAAGATACATTTAATGTTAAACTACACATTTTAATTCACTATTATCGAAATAAAATAAAATTTAACTTTATTTTTCAATGTTCTGGATAAAACATTGGTTTTTTCAAGTTCGCGATAAATTCATAGTACACGAACTCGAAAAAAAAGGGAAATTTTAAAAGGAAATATTTTAAACAAATATTTTTCATTGTTTTATGCTTGATACCTGTATTATTTCACAATAGACGTCAAAAAATATAGCTAGAAGTTGAAATTTATTCAAATAAATAGAACTTAAATTAAATATATTGGTTAAACTAAATAAAATTTCCCAGTATTATTCCCGATGTTCTTATAGAACTTGAAGTTCTGTTAATAAAAAAACGCTCCTATTATGTGTTCCATTTTTTGATTTACATTTCTAGTTTTTGCTATTTTTTGACACGAAAGAATATGAAAAGTGATGTACAGCAAAACGCCGGCAACATTTTTTGCTATTTTTTTGATGTACATCACTTTTTGTGGCCCGAAAGAATTCGACGTTAATAACATTTTTAATCCAGTATTTTATTTTTAGTACTGTGGACAGTGTACACCTTCATTTTTTGACTTCAAAAATTGGTCTTTAAGTGAATCATTTAACATTTTTAAGTGGTCTAATAAAATTTTTGCCCAGGCACCTTCAATTCCTGCAAACTGCTCTTTTTTGGTTGCATACTGTCCGCTCCCATCATAAACTCTGCGAGGGAGCTAGCCTTAAATGTTTTCGATGATATTTAAATCAGGTGAATACGATGACGCTGTTATCAATATTATTTTTTGTTATCTGTTATCTATATTTTTACGCTCAATCCAAGCTTTAACGATACATATGACTGCCTTTTTGCGAATACCATAACTTCTTTTTTTCTGACATGGTTCCGAGTTAAAAGGCGTTCTTCCTTTCGAATATCATGGAAATAATATGTAGATAGACCTGTTCAAATTAACTTTGGTCCATCCGAAAAAACAACTTTTTTTTCCAATTGTTGTTTATTATTTCAGGTTCTATTTGGTGAATTGCAATGTTTGCTGCTTACGTACCAAGTTTAGTTATAGGTTTTGTAGCTTCTTGAATTTTAGAAATAAAACAATTAAAAATAAAACTGCTCGTTGAATTGATGATTTGTTGGCTTTAGAGTTGTTAACATGATGTCCGTATTCATCAGATTTGGATATCATCGAAAACGTTTAGGGCTGGCTCCCTCGCAAAGCTTATGATGGGATCATGGGGTCGTTGGGGGGTATTAAGGGTACTTGGACAAAGATTTTATTAGAATACTTAAAACTTTTATATATGATTCACTTAAAGACCGAATTTTTGAAGTTATTTTAAAGAATGGAGGTACACATTACTAAAACTAAAATAAAGGATTAAACAAATTATTGATAAAAAACATTATCAAAAAGAATTAAATATCTTGTGTTTTTTTATATTTGTTAGTCGCGTCTAATCAACTGAACCGAAAAAATGGGCAAAACTTGAACATATTCCAAAAAAATTTCGAATCCACAGCCAAACTCCTTTCACAAAATAATTATTGATTGTTGTTTTACTGAGTATTAATTCCTCTCTGTCTCTTCTCATAGCTAAAATTGCAAGTGCGTCTAATCAAGTGTATTTGGTGAGTTGTTTGTAAACAGGGGACCAAAATATGGATATTGGAAATAGGAGGTAAAATAAATAGCTAATTTACATATAAATTGAATATATATGAAACTCTTACTTGAATAAAACACAAGGTTACATTGCCCCGAGGTTAGAATTTACACCAAGCGTACGTTTCACCAAGAGTAGCCACCATTCCAATAAAATCGTCACCATTTAAAGCGGTCAAACAACAAATCATTCATGATAAAAATTTAAAAAATATATATGAGTGTTTCGAGGGCAGTATGTTTAACATCAACAATCACCTTTGCTTGTTAATACAAATAAAAGAAGAACATTTTTAACTTGCATAAATCACTGGTAAATAATTTCAAGGGGTTCGACACAGCCAAGAAATACTATTAATGGATCGAGTTGCCAGAGAACGTGATTGGCAAGAATTTGTGAACTATTTTATATGATGGGTGACACGGGAGGTTGTGAGGATTTACGGCCCAACTAATTTACGTAACTAAATTTCTAAAATGTAAATGTTATAAAAGTATAAAAGCACAATAGTATCCATTTATCATTTTCATTTCGAAATTGACAAATTATTTTATTTATTTTGTTTTCATTGGTCTTGTATTTTCTTCCTTGTTATCTTATCAAACAAGAATTTCCAAAATAAATTAATTAATCAAAATTGTTCTCTCTGCGGAAATAACATTTTAATTCAACGAACAGCATTTTATACAAAAAATATCAGTTCTGTTCTATAAATATGCATGTTCCAAACAAAGGAAAGATCACAAAATAAAATCCGTTTTACTTAAATTAAAAGAAACAAAAACTAAGTGGCGAGTAAAAGTCTTAAGATGAACATAACAATAATAAAAATAAATTAGGGTAAGTGTTATATTACAAATTAATTCCGCAAATAAATCCGATCTTCTCTTAAATCTTTTCTTTATAAAAGAATGTGGAAGGAAAACAAATAAATTGTTGGGCATACGAATCATATTGTGCTACCATTTGGGATGTATTCTATAATTGATGATGATGATGATGGGTAAATGTACATAACAAAAAAAAAATTGAATTATAATTACGAATGAAGGACGGATAATTTAAATAATCTTGTAGAGGGTTCTTTTATTGTAATTTAATCTGTTATGGGAATTGAAACCAATTTATTAAAGGTAATATTTGTAGATACGATGTTGGCGCCTTAAATTATATATTGTGTCCATTAGTGACTTGTCCGTACACACAAAATACGATCCATCAAAAAAAAATATATATTTTTTGATTATCGATATAAAATTCTTAATTCATTCAATAAAATAAAAAGAAAAAACGATTCGACTCACAATTGGTCATCATTCAAACATTGTAACAATGCATCTTTTTAAAAAGTGCACAATAAACATAATGTATACGATTTTTTTTTATATTCGTATTTTAACATTCTTAAATGTCCTTAAATATCCTTAAAAATAAAATAGGAAATAGTTAAAAAATTTATCTATTCTATACTATATAAGATTTTTTATTTTATTTTGAATATCCTCGAAATAATGGACAGAATCTTAAAGTGGTCAATTGAAATCAAAACGAATAAAACCAAATTTGAGTTATGATCAATTTTGATGGTATTCAACTGTATATATACTTCGTTTTGAATTATTATTTGTTGTTTTATTGTTTGCGAAGAATGTGTGGAGGGATGAAATACTCGTAATATATTGAATAAGGGCTATTTTTATATTTGAATGTTTTAATGGGATATAGATTTTTAGACAGAGGATTAAGTGGAATCAGGTTGGTTTATTTATTATATATGTAGTTCGATGGATGTTACTTAAACACTTGTACAATTTTCAGGGTATTTACACATTACCCGCGTGGAAATTTGATTATTGTGTAATCGCATATGCCTCATACCATATATACATAGATTGTTTATGATTTCCTTTTATATTTATTAAAATCCATCTTAAGATAAGTTTCCGAATTAAATTTAAAAACGAGCTCATATCTAAGAACATAAAAGACAAACAAAAAAAAAAATCAGTAAGATAAAATAAAAATCCGCGTGCACAAATCATAAAATAAATTTTCCTAAATATTATTGTTATTTTGTTCTAAATTCATCCCCAATATTTTTTTTTCCGCAGCTTCTATTGTTGATCTTATAAAATTCATAATAAGAATCAGATAAAAACGAACGAATTGTAATTCGTTTTCAGTCAATGAAATTTTTTTTTTGTTGTATTTTATTTGGATATTTTCTTTATGATTTATAAAAATAAATCTTAAATAAAAAACATTAAAAGTAAAAAAAAAAATAATACATTTCGTTTTTTATTTTATTTTATTAGATTCCATTTTTTGTGTCGTTCGTGTACATATAATCATATATTTATTATTTTTATGCAATCCCTTTAAATTATAATACAACATAAGCATTTATCCCTTAATTTAAAATGTGTACATATTACATAAACCAGAAATATGAGGTGGATTTTTTTTATTTTATTTAATAAAATGTTTTTTTATACTTCTAATAATTTTTTTATTTTAATTTTACTGATTTAGGTTATAGTAGAGTATTCATATAGAAGACGCGTTGTTCAGTGGTGTACATATGAAATTAATTTATCTATGACTGGATATGAGTAAAACATTCTCGATTGAGTTATTCATGCAAATTCAAACACAACGAAATATGATGTAAGTATTTTGGTAATAGTTTAATAATATTTTTTAGGTCGGTTCAAGTCGTACCATAAATAATTGGTGGTACTATTTCATCGGCATGTGGATGTGATATGACAAAATCAAGTGTTCAAATTTTTAAAGCCAGTTTAAGCGCTGACAAATGTGGCAGAGAAGATTAATTTAATATCAAAACTTCATACATATGTTCATTACATTTTAGTATTTTACACATTTAAACATAAACAGTTGAACTAATCTTGAAAAAACAGCAGAAAATTAAAAGCAGAATCAATACGTGTATTTTGTTGCGGTTGTTACAACAACAATTGCACTGATTAACTTCTTACATGAGTTAAATAACTCCAAAATATTTCTTGAGTTATTTACGTCTATTCAGATTTTAATTATGATACCTGACACAGATGTACATTTTTAATTTTTTTCTTCAATTTTACTTTCGAAAGTGGTCATTTTGGTAATTAAATGATATTTCGTCAGCGTCAATTTATAGAAATTTTAATTATTTTTGTTTCATCAAATTTTTCTTGTATTTTCCATTATATTATGACAACCAATTTTTCCAATTAACAATCGTTAAATATTTATTTGAATTTGTTTTTAAAACTAATTTTCAAAACTACCAACTTATAAAAAAAAATTAACTCAAAATTTTCTGAAATAACTATTTAAGGAACTAGTAAATAACATTGTGTAAATAAAACGTAGCATTTGCTAATACTTGAAGTAGCAATTGATTCGGAGCATTTGCAATAAAGCGAATGCTACTAGGGAAAACATTTGCTGCAGAAGTGTAATGATTAGTATTTGAATTCTTATCATTACTAAATTTTTTTTTATAGTTTAAGATAATTTTTGACAACTAAACAGATTTTCTATATTTAATACTTCGCTCTACGGCGTTCTGGTTCTGATCATTATGACTACCAGGAAATTCTAGATCAGTATTAATGTCTTCAACATTATTGCCTGAGTTGCTTAAATATTTGGCAATAGTAATAATATTGGTAATTTTATAATTATTATAATCAATTAATTAGCTATATTTAATTTAATAGTTAAAAAGAAACCAAACAGTTGCTTAGAGGCTAACTTCAATAAAAGTGACGTTGCTTCAAGTATTGTAGTAAATGCTACGATTGTAGTATGGTGAAAAATCATCTTCAGAATTTTGGTTTTGGTATTAAATTAAACCCTATGCTAACTACCATTTCAAAACCTCAGTATATTGTCTTATTATTTTTTTAGACTATGCGCCAGCTATGCGTATACTTTGGAATATACTTACATAGTATCGGATAGAGTGAAATGTCATGATTTATTATTACCAATGCAAGTTACATTATAAATTTGTTATAATCCATTTTCTATTTATTTATTATTTATTTATTATTACCAATGCAAGTTACATTATAAATTTGTAATAATCCATTTTCTATTTAATTTATATCGAACAGTTTGGCCCCTGTGGTCGGGGGGCACTCACATGTCTCGTAAATCTAAATTGCACGAAAATGTTTCCCCACGAACACGTCACCAATACGGGCCTCCGTTAGAGGAGTGATTCTATCCAATATAATGGACAGTAGCTAGTATGCTGTTCAACGGGGAGCTATACTGAATAGTTATCTTTTTCTTTGGGATAGTGTTGGCATTAAATGTGATAAGAATTGACCCCCCAATCATTACTCCCGGTCGGTTTTAATTCTTTGTCTGTGTATTACATTTTTTGTTTTGGAGGTCTTACATTGTACAACAATAGTAGAAACAATCAGAATTCCACTTAGATCATCTAGGAATGCTCTCTTGTTTGCCACAAAACATAGCTGTTGGTCATGTCCAATGTTTATTGGGTCGATTTTAGGCGTTGAAAATAGTATATTCTCGTACGTAACTATTTTTTCGTTTTTTTAATATATGGAAAACTAGCGTGACCCGAACACTGGAGTGTTTGGCCTGAGAACTCCTAAAATGCAAGAAACTGTATAAAACCTAACAATTTAAAATTAAATTTTAATTCAAAAGCAAGATTAAATCTGTAGTCAAAATTATCAGTAAAATTAAAATTTTCATTATTATGCGAACTAAACATTTGGGATCGGCCCTCGTTTTCCCTTTCGGATTGGTTTTGTCTTTCGACTATGTTTGTTTCAATTAATCTTTATTCGTTCAATTTGTTTTCGACATTTTATAATTCGACATTTTGGCGTTAGATATTTTAGTTTTGAAATTTCCAAAAACGAAATAACCTCAACCCAAAAATTTAAGTAAAATTTTAATCCACTTTTGAGATTAAACTTCAATTCAAATTTGAAGCTTAGGTAAAATGAATCTTTATGCCAAAATTTAATCTATCTTTCAATATGACTTTGAAAGAATGATAACTAAAACTCAAACAACGTCACGATGGGACTAAATATTAAAACCTGGCGGTTAATAGCATAAGTAGCCAAACTTTAGTTTCATCAAAAAGTCTGTATCGGGTGTCAATGCTAAATTTTCATACCAAGTTTTATTAGTTCCTCTAGTTAGCAGCTTTTTAAGAATGAACAATTTATTTTGATCACATTTTCAATAAATATTCGTAGTTTTGAACTAACGTCGAATTCTTTCGGGCCGAAAAAAATTATGTACACCAAAATGTTTTGATGAAAATAGCATTTTTGTGTTTTTTGCTCGTTTAACGTCGATTTTTTTCTTCCATTTTGACTAACACCAACACATAGTTCATAAATATTAAAGTAAACAATCGACGACAGAATTTATTAATATTTTTTTCTGGTTGTGCTTGATTTGAATGTGGTATTGTTTATTTGAAATTATGATAATTTATACGGCATATTTATTAATTAATTACTGTGTGTACATGTGATTAGTGATAAATAATTGAAAATTGTATTAATTAAAATGGAAACAGATATAATAGCAATGCTATTGTCATCTTCATCATCTTCGTCTGCATCATTTTCTGGAATTTTATCAAGATCTCTATTATTCGATTGTTCCTCAGATGGAGAAGATTTTATCGCTGTACAAAATTTATTTATTTATTAATGGATAAACGGATAAGCGGGTAATTTTTAGATAATAAAATCTATTTAATAAAAATTTTATAAAAATTAATTTTTGCGTTGTGCCATGATATTCTAAATGAACCGGATTTTTTTGATGAAAAATTTCATGTCGTTTAATTTTGTGTTCTTCCTTTTTATGCTTACTCTGTTGTTTTTCTTGCCTCTAAGTTTTTCTTGCTTCAGCGTCCAAACTAACGCGTCCGCTGTTCTATTTTTTTTAAAAATAGTCAATAACTGCTCCTACAGCAACTATTGTGTTGATTTTCTTACGCGCTTTTTATTTGCTGGTGAGATTTCACCTTTACTGAAAATCTCCGAGTCCAATGAACACTCCGATGAAGTGTTAATCCACAATGTTGTTATGGTAGGACTAGGTGTAGTCGGCGGAAATCGATATGTTCATGGAATTGGTGATATTATGGTTGAATTCGGTGTTGGCGTTGGAATTTGGAATTTTAATTGACGTGGTGACATTGTAGATTTCAGTAACAATGTTTTTGCCTTTATTGTCTTATTTGTTATTAACATAGACCTCCATTCTGTTTTTTTGTATGTCACCCATATAACAGTGCCGTGTCTGGCATGATCGAGTCGGCGTAATTCGAAATCATAGCCACTTTCAGTAAACACTTCTCCACTCGTCCCGTAAATATCGATCGTTTTCGTTTTTTCTCAACCTTTGTATCTTACATGTTAAACAATGCTTTGCTTTAAAATTAATATATTACAAATATACATACTTCTTAATTTTAAAATAAAACCAGATTATCTTCCATCATAACATAACCATATTATGATCTTTAATTATACTAAAATCATTTAACAAAATGGATTCCATTTTATATAAATTCACAAATATGTAAAGTGCCCAAATTTTTGAACCTCCTCACACCCTCAAACGTATGGTGACCACTAAAAGGTTCTCTTATCACTCACGATAACAGTGTGGGTGAGGATATTAAAGTGCGGCTGGCAGCTGGCAGTCGTTCTTTGTATCCTCTAAGGCCACTGCTAAAATCTAATCACTCATCAAGTGCCGTGAAGCTGAAGCTTTACTAAGCGTTGATCAGTCCCGTTGTTATGTTTGGATGTGAAAGTTGGGCGCTGACGACGGATGAGTACGAGAGATGGCTCCTTACATTTGAAAAAAGAATCATGCTTGTGATCTACGGTCAAAACGCGAAATAGATGGAACATACTGAGCTCTGTACAATATCGAGATCAGAGATCTGATGAAGATGCCCGCTATTGTACATGAAGTAAGATCTCAGCGAGTACGCTGGCTCGGTCACGTTCTACGTGGTGATCCGGAACGAATTGTGCAGCGATCTTTGAAAGAAGAGCCACCATATGGTAGGCGCAGAGGTCGTTGCAGGCGACGATGGCTCCACGATATAGAGAACGACTTGGCCTCTTCAGATTGTCTTAAACAGTATGAAGACCATGCTCAGGATCGAAACCGTTGGAGCCAGATTGTTGACTCAGTAAGGGGCCAGTAATATGGCCTTTACTGTTTATTATTATTATTTATACGGCATATAAATTAACTAATTACTGTGTACATGTGATTAGTGATAATTAATTGAAAATTGTATTAATTAAAATGAATACAGATATAATAGCAATGCTATTGTCATCTTCATCATCTTCGTCGACAACATCTTCTGGAATATTACCAAGATCCCTATTATTCGATTGTTCCTCAGATGGAGGAGATTTTATCGCTGTACAAAATTTATTTATTTATTAATGGATAATCGGATAAGCGGATAAATGAACCTCATCATGTCGTTTAATTTTTTGTTCTTCCTTTTTTCGCTATACTCTGTTGTTTTTCTTGGTGCCTCTCAGCTTTTCTTACTTCAGCGTCCAAACTAACGCGTTCGCTGTTCTATTTTTTTAAATAATCATTTACTGTCCCACAGCATACTATTGTGTTGATTTCATTACGCACCTTTTATTTGCTGGCGAGATTTAACCTTTACTGAACAACTCCGAGTCCAATGAACACTCAGGTGAAATGTTAATCGACAATATTGTTATGTACAGTGTATATGTTAAAATATATATTTATATTAATAATAAACTACATAAACTTATTGTAATTATGCAAAATAATTAGATGGGCTTGGTGTCAATAATTGTAACCAAATTTCATACAGTTTCATTTATTAACCCCCAGCTTTCAGTAAATGTCACTTCTTCGCTTCAGTTATTGACATTACGTACAGTTATCGTCAACTGAAGAATGAATAAATATTTGATAAATTTTACAACCCCGCTCATTATACAAAGACAAAAATACCAATATGCCTAAGAAAAGAGGCACATACAACGAGGACACCCTTCAGGAAGCATTATTAGATATTAAAGAAATAAGGTATTTCTAAGAAACAAGCTTCTGAAAAGTACAACATACTGATCCGAATGGACGAAAAAATTTATTAAAAGGAACCTGGCCCACCACTATTTTAACATCAAATGAAGAAAGCAAAATAAAAGAAGATGTTTTGGATGCCGCCAAGGATTTTATTGAAATAGACCAAAGGCCAAATCCATTTAAAAATAATTTACCTGGCCATGGATGGTTTAATAGCTTTTTAAAGCGTAATCCAAGAAGAGTGCCTGATCCACTGACAGTAGCGAGTAGTAAAGTAAGTGATTTGATTCTGTTTGCACTTATTCACTTATTTAAAGAATAGTAATAATTTTAATATACTAGACTCACCAGAACGCGTTTTTAACTGGGACGAAGCCAATTTTTTACTATACCCAAAAACAAAATCTGTGCTAGCTGCTAAAGGAGCACGTAATATATACGAAATCGACCGAGGAGCTGTGATAAAATTGTTCCACCTATGGTTTTTTACCCATACAAACGGGTGCCAGAAGAAATTAGAAAACCTCTACCAAAAAATTGGGCTTTAGCTATTTCGGATAACGGATGGATGACAAAGGAAGTCTTCTACGAGTATATCTCGAAGCATTTTCATCCATATCTCGTGTAAAACAACATTAAATTGCCTATAATTTATTTTGTTGATGGTCATAGTATCCATATGACTCTAAAAGTGAGCAAATTATGTGTAAAATTGGGTGACTATGTGACTATTTAAGCATTCAAAGAATTGAATATTTCGAAAAATCTACAAATACGAGTATTAGAACAGTTTACGATCATTTAAAAATATTGTTTAAACTCTTTACAACATATAAAGCTGCGAAAGTCTCTGAACAATCGAAGTTTCCGGTAGATTTTTCATACCCGAGCAAGGAGCAAAATATTGAAAATCTGGCGAAAGATCTCAATCCAGTGATAGCGATATTAACGGGATAAATGAATTTATATATTGGGATAACAACTTAAGCCATAATCCTTTAAGTGACCTGAAAGAAACACAAGAAATAGTGGTCACAATAAGACCCGAGGTCGAATTTTCCAGCACTTCCAACAATGGAATTATTGTTCCTTATTTGGTCGATTCTTCAAATATATGCAAAATGTAACTTCAACTAAGTGTATTCAGATTATTTAGATTGGCCTGTAACGCCAATAAAAACTGGAAATTAACAAAACGATTTGTAATAACTTCGCCGATATGGATTAAAGCTGAGAAAGAAAGAAAAAACGAAAAGAAAAGCTATTGTTTGAAAAAGAAAAACGAAAAGCTTCAAGATAAAAGGCATAAGCAGTTAAACTCTAAAGTTGAAACATCTACCTATCAAGGAAATGATAGTTCTTCAAAAAATTATGATATTGGAAAGCTTTTCACCAATTTTCATTTAAAATTTAGCTATTTGTGAAATTAGAAACTTCAACTCTAGCTGCAAAACCTGACGTCAAGCAGATTGATTGCCTTTGATTTGAATGTTTTATACGTTTACTTCTAGCTCTTACGCATGAACCTACTCAAGAAAAAAATAACAATAATTCTATTTTGCAAAATTATGTTTTTGTTTTAGGAAATAATCAAATTACGAAAGGCAAAATGTGCTACAATTGTATATACACCTTTTCCAAATCTCCAACACTGGAAAATGTTGAAATTCAATGCAAGAACTGTACGAGAGATTATCATGTACTATTCATAAATATTCTAAAATTGCAACTGTTGCCAGTGTTTTTCTGTGCTACATAGCTGCAATATGGAGAGTGATAAGCTATAAAGAGGCACTAAGATTAGTGCTATAATTGATAACAAAACTTTTGTGATAACTAATACAAGATGCGAGGAGTGACCGGCTCCTTAACTTAAGTTGTGATATACACTTACCTGAATTCTTTGTTTTATTTATGTTTTATTTGTACGAGTATAAGAAAATAGTTAACCATTCAACCCGTTAAAATATTTTATTATTTGATTTTTATATAGGCATATAGTCAATAAATATAACAATGTGTCAATAACTACCGGGTGTTTTTTTTAAACTGAGACGATCAAATATCTCGAAAAATAGCCACTCTACGGAAAAAATGTCCATAATCAAAATTTAATCATACCGCGGGGGAAATACATTAGTGCAAAAAAAAAAGTCCCCCCACCCCCGCTTTGTAGGTGGGGCGGGGGTAACTTTTAAACTAAGATAGGAAGCCATATTTTTTATTGCAGATACGGATTCTACGACTAAAAGTACGTATGATTTGAATAAAATATTTTGTTCGGTTCATGATAGATGGCGTTGCAATCGACGAAATTCAATTTTTTCAATTTCTCCTTCTTAGAACACACGCATTCGATTCTGCAATACGTTTGAAATAAAAAACATCACGTTTTCATTGGAAATACTCGAAATTCGTCATCAAAACAATTTATTCAGTTTTGTAAATCTAAATAAGTGTTCAAAATTAATTTCAAGTTTTATTATTAAATTTCAAAAATACAAAATTCAGGCCATCATTTTGAACACTTATTTAGATTTACAAAACTGAATAAATTGTTTTGATGACGAATTTCGAGTATTTCCAATGAAAACGTGATGTTTTTTATTTCAAACGTATTGCAGAATCGAATGCGTGTGTTCTAAGAAGGAGAAATTGAAAAAATTGAATTTCGTCGATAGCAACGCCATCTATCATGAACCGAACAAAATATTTTATTCAAATCATACGTACTTTTAGTCGTAGAATCCGTATCTGCAATAAAAAATATGGCTTCCTATCTAAGTTTAAAAGTTACCCCCGCCCCACCTACAAAGCGGGGGTGGGGGGACTTTTTTTTTTGCACTAATGTATTTCCCCCGCGGTATGATTAAATTTTGATTATGGACATTTTTTCCGTAGAGTGGCTATTTTTCGAGATATTTGATCGTCTCAGTTTAAAAAAAACACCCGGTATATCAAATAGGAATCTTTAAAAAAAGCATATTTTCCTTATTATGAGTTTATTAATTAGTTCTCGTTAATTAAAATTTAAAAAATAAAAGAATTTTGTGCAAGAAATCGTTTAATTGCTAAACCCTACCTAGTTCATTATTCGCATCAGTAGCGGCAACCAAAGTGGAATTTTCCTTATGAGTGTCTATAGCTATAGGTCTTACGCTGTTGTTTTGTTTTATATTTTATTATTTCATAATACAAGCAAAATGATGCCAATCTTAAATAATAAAGAAAACATAAAATAAAATTCTTATAACTACTAGAGTTCAAAATTGCGTTTGATACAAGGTACAGATATTCTAAATCTGCTGATGAACATTAATAAATATAGTTGCAACGATTTGATAAATTGTAGTTATTTAGGCGTAACAAGCGCAGCTGAGTCATGGTACCAGTTTGTTAAAATCGCTTATCTTCTACATTCCCCTAAAAAATCATAAATTACATCTAAAAATCGGTGTCTAAAATCCGAAAAACTCGTTTGAAATAAATCAACAGGTTTTGACTATCCCCAAAGATCTATGATTAGTAAACTACGAGTCATTGGTTTTATGCACTACAATTTATTTCACGGCCAGCTACTTAAAAAACAACGTTTACAAATTTATAAAAAAATTTCTTCAGTTTTAATGATAAAAGTCAACATTAATGAACTTTGGTAGACAAATATTGTGTAATTGCATTATCTCTAAAAAATTGATTATTCAGTACGTTCGATTCTTGACGTTTTGACTTTGAATATAGTATCACTAACTAAACGTTTTACGGATGTTGGCAGATGTCTGTTGGTTCAGAAAAAAAATTGTTTTAACAAATTAAAAAGCGAATAATTTTTATCTACTTACAGTGCCCATTTTGCAATCCATAGACAGTGTGTGATCATAACAAGCTCCTCGTCATGTAGTATACCATCAACAATGCGGTTCGCTGTTTTTTCTGGATCCAATGGAGGGAATCGTAGTTTAAGAACTTGCATAGTATCTTTACGGGTATTTATAAAATATGGACACACTATTGTCGTTTTTATATATTTATCATGACCCTCAAGCCATAATTCTTCGGCCAAACTTCCCATAAAACCGTTAACACCGTATTTAGCGGCCGCATATGTAATCAGATATGGTGAGGCAATTTTGGAAATCATCGAAGAGATTGCAACAATGTGTCCATCTTTTTTATTTATCATGTCGTCTAAAAATATTCGAGTCGCCTGAAAATAAATATTTTTTATATTTAACTAAATTTAATAATTTATGTAAACCGGCTTACCCATAGATGTGAATTTAAATTAATTTTCAAAATTTTATCCACATCGGTCCAATGTTTCTCACGAAACGATACGTACGGCACGACACCAGCATTATTAACTAGAATATTCACCGTGCCTATATCGGCTTTAATTCTATCACGACACTTTTCCAATTTATCGTAGTCACTTACATCACAAAAATATGCTTTAGATTTAACACCATATCGTGCACATAAATGTGTTGCCACATTTTCAGCATTGGTCACATCCAGGTCAATAATTACCACATCACAACCTTCTCTTGCCAAACGTTCACATATTAATCGTCCGAGTCCATTTCCACCACCGGTGACAAGAGCCAATTTCCCACTTATATTTTTCGGTTTGGTTGATGTCACCATACCGATTAGACCTTTTAATGTTAATGGTACCAATAACGCGAGTGTTTTAATTACATCGATAAGCACTTCTGTTATAAATTTTACGTGTGACACCGCATTATTTTGTTTAAGCGGTTCGGCTGCGATGTATTTCACTTTTCCTATGCTTTTGACGTCCCACATTATTTAACTTTTCCGTACCAACAGGACGAACTACAACTAAGCTTTGTTTTAGTTTTAGATATTTGATTTAATTTTTTAAATCAATTCTTGCACCAACAAATCACAATCTACTACTGAAGTTTTTTTTAATTAAGAGATTAATAATAAGAAGTTTTTGTATAGGTTAAATATGTATCATTCCCGTACCGCATATAATATGATTAGATTAGAAGTATTCTTAGCAACATTTGAAATGTATTAACACAAAGTATATTTTATGTTTTACAACAGGGTGTTTTACAACAGGGTGTTTTGTAATTGAGGGTAAATATTTTAAGGAGTGATCTGTTACATATATTTTATCGTAAAATTGATGCGGGAGGTGTGTCTATTTTCAATATAGTGCGTCAAAGAAAAGTGGTTGGAAAAAGTATATTTAGTCTCATATTTTATCAGAATAGCTTCTAAACCGTAATAGGTATCATGTATTAAAAATTAAGCGATTTTAAAAGTTATTTTTAGATTACAAATTTCGTGAAAAAATTAACACAAAATTTTTTTTCTAACCTAGGTTCAGCTTATGAGCTACCACCCATCCGATTTCCAAAATGTTACAACCAATAAATTTCAGAAATGGATTGATAATATAAATATGACTTCAAATTATTGTCAGGACCAAAGTCTTTTGATAACATTGAGTTTTTAAATATTTGCTCTTGTCATGTTTGAGCTCCACATTCGAGATAATAATAATTTCATCTATTACTATCAGTTTATTTACTTCAAAACATTACACATTCGTGTCATTCAACTTACAGTTGTATATAAATAATAAACAGCAATTACAGTAAAAACCCTAAATATTTTATATAATTTACTACACGCCTGGAACTTAAGTAATTGTGTCAAATATGTATTTTTCAATCCAGATGCGAAACAAATCCTCTTCGGTGTTCTGTGCAATTACTTTTCAAGGTGCTGTCTATTATTCAGATTTTGCAGTATTCTTGGAATCGTTTAATCTGTGTCTGCAAATCTATTAATATAGGAGATTTCTATTTACTGTTTAAACGTTTGTTCCTCTTATTAAATTACTAATATCCCGCCAGATCTGAAAATAAAGGATTTTCCAATAAGAGGTTTCATTTTGAATAACTTGCTATTTGGGCGGCTGTTAATTTTGAAGCTGTCATCTTTTGACATTTGACAAGTAAAAACTATGCCATTGCTAAAAATGGTACTGTTGGTAGTGTTGAAGAAAAACCAGGTTTGTCGATTCCACGTCGATCTTTGGAATTAGACAGTACACCGTATTTTGCATAAAGACTTCGGTCTTAAGGCTTATAAAGTTCAGTTAACACAAGAATTCAGGCCGGTTGATCACCATAAACGTCGTATCTTTGCTGAGACCATCAAATGCATCAAAATGATCCGAATTTTCATCGAAAAATTATGTTCAGTGATGAGGTCCATTCTCACCTCGGAGGCTACGTTAATAAGCAGATTGTCGCATTTGGAGCTCAGAAAATCCAAGAATGTTTGTTGAAAAGCCTCTCCATCCTCAACGTGTCATTGTTTGGTGCGGTTTTTGGGCTGGCGGTGTGATTGAACCTTACTTTTTCGAAAATGAGGCTGGTGCAACTGTTACGGTGAATGGATTGCGCTACCGAGCTATGATTAATGATTTTTTATGGCCGGAATTGGAAGATATTGATGTGGACGACGTTTATTTTCAACAAGACGGCGCTACGTGCCACACAAGCAACGAAACAATCGCAATTTTGCAAAAAAAGTTTCCTGACCGTGTTATTTCTCGAAGAGGTGATCACTATTTTTTCTTTGAGGCAACGTGTAAGATAAGGTCTATGCCAATGCTCCACAATCTATTCAAGACCTTAAAGATGGAATTCATGAAGTTACCGACGACATAAAGCCGCAAATGTGCGAATTGGTCATGGAAAATTTCATGTAAAGGATATGGTGCTGCAAGCATAGCCGTGGCGGCCATTTGGCTGATATCGTTTTCAAATGTTAATACCTTTCTCTTCTCTTTACAATATATATCTTTTTAAATATCAAAATGAAATCTCTTATTGGAAAACCCTTTATAATAAAATATCTACTAAACTGGTTGAAAACAGCAAGTAAATCATTTTTCAAACAACCGTTGTGGTTGAATTTATTTTCGCCACGATTTAGTGTTCAAATGAAGTTTTACTGAAAATTTTTAAGAAAATTGTTCGTTCAGAGATTTAGACCGAAGATTTGAATTATAATCAGTAAAATAAATCAGTGTGTTCAATGTTAGGAAAATTTTTGAAGTTTACGGTTTACATAAGTATGTAGAGATCAGAATTTCAGAAAATTCGTTAAAAAATTTGAGTCGAATTGGTTTCAAACTGATTTAGAAATAGAAATATGAAATATGAGTGAAGTTTTTATTTTTTTTTTACTAAATCACGTAATTCATAAATAAAAAACACTTGGTAAAAACTTGTAACGATACGGTCTTGCGACCGCATGTTATCAGAATGCCCAGGAGTCACCACCTGCAGCGTTTGCGCCGGCTATCGCGCAGTCTAGGGTGGGTTTTGTGGTGGTGTCCATCCTGAGTCTTACTGCTGCCTAAATCACGTCATATAACTTACCCACACACACACAAACATGATGAACTCACTTATCTCCCGGCGGAGTACAAATTAAACCAACATCGTTTTGTCTTTTCTACCGATCATTTTTAAATATATATAATTTTATTGAGCATCTACGTTATATAAACATTTATAAAAAAAACTATTATTTCTCGTTTGTAATCCAACTAAAAACACGAATTCAGATTCCAATTCCGTCCAATACTCGAGCTCGTGTACTGACCTGCAATTGAAAAAGTAAGCAAACGACCAAACAAACAAAACTTTCAATTAACAAAAAAGAAATAATATCTCAGCGATTATTTAATTAGAAAAAAAAATTGATACGGTAGATATAACTTCGTATAGTTAGTAAAAGATGATCTTCCTTGTTATGGCTACGTCCTTGTAATTAGCATCGGGTGATATACTGCGACCTTCACGTGAACTGCTGATCTGCTCGTCACGCGGTTGTACCGGTATGGGTTGAAATGCCACTTTTGGTCCGCTACTATATGCCGTGGTGTATTGTATTAGGTGTAACAAATTCACCAACAAAATAATTCGAATGTGCAATTTTATATCACCGCAATTGCCACGAAAATTTCAATTTGACACCACTATTCGGTTGCCTTATACATATACATATGTAAATATATTTAATTATATATCACTAATTTTATCTGTGTTATTTATTTGGTACACAGTAAATTAATTCACGGAACTTTATAATTTTTGACGGTACACTATACATATCATATACTATAACAATACTTATATTATTTTTTTGTGATTTTTACTTTCATCACGGTATTTTAATTTGTATATTTTAATTAATTAATTTATATATTTTTTTATTATTTTGTGTATGTCCGATCACTCTGATCGTCACGATTCCAATCCCCTAATCTTTTTTCTATCTTTTCTACATCCATCCGTCATGACTATCGCGTGCTCCAACGAGTTCGTTCGGTGCACACACAATCGTGCAATATCATGACATCTATGTTAATTCATAATAAGGTACACCACAAAACCCGAGAACAAGACCAATATGGGAAATTTAGTGAAGATCAACACGCACATTGTGATCATTAATTGCATTTTTAACCCCTTCTCGGCTGCGTGTACTGATCTGAGCGTTACAAACTTTACATGCCTATATAACCGTGTGAAGTTTTTACTAATTAATACTAACTGTTTGAAAAGTGTTTATTAAGTCTGTAAAATGATTTTATACCATAGGGCGTTTAAAACAAAATCTAAATTATAAATACAGTTATGGAAGTTGCAATGAAATTTCAAGTATGTAATGTACCTATCCTAGCATAAACCATTACATAACAAAACATTAAACTATTTTAAAAAGCAAGGTTGTTATAATAAAAGATATTCATAATTAATTTAGACACGGCTCTAGTTGCTGAAGCCTTGCACGTCAAATTAACCGCTAACATCAGGATAACGTACCTTAGGCAATGTTTCGTCTTATAGAAGGATGGTATCTGATATATAATTTACAATATCTACTGCATCGAAGAACTTAAACATTTCTCATTAAGAACAATATTGTCATAATGTAAAACGAAAACTCATTTCACCAAGAAGAACTATTTCAAATGATTGGGTACTCAACCTAAGACAAAGCACATGGTGTTAGAGATGTGTTGATTTAAAAGAGATTTTGAACTTATAAAATATAGAATTATATCGCATACGTGTGAATGCTTTGTAATACCATAATACACCACAAACCAATGTTGTATTACTTATGTTACTAATGGTATTAAAGCGCAAAAACTCTAAGGCATTGTTATGATAGCTCAAATTGCAGCAAATATTGTTGCGGAAGCAAAAATCCTAAAAGATATACACTGGAAATAACAACTATCAAGGCTACGACTAACATCTGTATTTCTGAAAACGTTAATAAGCTTTCACATAATATTCAGGAACTTCATGGCAACAGTAAACGTCACTGTTGCTAAAATAAAAATTAAATCGAGCATTACTCAATTTTATAAATTCTCGTCAAAGAAGTCAACAACTACGTATATCAGAGAAATTGGTGAATATCGAGCTTAAGCCCTATACAGTTTAAGTCGAATAAAGTGAAGAATAATGATTCTTAATTCGCAATGGTTCATAAATCATAAGCCTGGAAAAGATACAATACAAATTTTGCCAAAAATCGATCGATGATAATTCAATAAGCTTGTTGCCCAATCACTAAGTTATCTAAAAAATATTATTAAGGAAACTAATCGCAATACTATCTAAATGAACTCGTTATTAGAATCGAAAGATCACTTAATTACAAAGAGTTTCTTGTAGGTACCTTCCTGGACATTGCGAGAGCTTTTGATAGCACTCTGTTTTCTTCGATCACGAGTGCGTGTAATCCCGTATAATTGAGACTTAGTTAGATGGCTCATTAGTGTCTGTCAAAGTAGCCAAAGGCAGCCCGTAAGGAGGAGTACTCTCACCCTTGCTGTGGCTGATGGTTATCGATAAATTACTCGGATGATCTCGTTTTGACAGTTCTTGTAAATACCTGAACGTCTTATCTGATCTGTTGCAGAACGCCCTTAGTATAGTGGAAGTTTGGTGTGTTGAAAAGGGGTTGCACGTCAATCCCTCGAAAACTGATCTGGTTATGTTTTCCAGACGTAGAGACAGTGCTAATTTATCTGTTTCCACTCTATTTGGTATAGGGCAATTACAAGGTTAGAGCACGTGAAACACCTAGGCGTTATTATAGATAGTAAACTCTCCTGGAAATTTCACCTTTATCATAAACTACAAAAGGCCATTGCTATCTTTCGGCAATTCCTGGGGTCTGACCCCTAAAATGATGATATTCATCTACAAATCACTGATTTTACCCTTACTGTCGTATGCAGCAGTTGTATGGTGGCCAGTTGTGAAACTGACGTCTCCTGTAGCAAGGCTGGATGGACTGCAGGTGACAACCTGTAGGGCTATAACCGGGGCTATGTCGTCTACTCCTCTTCTTGCTATGGAGTCTATTCTATGCTTGCCCGAATTACAGTCTTACATTTTTGGTATGGCGTGCTCTGCTGCGTTTCGACTGAGGTGGATTGGGGCATGGAATACCTTCGTGACTTGTACAGGGCATAGACAGATTCTTAATAAGTTTAAGTCACATATTCCGGAGGTTGAAATGGTGAATGACAGGCTTTTGCCCGAATTTAACTTCAACAATTCATTCTCAGTCGTTTTCCCTTCGAGAGAACTTTGGCTCTCTCAGGATTTTTATAGACAGTTGTCTGAGTCGATAGTTTTTTTCGCGGATGGCTCTCGATCAGAAGTCAGTGCCGGCTTTGGTTTCTTTTGTCCAAAGTATGGGCTCAGATTCTTGGGTAGTCTGGGCAAACCCTGCACGGTTTTTCAAGCTGAATTAATTGCACTTACCCATAGTGCAATTGAGGCGTATACGTTTAGTAATTTAGGCAAGGATATTATTATCTGCACGGATAGTAAAGCCGTGCTCAATACCCTTAAAAACCCTTTGACTACATCCAAACTGGTCAAAAAGTGCAAACACTTCATTAATCTCCTTTGCTTCATTTCGAGAGTAAGGGTCATATGGGTGCCTGCTCTGCTCATTGTGGCGTTGTGGGAAATGAGCTGACTTGTTAGCGAAAGCTGGATCGCGCAGTAAATTCTGTGGTCCCGAGCCAGCAATTCCCCTTTCTTTCAACGGTGGTAAGGATGCTATTAAGAAGTTCGCTTTACTTGAATTGGCGCAGAAGTGGCGTTCTACGCCTAGCCTAAAAAAAACACGCAATATTAAAAGAATGTCATCTTAGACCCCACCATCAACTTGAATTCGAACACCCAGCATGGCACCATAGAGCAAATGCTCAGAACTTATATTGCAAGCAAACTTGACTTTGAGAAAAAAAAATAAACGAAATTCCGCCAAAAAAAATTAGTGATGTTCTTGAAAACTATAATAAATGGCTAAATTATCTAAGCGCGGGCATCTCAGAAGGTCTGGTTCTAGAACCCGTGTTATACTTTTTGTATACTGTGCACACAGTCGATTTACTCGTTATACAAATAAAATAGTATATCAACATTTATTGAGGGCACAAGCATCTTGGTGTCACATGCAAGCCCATATTAACTGTTTACTTGAAGAGAAATACAAAATCGTTTGAATAAAATTGTTCACGTTATATTCACGTTGAACGAATACTCCCGTTGAATGTTGAAATTTAATAATCTTCTTTTCCTGATGAAGGTCGATATGAATAAAACATATTGAAATGAAGCGCAAATAAAAATAAATTATTCTAAAATGTAGTGATTGGAAGAGGATTGGAAGAAAATCAAAATTTTCATTGGAGAATACGTTGCTACAATACGAAGAGACAGTAATGCCCATATGGATGTACGATAACCAAATATACGAACTCAAGCAAAAATACTATTCAGTATTAGAAACGCTCCGTGCTATATTCCAAATACTAACATACACGCTGATCGTTTAAACGATTATCCCAAAATTCGGTTCCAAGAGAAACAGACGGCTCGCCTTGTAATCGAGCGACTAATGCTCAAATCGATAATTAGCTAAGTACTGACTGATACATTATAATAAAACTTGATTACTATCGCTCGATGCACTGTTGTATGAGTATAATGGATTTTCCAGGTATCTTTAAATACGATTAATATGATGAATAAAAAATTAATGAACAGGTAATAACAAAAACAAATAGGAACTTGGCTAATGGGTTACCCTGTAAATATATTGTTTGCGTACAAATTGTACATGTATACTATGCCGCCACTATTACATAGCATATTTCACTAGTTATTGACTTATTATACAGGCGGCATCCAATTAAACCGCATATAAATACAAAACGTAAACTATGATAACTAAATAATATTTCAAAAACATGTGAGATTTATGAAGTCACTCCATACGTAAATATGTAGTTATTAATTTACTTTTACCAGGTTATTTATAAGTTATATGCGCTATACACCTGATTATATACCCAAATATAATCGATTTAATGTCTTATCTATATAAATACGACGTCACCTTTGAATTCTCTTATCACACCGTTCACTCAAAACCATTTCAAAGTAATTTTACAAATTATTGATTTACTATATACACATATTTAGTTTAGTGCTGACTATTGAAAGTGAGAGTTGTTTGTTTTCATAAATCGTGTGTGGTTGTATGTGTGTATGTTCAAATTCTAATCGCAACAATGACGGATACAATTCCAACAATTAATAGTGATACTACAACATATCGCGCTGCTCCGCAACTACAAGAAAGATCATTTCATACCCGATGTATGCTATTTATAGATTGCGTAGTTGCTTTAATTAAATTCGTCGTACTTAGTATACCGATTTATATTGAATTGGTGAAAAATGTCTTCAAACCGGCGGTGCGGAAACAAATTGGTGGTAAATTAGCGGTTGTGACGGGTGGTGGAAATGGTTTAGGTCGTGAAATTGTATTACGTTTGGCGAAAGAGGGTTGTAATATTGTTGTGATTGATATTGATGGTGAAGCAGCTGTACAAACAGCGCAAGACGCAGCAAATTTTAATATTAAAACAAAAGGTGTTAAGCTATAAAATATGTCGTTATTAAGACATTTGTATAAACATTGAATATATGCTTGTATGACAAAACGAAATATTTATCACTCAGCTCGACGTCACCGATAGAGATGCATTACGTAAAGTTGTGGTTAGTATTGATGAGGAATTCGGTCCAATCGAAATACTAATCAACAATGCAGCGATTATACCATCAATGTCAATTATGGAGGGTCGTGCAGCTGATTTT
The DNA here is from genome assembly GCA_951394425.1 of Tipula unca. NCBI lineage: Eukaryota > Metazoa > Arthropoda > Insecta > Diptera > Tipulidae > Tipula > Tipula unca. The sequence continues at coordinate 84,856,419 of OX596380.1, forward strand.
GAACGGGTTATTAGTGTTAACGTAACAGCTCATTTTTGGGTAAGTAATTGTGTCGCGTGTAAATGTTTGCATAACCTTGAATGCAAAACTTTTTGTAATTGATGGATAATATTTTAATTTCTCCGATTGGTTTTTAATATACAGTTCTACTACATAATACACCTAACTATAGCTGATCTAGCGAATAAATTTAAAAGTGTGTAAGATATTAGTGAAATGTAAAACGTTAAAAATTTTGAGTCAAATTTCACACATATGTTAAAATTAAATAATAATTCAACCTACAGAAATTCTTTGTTAATTAATTAATTTAATTGGGAACTATTCAGATTATTTAATCAAATAATAACTTTGATGCAAATTCCACTTGATTTCTAATTAAGCTGTTTAAAGTTTTTTATTTTTATCTTTTTCCATTCTAATTTTATTTATAAAGTCATCTCAAATTCTTCAATCTGTATATGAGAGTAAATTTTATGTTTTAATAGAGTTTTAAATAATAATATGATTAAAAAAAAAACTTTCAACATTTACGTTTGAGCTGGCCGTCTGCTTAAATTTTAGTCGATATTTCCGAAAACAAATTATTCTGTAATCATTGTGAATTTGGATTGGGCTTGTAGAAATTTAATTTAAGTCTAATAGCACTTAAATAGAAACTTCAATCGATTTATTGTAAATGATTTATTCTTCTCAACATTTGTTTAATTTAATAATATGTACAATAATTGGTATTTACATTATAGATTATTTATAGCCAGTATTTATAGATTTTTTCCGATGATACGAAAAAAATTAAGTAGATTTTTTTAAAATAAATATCAACACATACAGTAATTAGAGACTGTTCGTCTAGTGAATTTATTGTTCTTGGAAAGCTGAACAGTATTTCCAGTATTTTTCAGTCCGTCTTTTAACTGACCATCTGCCACACTTCTTAGCTCCATGCTAGAGCCAGTACTAACATGAACGATGGGTCGGCCCATGAGTTCTACATTCCAACAGAGGGTCATAAATGTTTTCAATTTAATCACCGATCGTAATCGGGAAATGAAAAATCCCTTTTGCAACTCCCGCCTCTGTTGGGATTCGAACCCGTTTACCTCCCGACCCAAACGTCAGCTTTAACGGTTTTTAACTTATAAGATTATTATTATTTTTTGACTTATATGATAGTTTAAACGTAAAAACGACAATCATATTTTTCTATCATCGACATCTATGACTTTTTTGAAAAATGCGTCATGTTTTTCATAATCGGCCGCTCTTACAAAATTAAACATAGAAACATCAAAGAACACAAAAAGCTAAAAAAGCTAAAAGCTTCTTAAAAGGTAAATTACTTTTATTAGTGTAAAATATGATTATGGCGGCAGAATCTATTTACAACAATTTTAATGTGTATTTATATGTTAATCTAGTAATAATTTGAATAAAATAAGGTGTGTGATTTCGATGACAGTGTAAAAACAAATATATAACATTCTATCATCTTTTTCCGTTAATTGAGTCTTCTTATCTTTTTCCGATGATCGCCGTTGATGGGATTGACTACTAAATCGATTAATTTAATTTTTTGTATCAACAATTTACTTGGTTTAAGCAATTATAACATTTTTACAAAATATTTTAACGCACTCGCTAAAATTTAATAATTATTTGTGTACCTATAGAGCGCAAAGTGATACTTTGTTGCTGAAGTTGTACAAAAGATTTAATCTATGACCATCAAAAACAGCAAATACAATTATAAAGGTATTAACACATTAATTTCGTTTCTAGAAGATTAAAGTTCCCATTTATGATTAATCGGAAGCAAATTTATAATTATAAGATTATTGGGATAGATGCAAAATAACTTAAGTTAATAACTGAATTAAAAAATTTGTAAAAACCACGATTTATTTAATTGAATAATTAATATTTTGCTTCTAGAAAGGTTATTTATTAGTTTCTAGGCACGAAATGCTTAGTTTTGAAATAAATTAGCTAAATTATTGTAATTTTTTTAGTTTATTTCCTATACATGTGGCAACCACTTTATACATACATACATATGTATGTATGTAAATTATTATAAGAAACATTTTTAAATATTTTGGTTAAAATACTAAGACTGTCTCTGAAACCTGTAATAAATATTTTTTAATACAGAATTTTGACATTTATATGCAAAAAACCTCATACACTATAAAGTGATTTTTATAATGTTTTTGGCGAGATATGAACACACATGAATGACACACACGACGCCCACTGAATTAATGTAATATGGAATAATTAAAAGATAAATACAAATAATTAAAAGTTCGAATTTATACTTAAATCCAATTTTTTTATTTAATTTTACATAAACTATCCCATTCTCTGCGGCTCTGCCTAAAGGAACAGGCATTTTCCTCAATAACTTCGTTTAGATGATGATGCATTTCTGGTTCCGGTCCTTCCAGAGTTAACCAATCTATGGTGATATTATCGTTTGCGGTAATACATACATATATTGTGGAACACACAGCATGCAACCCGACGGCATTGAATAATTACATATAGAAGGTGACACTTCCAAATTAGCAGCGACATATGAGCATGGCGTCAACAATCTTTACTAAATTATATTAAAGTGTCTTTGCTTTTTTAATTATTGCTAGGTTCCTGTGATACGAAAAACCATATAAAAAAAAAATATTTTTTCATTTCTTACTACTTTATATTATACTACTTTATACTCAAACCTTTAATTTCAATTTACTGCTGGCAGCGCTATAACAATTTATTTTTTTAGTGTCATTTCTATATGTAATTATTCAATGCCGACGGTCTTTGCGCAATTATCAATTTGACGTTTCAAAAAAACAACATATAACGTGGGGAAAAGGCATTTGAGGTGGGAGTTATACATTTCGGACGGCATAATAAAAAATTGTGAATGTAGGGAAATAATGTCAAAATTCTGTACTAAAAAATATTTATTACAGGTTTCAGACAGTCTTATATACATAATTTTTTATAAGTAGGCTGTGTATAAAATATCTGAAATACATCAAATGTTTTTAATTTTAGCGAACGATAGAGTACTTTGTCGCTCGTTGCCATTAGATACCATACAAGCAATAAAATTTTGTTTACACGAAAAAACAAAATCATCGAAAGAGTTATTGAATTTAAAAATGTTCAACATTCAAAGCCTACTTATAAAAAATACTGTATACTATTTTTAAAATGTAATCGTGTTTTATTCAAAGACATTTATTTTTAATTAAAAGGACCTTTCTTAAAAAAATGACCTTATGAATGGCTTAATGCAAATTTGAATCATTTCTACTTTAATTACATAAATTATTCGCAATTCATTTCTAATTTGATGTTCTTAATTCTAGTAAGTCTATAATTAATAGTTAGTTTAAACTTTATTTTATAAATATATAATTCACATTCATTATCATATTAAATTCAAATTTTACTTTATCGCAACATTTGTTCTGTCTACCAACTTGAAAAGTAAAATTAATATTTCTAAAAATAAATTGTGATATGATGCAAATATTTTGCATGTAAATAAATTATATGACAAGTTAAATTTTATTATAAATATCTTATATTGATAAACCATTAACTAATATACTTTGACCCTATCAAGAATGATTAATTTAGAATGTTTGTATGATTTATTATCACAATATACTAAGTATATTTACGGTGTATACATAATAAATTTGCTTAATTCTGTTTTATAACCCTAAACGATAAGCAGCGGCTAGCAAACAAATATTAAGTAATCATGATTAACAAATAATTTGAACTGCTATTTATAACTAATAGCTTGTTCATATTTATTAAGAAGTAAGCTACGTAGTATCTAATATCCTAATACGTGAAAAATGATCATACAACATACTTCAACCGTATCAAATTGATATAATTAGTTTTATCGCCTGTGAAAATAATTCAAGTTCATATAATTCCTCATTGAAAACTTCAGTTGAAGAAAATTCCAATTACATACACAAATGTACATAAATATGTACAATTCTATTATCTAACGAACCTGTTCACTTAATCAATCAAATTGTTATTTAATTTCTAATCAGCACCAAACTTTAAATACAAATATGTACGCAGTAAACAATTTTTATCAATCCGCGAAAAATGGGTGATTACTGATTGTTGATAGGATATCGATTTAGAATGAAAACAATATCAATAATTGGTTAATATCAATCCACAAAAGTGTTTAAATTATAGATAATTTCACCTTTTCTGCAGAATGGTTGACTTCTTGCGCTCTCTCTCCCCCTCTGCCTAAACATTATACACAACCCGTTCGGTTGTTCCACTTAATGGATTACGATAAATAAATTTATAATTTTTTTTATTGATTTATGATGTCGTTGTAGAGTTTGGATTTTAGTACTTTGGAACAATGTTTGAATTACATACATACAAACATATTACGTTATTTTTATTTACAATTTCTTATACATATGTACATGTATATACGACCAAATCCAATTTAAGATGATGATAAGAGTAATACAATATTCTCATTCTTTTATATATGTATTTATTTTTTTTAGACAATACGAGCATTTTTCGATACCATGGTAAGACGACGACGAGGTCATATTGTAGCAATAAATTCGGTGTGTGGCTTAGAGGGTATTACAAATATTCTATATACAACAACAAAATACGCAACCCGAGGACTAATGGAATCACTTACTGCATATATACGAGAATTGAAACTAGAAAATGAAGTGTTCACCACAATTGTGTACCCATCGTTTTTAAATACACGCAGCGAAGTGGTCGACAAATTTAATACACTAGGATTTACAAATAAAATTGAACCAGTGGAACCAGAAATTGCGGCTGATGAGATTGTTGATGGAATTCTGGTGAATAAAAGGATTATTTTTATACCGAAAATAACTGGATTTTTCTTCTGCATGCTTAAGTAAGTAAAAATTAATATTTTTAAAATTAATAAAATATACGTAGAATTCGCTTATAGTGAACGACCAAAGGGACAACATTTTTGTTCATTATAAACGTGTGTTCATTTTAACCAAATATTTGGATATAATGAACAGTGTTCCTTATAACTGTTTATATATGGAATGTGCATACAGAGATATGGTTCATAGGCTGTGAGATGGCTGTTGTATTAGGCGGCAAGAATTACTTAATGTCAACTTAATACTTTTTAAATTCGGGACGATAAAATGCGATGGACAGTTATCGGCTATGAATAAAACATTTCACGCTTCTTTTAAAAAAATTTTGCCCAACTGCTTTAAATATTCTTCCCATTCAAAATGTGTCAACCAGGCCTTCGGTTATTTTTATATATAACCGGTAGCGTCCTTATATTTTTAACACATCGTGGTTTGGCGCGTTTGCCAATTACCAATAATAGTAGCTTCTCGGATCCGTCAGAATTACTACCGACTAAAATTGTTACCCTTTCTTTACACAGTTTACCACCCGAGCAACTTTTATTTTTGAATTCGATAGCCTTCTTAGGAAGTAATTTGTAAAACAGACTTGTTTTCTATATCCATCAAGAATACGAGGTTCAAACGTATGAGTGTAAAATGAAATGTATAATACATAGAAAACGAAAAAGATGAGAATCGACGTTCATTTTAACCGTATTATTTTGCATAACTTTTGATATGTTAGAACAAATTTATCGTTCATTATAAGCTTATAAACGAAGTTCACTATATGTAGTGTAAACAGCAAAAAATTTCTTAAGTTAATTCAAGGGACTAAAAAAATTGTTCATAATAACCGTGTGTTCATTATATGCAGGGTTAATTATAAACGAATTCTACTGTATTTCCAAATGATTGATAGTCCTTACTGCACAAAAGTAAAATAACTAAGATTTTTTAAAATGGAAACATTAAATTTACCATGCTCGTAACTCATAATTTGAAATAGATTTAAACGAACTAGTGATTTAAGATTTGTTGGCTTTTATTGATTATTTGAGCTCGATCAGAGACAGCTCCCAGGTCTTTTACATCGAAATTTGCTAAAATAATCCACAAACTTCTTAGAAATATGTGACAAAAAGTTTCTGCTGATCCTAATCTTAAAAGCGTTAGATTTTGCTTAACGTTTAATCGACATGTTCGTATGTATTTGTAATTAACATTCAGAACTATTTCAAATATGAAAACATAAATTTAAGGTTGTCTACAAAGGAAACAAATAAAAATTAGGGCTTTGTTTTATTTCAAAACCAATAAATAATTAACAGTGTTAAAGGCCATTACTGGCCCCTTACTGAATCAACAATTTGGCTCCAACGGTTTCGATCCTGAGCTTGGTCTTCATACTGCCTAAGACAATCAGAAGAGGCCAAGTCGTTCTCTACATCGTGGAGCCATCGTCGCCTGCAACGACCTCTGCGCCTACCATATGGTGGCTCTCCTTTCAGAGATCGCTGCACAATTCGTTCCGGATCAGCACGCAGAACGTGACCGAGCCAGCGCACTCGCTGGGATCTAACTTCATGTACAATATCGGGGATCTTCATCAGATCTCTGATCTCGAAATTGTACAGAGACTTGATAAGTGTTTAGATTTTAGCAGTGGCCTTAGAGGATACAAAGAACGACTGCCAGCTGCCAGCCGCACTTTAATATCCTCACCCACACTGTTATCGTGAGTGATAAGAGAGCCCAAATATTTGAACCTCCTCACTCCCTCAAACGTGTAGTGGCCACTACTAAAATCTGGAGTGCCATTGTCTCTAAAACCAGAGATCAGGTATTTCGTTTTGGACTCATTGATCTGGAGTCCAACTGAAGCTGAAAACTCTACAAGCGGATCAAGTATTTCTTTCACTCCGTTGCTATTCAGTCCAATCACGCATATGTCATCTGCATATGCAAGCACTTGATTGGACTGGCGATATAAGATGTTGCGCTGAGGTGTTTCAGTTTTACGAAAGATGTACTCCAACATGAGATTAAAGAGTATCGGGGACAGAGCATCTCCCTGCCGAACACCCGAGTTAACTGCAAAAATTTTCGATAGCCTGTTCTCAACTTTAACACAGCATTGAGACTGTGTCACTGTCATCCTACACAGTCGTACCAATTTTGTTGGCATTCCTAAGTATTCCAGGGCAGACCACAAACTCTCTCGATTGATCGAGTCGTAGGCCTGCCGGAAATCCAGGAACACCTGATGTACGGAGATGGATGTCTCATAATATTTAGATAGAATCATCCGCAGCGAAAAGACCTGATCAGTGACTGATCGATTCGGACGAAATCCTCCTTGATAGTCACCAACCAAGCCCTCCGCCAGAGGAGTGATTCTATCCAATACAATGTATGACAGTAACTTGTATGATGTGCAAAGGAGAGCTATACCGCGATAATTCTCACACTTCAAGCGGTCTCCCTTCTTGAAGATGGGGCATATCGCGGCCACTTTCCATTCGTCAGGCATAACTTCGGTTCATAACATACTCAGGCATAACATACTAATCGAATAAGGTCGAAAAGACAGTTCCACAAAGTATCCCCTCCGAATATCAAGAGCTCCGAATTAATGCAGTCCACTCCAGGTGAGCGGTTTCGTTTCAATCGCTGCATGGCCTTAGTGAATTCCTCATGGGATGGATCCTCAGTGCAAATCTCCGCAGTCTGTCTTAGAGGTGGCTCAACAACAGTCTGTGACGCATGATGAACATCAAGCAGCTCTGTAAAGTGTCCACTCCATGCGTCAAGTACTGCGTCGATGTTGACACAGACGTTTCCATCCCGGTCCCGAATGGCGGTTGACGAAGGCCTGAAAGTATGGTGCAATCCAGTAATTCGTTTAAAGAAATTACGTGAACTGCGCTCATTGCTGAGTTGTTGTACTTTCAGAACCTCGGCCTTCCACCATTCTCGCTTCTTCCGTCTACAAATCCGCTTAGCTGCCCTTCTCGCCAGAGCAGCCTTATTTTTCCTCGCGATTGTGAGACGTTGTTGCACTTCATTATGGGCTATATTTTGTTGCTCAACTGCAAGACGACACTCGTCATCAAACCAATCATTCTTGGGTCTGACTTTCACTATACCTAAAGTGTGTTGAGCAGCACTGACAACCGAAGTTTTCAGTACCTCCCAGACAGAGTTCACGCAGTCAGACTGGTAATTGGCTCCTTCAATGTTGTCGCTGACAAGATCCTGATATCGTTTCTTGTGATCTTCATTTACCAGACTTTCAAAACCAATGATGTAAAATAATATGTTGACCTAAAATTGGATTTAAAACAGCAGAAATCAAATTTTAAAATCATTATGGCGAATTTATCGAGATATAGCTGTGATTACGATATTTTAAATTTTTGTTATCTTTGTTTATCCCTTTGAATTTTTTATTTAATTTTTTTTAATGGATGCTCTTACAAAAAAAAAATTGATGGGTATGAAAAAGGATTGCAAAAATTCAATAAATCTTTAATTAAATTATTCATTTGGATTGACATTTTGATTGACCAATGGATCCAGCTATATCGATAACCCGTGCGAATATATGTATATATAATGGGTGTGAAACATTTCCTAAAACCATCCTAAAATTGAAACGTGTGAATGTAATAGTAAACAATTCAATAAATGTCTCATTATAAAGATATTTTATAATGTTACACACCAACAATTTAATTTAAAACATTATTATTATGAAAATATGATAATGCACAATTAACCACTCCAGTTGTACAAGGAATATTATGTAATTAAAAAGCCAAAATCCACAAAAACACAATTAAAAAAAAAATCTATCCGAATGTTGAATGGTTAGTATTCAATGTTTGAATTTACTAAACCACTTTTAATGCTTTGGCCAGACTTTGGACCATGATTTTTAGTAAGATTAGGATCCATTCAAGGCTCATGAATTTGTTTGAAACTTTCTCTTGGAGCTAACAGGGTTAGATATGACCAACACCACACCAATCTAAAATTGAATGGTTTGTATTCATGGTTTGCATTTACTAAACCACTTTTAATGCTTTGATCAGACTTTGGACCATGTGACCATGGGTGACAATTATCAGTATCACATTAGTTTAATAGTTCCGATGAACTACTTTTAAGCCATTCCGCCACGTCAAGGCTGCGATATTGGAGGGATGGTTTTCGTCGTCTGTATAGCAATAATATTGTGTATGTCATGTAATTTTCTTTTACAAATTTAACATTGAAAGTATTTGTCTTTCGGTTTGAAAATGTCGAAACAAATCAAGGTGTGGTCTAATATTGATTCAGAATTCCTTAAAATTAAATTTTGCAGATCCAATCGATACTGTTTCACCCCTATTTGAAATTCTTCGTCCAAGGGAGAATGTATTTCAGGCCGATATCTATTTTTTGATTCCATTTCAACTCCATAAATTATAAGAGACCCACAATTATGACTATACCTTTGAATTGGAAAAGTGTAGTTCGGTTTTGATCGAAACTTTATCTTCGGTAAATTTATTTCCCGTCTAAATTCATCAACAAAATGTTGCGCCTTTTTAACTAGGTCCGGTTGGAATTTCCGGATTTAGAGGATCGTACGTTGTTATAAAGTGTTCATCTATATTAATTATTACAAGTACTCAGTGATTATTATTTTTGCAGTACGGAATATAAATACGTTTTTTTTCGCGGCAAATGTGTAACTCCGGAATTTTTTTTTAGATGAGTAACACAACTTATTTAATGTTACCACACCAAAATCTGGAAATATAAATTTGAATATTATGACACAAAATTTTTCTTCTGTTATCTTGTCAATAGTTTTTATGGTGCCATTGAGTGAGTTTTTGTTTTTGTGGTGTTAAATAATTACACAATGCCAATTTTCCAGAATATTTAGATTTGGACGTTCGATGGCCAAAATCTGGCCAAAGCATTAAAAGTGGTTTAGTAAATGCAAACATTGAACAAACCATTCAAGTTTAGGTTGGGGTGGTTTTGGTCATATCTAACCATGTTAGTTCCAAGAGAAAACTTCAAAAAAATTCATGAGCCTTGAATGGGCCCTAATCCTAGTAAAAATCATGGTCCAAAATCTGGCCAAAGCATTAAAAGTGGTTTAGTAAATGCAAACAATGAATACAAACCATTCAATGTTTTATTGCCCAATTTTCCTCCAAATTGTGGCCGTTCGGATGTTTTTCATCATCCAGCACTTTATGATCTTGTTTTGGTAATTCGTTTATAGTTATATTATTAGTTTTTTGGTAATAAATTTTGGAGCGCAGGCCAAACGTCTGGCTAAAGCATTAAAAGTGGTTTAATAATTGCAAACATTGAATGCAAACCATTCAATTTTAGGTTGGGGTGGTTTTCGTTATATCCAATCCTGTTAGCTCCAAGAGAAAATTTAAAATGAAACATGAGCCTTGATTTTACCCTAATCTTACTAAAAATCATGGTCCATAGTCTGGTCAAATCATTAGTAGTGGTTTAGTAAATGCAAACATTGAATACTACCATTCAATTTTACCTTTTTGGTTTTGGTCATATCTAACCCTGTTAGCTCCAAGAGAAAATTTCAAAAAAAATTCATTAGCCTTAAATGAATCCTAATCTTACTAAAAATCATGGTCCAAAGTCTGGCTAAAGCATTAAAAGTGGTTTAGTAAACATTGAATACAAACCATTCAATTTTTGGTTGGGGTTGTTTTGGTCATATCTAACCCTGTTAGTTTCAAGAGAAAATTTCCAAAAAATTCATGAACCTTGAATGGACTCTAATCTTAATAAAAATTTTTATAAAAACATTGTTAAGAATCAGTTCTAAAAATAATAAGAACGATGTAAACGTTTTTTAAATATCACTACCAACTAAATGGTAGCGTAAAATATTGTTGTTGTTTTGGTATTAAAAAAATGAAAATACCAAAAAACTCAACTCAACAAAGCTACTAAATTTATACAATTTTAACACTCAACTTTTTCTTTCATTTTAGATTTTTACCGAGCAAAATCAAGAGCCTGATTTTTGATCTTCTGCGAGACTAATAGTTTTAAAGAATTATAAGACAATTTTGGCTATGAAAACCAAACTAACGAAATACAATTTTTTTTATTTATTTTTAAAAAACAACACAAGTTTAAAGCATGTATATGCACACACGTCCAAATACATACTATTAGTACAAACATACATGTAGATACGTGTATGTATATTTTTATTAATTTATTTTATTTTTTTGTGATACTGAATTTATGTTGTGTTATCATATTGGAAGAAAATAAAAAGTCATATAATTTATATGTGTAATATATTTTTTTTTACTATTAAATTGAATGAAAATTAATAACATTTAAATAAATAAATAAAAATGGAAATTTTTAAAGCTGCCACCACCACGTATATTACGAGTATGTACCTTTTTACAATCAAATACAAATACTGTGTAACTATAATGTATATGTATGAACTCCATTAAATTCGCTTCGATTCATCATCCATTCACACACAATGCGCAGTCAATAAATCAAAAAAACCTAAAATAAAATAGCATAGCAGGAAAATAAAAAAAAATATAATTTTAATGGCCAAGAAAATCAAATTTAGTTTTAATATATTCACCAAGATAAAATTGTACAAAGGAAATGCCACGATAGAATGAGTGATGGATGCGATCGTAAACAAAAATCCACTGACTGAATAAATACTGCGTACGCACATATGTATGTACATATATCCGTATGTATAAAACAATAAAAATCATATATCTTTAGTGATAGACATTTTCCTATTTTCAATTTTATTATAAAACCATATTTCTATATTTTATTTTTGTTAAAAATATCATAAACAATATTTATCATCCATTAAAATAACTTAAATAAAAAAAACTGGCAGAAAATCGGAAAAAATTAAATGGAGTCGAATAGGTTATAGGCATCTATGTAGGGCAATAAAACGTACATCTTGTATTATTAGCGTACCTTATCATTATACCATTCCATTATTTTACGGTACAAAAACATTGAAAATTTCAGAGGTATAGGAGTTAAGATATATTTAAAAATTATTTTGAATTTTAGAATTCCTGAAAAAAAAATTAATTTTTTTGGATTGATCAATTTTCGGCAAATTTTATGCAAAATGCAAATTTATGGAATACGGATTACTTTGTTTTAGACGTTTAAACGTGATATATAGAGGGAAAAAGCAATATCGAGTTCTGTTGAAACTTCTAATTCAGGAACTAAATGCTTGCAATATGATAGCAGTGTGTTTCACCTTCGTGAAATTTATGAAATTATATTTTCCTAAATTAAACTGTGTAAGAGTGACTTAAACGTCTTGAGTTGTCCCACATCAAATGTTTTTTACTAAGATTTTGTTCACATCTTTCTTTGGTAATGTTAAGAAAAAAATGTTTGAACTGGTTGAAGCCTTTATACTAGTCTATGATATTATGTCTATTATGACATTGTATTTTTATCCAATTTTTAAATCTGTACATACATATGTATGCATACACACCAAAACAACTTGCTAACCTTGTTGGCCCTGTTTTAAAATATTTTTTTAATTTTAATTTTGACACTGATATTGTACCAGATATTTTAAGACCACAAAGAGCTGCGGCACAAAAGAGGCTCATTATTGACCTAAACAAATAAAGACCGATTGCTGTTAAAGTTATTAATTTTATCAATCAGTTGATAAAATTAATAAATTTAACAGCAATCGGTCTTTGATTGTAAAAAGGTACATACCTGAGGAGAAGGCGTATAACGAAAGCCAAAACGATTTATAAAAATACAATCTATACACAATAATAATAAAAAAAATATTAAATTTTTTCGATACGTAATTTTAGTCTACCTTGCCAAGCGCCACATAGTAAAACAGACGAAAAATTATCTTGCATCAGTGCTAAACTATTGTTCGTGTTTTTACTATGTGAGTGCTTGGCAAGGTCGACTAAAAATTGGTATCGAGAAATACTAATATTAATAAATAAACTTAAAAAAAAAATATTTGAAGTTTCAACAGTGCTTGATAATTTTCACATTTTACTATGTGAGCTTCAACCATCCGTCCGTTTCCACATTTCAAGTCAAAATTTTGAAGTACAGCAGGCAGGGATGGGCGTTTACACGTTATCTATTATTTTCTACATTGACGTGTCGACAACCCGTAGATAACGTCAACAATATAGACAACGTTGATAATGTAGGCAATTCCTAGAGTGGTTTTGTCAATTAGTTCTAAACTAAAGGCTTACCAAATTTCTTTTGGGAACAATGCATTATTGGGGATAGTTTTATAGAATGTCCGTCAATGCATTTAAATCTCTTTTCAAAAAGAGCGGAATCTAAAACTCATGGTGCTCAAATACCATGAATCTACTTCAGCGTCATGTTTATCCATTACAAAATTATTAAATTGACCCAAAACAACGATATATATAGCGTTATATAGAGTGGGGCCTTCTTTATAACGGTGGAACGGTATAGAACAGCTCGCAGAAAAGCCGGAAAAAACGGCTCACAAAAAATCAGATAAAAAGGTTATAACTTCCATTAAAAATAATTCGGGGAACTTTAACTATAACCGTGCCATAAAATTTAACACATCTCATGGAGTAAAACGAATTCGAGTTCAGCAAGGCAATAAGTGCTACCGAGTTATTAAAAAGCCAAACCGTTGAGATTACCAACACTTGTTCGATAAAATAAGTGCCAGACAAATGTCATCGGGATCAGGCTTCAATTTCAGCCGGCAAATATTCCGTTATCATGGCGCAATAACGAGCACTATTCACAGGTACGTCCCGGCCGTCTTCTTTTTTAAAGAAATATGGACGAATGATTTCAGGACAGGCGCATAAACCACACCAAACCGTCTATTTAGTCGCGTTACGCGTGTCATCGAATACTGTAAACTGCGATTCAAACATTTCGATGGTATTCCAAATAGTGGTCTCGACAGACCGATTATGTCAACTATAATTTGGTCTAAGCGCACGAAACACATTCCTCACAGAACGCTGGTTTTCGTAATAAAGCTGAACAATTTGTAGACGCTATGCCGGGCTCAGTATTTCCATGATGAAATGGCAAACAATACTGAATAAATAAAAATACGATGACATTGTCATTGTTGTTGTTGGACGTTTTTTCGATTTAGAATGACACCCAGGCTGTGCCTATATCCAATTCTAAGCCGTCGTGCTATATCTGTGTGTCAGTACTGTTTGGTATGCTTAGCCAGGTACTAGACCTGTTACCATCCCTGCCGCGTGGAGGCGCATACTTTTCTACTTTAGCTTATGTTTGTATAAAAATTACTTGGATATAGTATATCCAGCGTCAGTCGTTAAAATACTTAGTATAAGCTTCATTCTGCTTTGTGTTCCGTAGGCCAAAGACTGATTCAATTATTTAAAATCTTTAGGTTTGTACCTAGTGTTAGTTTTTTAAAACCCTTATAACTAAAATAAAATCTTTAGGTTTACACCTAGTGTCATTACTTTTAAAAACTCCTTATAACTAAGATAAAATTGTTAGTACCTTAAAAATGAATCATCGATCTTTAGCCTACCTCCCACAAAGCACAGTATCACAGAATCTTTTGAGATGTGCGATATTAGTAGGCATCATCAGCACTAGCTTACTAGCCGGCCAATCTGCGTTAATTGCGTCAATCATGTGTTCTCTAGCTTCAGTGGCCAGAGCGCAGTCGTAAAGAATGTGGTCAACTGTCTCCACTCCTTGTCCACATTCACACATGTTGGAGTCCGCCAGATTAAGTCTAAACATATAATCTGCGAACTTTCCATGACCGGCTAGCATTTGCGCAAAAGAGGCGCTTATGGATAGGCGCATCTCTAATCTACCTTCAATACTCGGTAAGTAACTGAAGGTAGTTCTGCCCTTTTCTGAGTGCCTCCATCTGTCTTGCCAGATTTTTATAGATTCTTTGCGAATTCCTTTTTTAAGGGATGTCTTATTCGAAAGGTCACCTAATATGCCTTGCCACTGGATGTTGCCATAAGTGAACTCTTGATTTTTCCTTAATTTGTACTTAATTAACCTTTCGTTAAGTACCATGTCCATGGGAATAACGCCGGCCATTACAGCCACGGCATCCGCCGAAACCGTACGGTATGCTTTCGTTATCCCAAGAAGAATTAACCTTTGAGCGCTTAAAATAGTCCTGCGATGGTGACAGTTCATCCTGTCAGCCCATCCCGCACAAGCGTAAGTCATGGTCGCAACCACTAGGCCTTCGTATATTGTTGCGAGTGTGCCTTGTTTCAGGCCCCACGTCTCTTTAGCAACCCTTCTTAGTGCGTAGAAAACTTTTTTGCTATTTTCTGCCACCCACTTAACGTGAGTAGTGACGCCCAGTCTTTCATCGAAGTCAACTCCCAACCATTTTACAGAATTCACCATTTTTATTCTTTCGGTTCCGACATACCCTAGGGGTGGTCTCCTTATGTCGAGTGAACCTTTCAATTGGATCATCACTGTTTTGGTGGAAGATAACTCCATCTTATTTGTATCACACCACTTTACCATTCTGTCAATGCCGCGCTGAGCAGCCTCCTGAATTGCCTGTCTTGAATTTCCAGTAAAGATCATAACTTTATCATCCGCGAATGCTACTTCTTGGATCTCGTCATGCATGCTACTGTTGAACACTAGATTCCAGAGATGCGGACCTAAAATGGAGCCCTGTGGACAACCTTTGTTTACACTCTTAGAGAGTGTGCCATGGTTAGATATTACAGTTGCGGTTCTATCAAAGAAGTAGCTGTACAACAAGGAGTAAAGAGTCGCTGGGCAACTTACTCATTATACTTGGCCACCACAGATTATCAAAAGCACCAGATACGTCTAGGAATACACCTAGGGCGTGCTTGTTGCTCGATCCTTTAACTATGTTGACCATCTCAACCATAGCGTCCTCTGTGGATCGTCCCCTTCTGAATCCGAACTGCTTTTCACTATATCTTCCGCTACTCTGAAAGATGTCCATCAGCCTGCCAGTAACCAATTTCTCAAGTAATTTACCTAAGACTGGCAGCAACATGATCGGTCTATAAGCTTTAGGGTCGGTCGGATCTCGATCGCCGCCCTTCCTTATAATTATGACTTTACCATTCTCCCAAGCTCTAGGAAAAACTCCTTTATTCAGACAAGCATTCATGAGGTCGGTAATGCTAGGTCCTATAATAGGCCACGCTCTTTGTACCATCTCGACCTCGACATTGTCAAGGCCGGGTGCTTTACCTCTTTTCATTGACATGATGGCGGAGGTGGTTTCATCATTGCTGAAGGAAACCTCCTCATCACCGGTTGGTGTGATTAGACTATCAGCACGAATCACCCTTTGATCAGTTGTGTCACTTTCCACACTGTCATCGGGTAGCAAAACATTTAGCAGATGTTTGGTAGTGTCCTCCCAACATGTAGTTGTTTGGCCACCACTGCTAATTAGGGTACTAAATAGCTCTGGAGTTTTAAGTTTTCCAGCACTATATTTGTATACGAAACCCCTATATTTGTATACGAAACAAATGAAAAAATCACCTCTAGATGAAAGCTTTTATAAAATAATCCCACGAACTGCCGCATTCGACATCAAATCGCTAAAATATCGTAGGTTGTTGACATTATTTTAATTGTCGACGTTGGCAAAAAACACTGCCAAGTAATCTACGTTATATTTTACGTGTCGACAACCGCGTAGATTACATGGCGAACAGGGCCGGCGCTTCCACGGAACAGTATGCACAGTTTGACGGGGCGCTAAAATTCCGGGGCGCTAAAATTCTAATCATCAATAAAAATTAATTTAAATTAATTTTTTTTTAAAAAAAAATTTTCAAAAATTTTTTATTACACTAAAAATATTTTTGTCACTGTGTAAAAATATAAGAAATTCTATATCCATAATAAAGCATTAATATAGCCATATGTTAAAAGGGAAAAATATAAAAAATTTTGTCATTGCACAGATTTTCAACACTGTGCATAGTTAATATGGAAACGAAAAATATCGATAAAACCCCCTTCCGTTTCTTATATGAAAAAAAAAAACCTCAAGCACAGTATATTTTTTCTGTTCACCAGTAGCGGTCCGTGGGTCTCAAACATAAGTGGGCAAAATTTCAGAATAAATAAATCTATAGACAGTATTCCTTGTATCTATAGACGGTTTTGGAAAAACCCTTATACTTACAGTTTAATAATTGATAATTTTAATTTTGTAAAATATTAAAGTAACCTAGTCCTTCTGGATTCAGTTCAATGTTCACTTCAAGCTGTAAATTTTTTTGATACTGTCCAATGTTTATATGTTTTTTTTTCTAGTTCTGTTTCAAGATGGGACATTTTGAAAAAGAATGTGAAAACATTAACTCTCAAGCCACTCTGTACGACTAGATGGGAAAGCCGTATAGAAGCTTTAAAACCCTTAATGTGTAGTTTAGATAATATTTATGACGCTTTAGTTGAAATAGAAAATGACAAGGATAAGGACGGAATAACAAGAAATAACGCGAATAGTTTATCTCTCAAAATTAATCAATTTGAATTTATTTGTTCATTAATTATATGGTATAATATTCTAGATAAAATTAATATATTTAGCAAATATTTACAAAGTCCTGGTATTTGTTTAACGACGGCAGTAAATTTGTTAGATGGCACAAAACAATTTTTAACGAACTTAAGAAATGAGGAAAAATTTCAGGGGTTTATCTTTCAAGCTAAAGAAATAGCTTTAAAATTAGATGTTCCGCCAAATTTCCCTGACGCTCCAAGACGCCCTAGTCGAAAACCTCAACTTTTTTCGTACGAAGGTAGAGACGAAATTATATCAAATCCTGAACAAAAGTTTAAAGTTGAATTTTATTTTCAAATCCTTGATCAGGCAATTCAATCTGTTAGCGAACGATTTGACCAAATTTCGGAACACAATAATATTTTCAAATTTTTGCATAATATTTCTGTGGTTTCATTAGATGCTTCTGATCTTTTAAATAATTGTCTTTCCCTAGAAAGGCATTTAACTTTCGATTCAAATTCCGATATATAGTAGGATTAGATTTATGTGACGAAATTAAAATATTCCAAAGTATAGTTTCAGGAACTTTAAGCCCTATAGAATCATTAAATTTTATATTTGAGAAGAAATTAGACCCGATATTACCAAATCTAGTTGTAGCTCTTAGAATTTTATTGACAATACCAGTCACAGTAGCTTCCGGGGAACGTAGCTTTTCTAAATTAAAAATTATTAAAAATTATTTACGCAGTACAATAGGACAAGAAAGACTGGTAGATTTAGCTAGAATATCTATAGAAAGTGAATTTCTGAGCAACTTGGATTATAGTGACTTGATAGACGACTTTGCAAGAATCAAAGCGCGGAAAATAAATTTTAATTAATATATTTTTCAATTTGAAAATGCACGCTTGAATTTTAGTGCTTTTTATTCAAATATTTTATTAATTTTTTGTTATTGAAATTCGTACGCTGGATTAGTACGATAGCAATATTTATTCTTTTTATTTATTTTTGAGGACTATACCTACTTGGGATACCCCGTTAAAAAAAATGCATTGCATATCCTACCTCTTGGGTGATGTGGAAACGGATTATTTACGGCAAATAGACTTTTTTTAGGGCGCCATTTTTGTAAAGTGCACAGGGCGCAAAAATGGTTAGCGCCGGCGCTGATGGCGAAATCTACCTCGCCCATCCCAGACAGCAGGATGTTATACGAGTAGCTACTAATTTCTTTATTGTCAGTGAATATATCTTTCAGTCGAGATATATCGTCAGTGAGGATCTCCAATTGTGTAGCCCTCTAACTCACTAACCCTTTGATTCGAAATGTACATAATAATGTACATTGGTTTTCTATCACCTATAACTTGCATACAAATGTATTAGTAATAAAATTGACGTATTTGCGCAAGCGCTAATTAGTTTCTTTTTTGTTTTTCCATGCGTTTGCTGTCAAATTAATACCGTTTGTTCAAATACGAGTGATTAATGAACGAGAATTCAAGCGCAATTTTAATCTAGTATGTGTTCTTATTTCTAATCTTAACTTAGTATAGCTAAAATTGATTTAGTATTCTATATTTTTGTGTTATATTTATCATAAAGGTGTAAATATTGGTCTAGTAATTGATTTTTTGTGATTTTACAATTAGAATTTCGTGTAAAGTGGTAAGAAATTTGATGTATGTACATCAAAATGTACAATCCGTATAAAGAGTAATGTACATGATTTATTACATGTACATATTTATGTACATTCCGCTTTGATGGTTATTAATATTTTTGGTAATTTCTTTAGGGACATGACTCGTAAATATAGAACAGAACAAGAACAAATTGATATTCTTAGTACGTGGGATTCGGACTTGGAAGATTTTGTTGATACGGAAGCAAATGAAATAGAAAAGGCCCAAAAAAAATAATGAGATAAGAGAGGAAAATGCGTATGAAGAAATATTAGAATTGGATTTAGAGCAAGAAGCATTTGATTCTACAGACCAAGATGTTTCGGCTGCCCAAATTATTGCTACTGGAACGGACGATGATGAAATTATACTAGATGAAAATGTTCAGTTTGAAATAATTGATAACATGGAAAGCTTTCAGTACACGAAAGAAGGAAATATTAAATGGAGCCGATCACAATTTCATCCAATAATTTCGGAATTTTTTTCCAGCGTCGAGTCACTTGATATGCCATCCATTAAAACTCCCTTGGAATATTTCAAAAATTATTTGCCGGACAAAATTTTACAAGAAATTGCTTTTTTCACAAATTTGTACGCAGAACAAATAATGATAAGCAACTACAAACACACCAACCCACCGAAAATAAAAAAGGTTATTTGGGTTACAAATAGCAATGGGGTGTTTCAAACTACCAGAATCCGGTTGTATTTTGATAAAGCTCTTGGGATTGAATTATTTAGAAGTACTATGACGAGCACCGATTCCTTCAGCTTTGAAATAATCTTCATATAACAAATAATCTAGATATGCCAAAAAATTATTCAGACCTGGTTTATAAAGTTCGTCCTTTAATTGAGTCTATTCGAACGTATTTATTATCGTTGGAAATAAATGAACCCTCAGTATGCGTAGATGAGCAAATTATTCCAGTTAAAGGAAGGCTCTCTATCAAACAATATATAAAGGGAAAGCCAAATCTTTGGGGCATTAAAGTTTACGTGCTTTGTGGCAAATCAGGAATGCCATACGATTTTTTCCTGTACCAAGGGAGTGAGTCAGGCGTACCAAAAAATTATATAAATACATTTGGATTCGGAGCTGCTACCGTATTGCATTTGAGGCCACTACCTTTATTTCGAAAATTTTTTCACTTCCTACCAATTATTGGAAGTTCCACAAAATAAGGAAATCAATGCTGCAGGCACCCTTAGAGTTAACAGATTTACCAACCCACCTTTAATTCCAGATACCGAATTTAAGAAAAAAAAACGAGGATACTCGAACAGTGTAACGAGTGGTGCTGGCAAAATAACCATTGTAAAATGGTTGGATACGAAACCGATTCATGTTGCTTCAAACTTTGTGGGAATCGGTACTGAGGATGAAGCCAAAAGATGGGACAAACAGTCAAAATCATACGTCTATGTAAAAGGGCCAGAGATTATCAAGTCGTATAATACGGGAATGGGTGGAGTTGACTTGTTAGATCAACTGATTAGTTATTATAGAACGTTCATAATTTTAAAAAAGTGGTATCTTCATTTGTTTGCGCACTTTACAGATTTCGCCGTCACTTCTTGTTGGCTAGAATACAAGGAGGATTGCATTAAAAACAAAATAAATCAAAAAAATATTTTAGATTTATTGCATTTTCGAATTTATTTAGCTCAATCTCTTGTACAAGCTAAAACGGATGCTAAAAAGCGCGGTCGCCCTTCAAATCCAGAAAACGTGGAGCCAGGAAGCTCGAGTGATACAATGGCGCCAACAAAGCGAAACTTTGAGAATAGGCCTCTTAAAGAAATAAAGCTGGATAGGTTCGACCACATGCCAAAACACGATCAAAGAAAAGAAGCCAATCGATGCAAAAATACGAATTGTAAAGGCCGATCCCACTTTATATGTGATAAATGTATGGTACATTTATAACTCAATAAAGACAGAAATTGTTTCGTTGAATTTTATCGCAATAATTAGATACAACTTAACCTTGTGTGATATATTTATATTTATTTTATTTTTTATTTATAAATCAAAATGTACGTGAAGACATAATACATTTTTGTACCTTGAGTAGTTATACCTGAAAACCATAAATTTTCTTTAGTTTTTATATGAGCTCCAATTGGGATGGTAACAACCGTCAGTTCGGAATGTACATATAAATGTACATTCTCTAAAAACATCCCCCATACATTTTTTAATAATTTTTCTACCCAAATGTCTTATTTAAGTTGTTTAAGTACTAATTTAGATAACGAAATATGTTTCCGGCCATTCTCGATAAAGTCCGAATGAAAGGGCTAATTCATAATATTTAACATTTCCATCGATAACTAAAATTATGGAATTAACTAACTTAGCCAACTTATTGAACTTTAAGAGATCTACAATAATTTCTGCAAGGTGTATTTGAGTTTATCTTCTAAGTTTTCATGTTTTGACTAGAGGTAGTTACAAAGGGTCAAATCCATTGTGGATCAGTTTTGTCAAATTCATTTTAAAAGTCTATATAGTTGAAATATATACGTAGTTCTGAAGTCGGTTCATTACTGAGTTTGCGTCGGAAGTGTGAACAAATGCCTATTTCATTATATTGGTGTGAGTTTTAACAAGCAATTATTACAAAAATTATTGGTACAAATTCCGACATTCAGCCAAATATTTCAAAGATTGCGATGTGGTTAGCGAGTCAAAGGAGTGCTTCTGACTATAGGATCTAAATTAAATAAATTAATATTCAGCTTTTACATTTTCACTATTATATTCACCTATTAAGGATTTTCATACAAAAACAGACGATGAAACAAAAAATGGTTGGAGAATATTTTTCCTCATTCCTCTCAGAAATTTCCTTCCGATAAAAAATAAAGGAACAAGCTCGAAACAAGATTAAAAATTATAAGAACGAAATTAAATTAAAAAAAAAAAAAGATAAAAACCTTTCTATATTGTTGTTAACAAGAAATGTATAATTTGGATTTAACAATTAATCACTTTTTTGTGTGCGCTGTTACACAAGAATGGAATAGTACATATAGTACATTGGGATGAGATGAAAAAGCGATTGGAAAATAAATCAAGAATAATTTAAATT
Source organism: Tipula unca (assembly GCA_951394425.1). Classification (NCBI taxonomy): domain Eukaryota; kingdom Metazoa; phylum Arthropoda; class Insecta; order Diptera; family Tipulidae; genus Tipula; species Tipula unca. The sequence continues at coordinate 84,878,758 of OX596380.1, forward strand.
TCCAACTGATTGAACAATACGAATGAATTTCTAAAAACTAATAAAACATAATTTCCTAAATGTTTCTGTTTTTTTTTGGCAAACTATATCACCTCACCCTCAAATTATTGAAGAACACTAAGCGCAGAACCAGTTATAACATGTTATCAAATTCATCATAATAAATTGTTTGGAATTTCGCGATTTTTTTATTTTACATATATAGATACCATATATAGTTGATCATAATACTAACGATTTCATAACTCAACTGATATGTGCGGGACGTATACATATAAATAGAACAAATAGGAAATTGTACATAAAAAAAATACTGACAATAGAAAAAATTGCATTAATCCTGAAAATTATATGTCAATTTTTTATCATCCGTATTTACTGTTTCTGTGACATTTGATAGATTTTACAGAACAGATTTTTATTGTTGTTTGCTGCTTGGTGGTGAATAACGAAGACTGTCTAATATAGCAACATAATATAGTAAAATGCACAGTATAGTTTGGTATAATAAATTATATTTGTTCCTTTTTCTCTTGTCTCTCCACCATATCCATATTATAAGGAACGTGAATTATATACATGTACGTGTACGTACTCGGTATTTATCTGTTGTCTGTGGAATAGATTGATAGAACTAATGGATCATTTAACATTGTTTTGTGTTGGTTTTATGATATGATTTTTTTTAAATATTAAAAAAAAATTTTCCTTTTAATATACACAACCGTATGTCAAATGAAGTTAATCACAATGTTTTATACATAATACAGAAAATGGTACCTTTGCATATTTTGTACACAGTATAATTCCAAGTGAAATATAAAAACAAATCGCATCCCCAATTTCATAATCAATTTAATACACAATAAAATTTGTACAACTGTAATGGAGCGGTGCTATAAAACCCCTTTTCCGTAATTTCATTTTGCAAATAGACAGTAGTTAAATTTCCGCCATAAAATTATATATTTTAATTCAGTATTTTATAACCACATACTCATAAGTACATATATAATAACACCCTATATATACATATTCCAATTACATTGATTATAAATTTTTTTTATGCACATTGCAAAGCAGCTATAAAGTATAAAACCACCTCCACTCATCTCCGTATTGTTTGTACAATCTACACAAATTCGTAATAACGTGATGTGATGATGCATTATGTTAATCCCTTTTAATACATTTTTTTTGTTCAATGAAACTACTATCGACACTATTTTTGTAGTCCTTTGTTATTTTAATAATTTTCTATTTTAGTTAAAATAATAATAAAACTTTTTTTTTTATTATTTTATTCAAATTAATTTTGATTTTGAATGTAGGGTTTAGATTAGTTTCCATTTATGATTGAAATTAAATTCTATGATTTTGTACTGGGTGAAAAAAAAATTATAAGAAACGTATGGTGTACTGCAACGATTGCTCAGCTGTTGATACATAAGAACACAAATGGTAATACCTTACATCATGAGTTTTTTTTACCTGGGCCCTATTGCACCAACTACTTATGACTTATGAAAAGTGATAAGTGTTTCACCAAAAGTCACAAAATCTCGTTCACTTAACAATTTGAAAACAATCAAATTTTGATAATGAAAAGTGTTAAAAATTACACATCAGAATGTCTATAACTTATCAATTGAAAAATTATCAAATTTTTATGATAAGTTGTGATGATCTATACAGCAAAAAAATGGTTTTGTACCTATATTTACCTATATTGTAATTTAATAACAACAACAATTTTGCATGTTTATAATAATACATTAAGAGAAACGTTAGGTTAGGTTAGGTAAGGGTGGCCGTCCTTAAGGACTAGCATAGACACAAAATTGGTCCGTAGCTGTACCACATTCGAGTTTCCTCTTCTTCACTCGCTAAACCATCCTGAGCTTACCAAGAAGCGTTTAAAGTCCCGGATTTCGATCTTACTATGATCCGTGAGGTCGTTCAAAATGGAAGTTCCCATAAATTTTGTTCTACTGTACGCTAGACTAGGACAGGTGCAGAGCAGATGGAGCACATTCTCCTCCTCCTCCTCATCACCACAGCTGCGGGAAAGATCGTTGGGTAGAGTGCCCAATCTGCTCGCATGTTTCCCAATTCCCAATGAGACAATGTCCCCTTATAGCTCCCACGACCATACCAATATGGTGCCGTCGAAGCGATATCAGTTGACCTGATCTGGACCGGTAAATTCCTTTATATCACGCCTGCTTTGGGTTATTAGGCGTGCTGTACTCTTACGGGCCAACCCATCTGCGACGTCAGGGAGTATAATTGTAGCATTTTAATAGCAGCCTTGAGGTATCCCTCTGCTCACGTATCTGCCGGTAGACGTCCCACCCAGATAAGCTGTCACGATCCTGCGTCTAAGTATATGAACTATCCAGCCTCTGAGTGACCCGTCTACCCCCAGACATGGAAGTACCCGAGTGATTGCCCCCGGTTTGACGTTGCTAAAGGCCCCATCTATATTCAAGAAGGTTAATATTGAATATTCCTTATGTTCAAGTGATTTCTCAATCCTATAATGACCTATAAGGGAGTGGAGAGCTGTTTCTACCGATCGTCCCTTACAGTATGCGTGTTGAGATCCCGACAGCTCGCCCGGCTTGATTGAACCTCTAATGTGAGCCTCTATTAGTCTTTCCAGTGTTTTCACCAGAAAAGAAGATAAGCTTATATAGGCCTAAAGTCTTTGGGATAGCAGTGAGAGCGTTTTCCCGCCTTATGTATAAATATTACTTTTACTTCAGTCCACTTTGTATAGCTTTTAAGACTTGTATGGCTTAAAGCTCTTTATTCCCCATAGAATATTCCGCCTTTTTACTATATGACTTACGGAGTTTACACCCATATTTATCATGGGTCTCTCCGGAGCTAGTACCGAGCACTCCGAGAAACGCGTTTCTAGTAATAGCTCCACGAATTCCTCACTACATGTAGTCCATGGTAGGACTAGAACATAGAACTTTGCGTAGCCTGGCCGCCTCCGAGAACTGCTGTATATTGCCACAGTAGAATTTCCAGGCCCTCGTTTTGGCTGCTCTCAGCTCGTACTTATAGGTTTTGAGGACTTCCTTGTAACAGTCCCAATCTGCAGCAGCATTTGTGTTCCTCGCTTTCTTGAACAGTCTCCTGCATTTCATACGAGTACCTTGAAGTTCTCTCGACCACCAGGGTGGCCGAGATTTACTCAAGGTACTACTGATAGGACATGCGCCTAACATGGCCTTGTTAAAAGCATCAGATAGCTTGGTTATACTAGAGCATCAATCCGAGACAAGTGTGATGTCCAGCACTTCTTGTCTATTTTTAGTAATGAAGGTTGGCTTACACCCGATATTACATATATTTAGGTTAGTACTTAAAATAAAATCAAGGAGTAACTCACCTCGCCTGTTGATTTTTGTACTTCCCCAGATTGAGTGATTCGCATTAGCATCACTGCCCATGATGACTCCTACTTTTCGTTTTTGAGCCTCCATGATTGCACTGCCCAACCTTCATGGTGGTATATTTTCCTCCCCGTACGATAGGTAGGCCGATATTAGCCAGAGATTTTGCCCATCCATCTCGATGCTAGCCACCACTACATCAGCGTTGCTGTAATTAAGTACAATAGTATAAAAATATTCAAATTATTTCTAGCTAGAATGGAGGAACGTATCTTACGTTCATTCTTACCTGTAGTATTTTATAGTTGGAAGTTCTGAAGCCCAGCACCCGGTCACCATTGTGACCCAAGGTTCCTGGACCAGAACCACATCAATGGACTCAGATTCCACTTTTAGCAGAACGGCCGCCGTTGCGGCTTTAGAGTGATGGAGGTTGATCTGAAGGATCTTAAGCATTAGTTATTGCTTACCTCCACCACTGTTGAGTCAGATTCCTCTGACGTCGATTCGTCCGTAAGGCGCGCACAGCGTAGTCCCAATGATCTCGATATCACCGAGTCCAGGGATAGTGTCTCCTGAGCGTCTTCCGGGATGCTTTGGACATCTGGGTCACCAACAACAGGCGGGACACCACTAGTGGCTTCCCCACCTGCTGCAGATGCCCCAGGTCTGTCGGCCTCATCGCGCCTATAGATTGAGCGTAATCGCTCCAAATCCATAGCTGACCAGTCCTCCAGATTTTGCCAAAGCACCCACGGATTCTCTGTCGATTATAATGACGGCCGATCTGTGATCTGCTTCCTCCTTTACCTCTTCTAACCCGGCAATCTTTCAGGTGGCCGTTGGCAGATCCGGATTGCTGATTTTCAACATTTCCAGGATCTCCCTAGGATCACTTGGCTCCACAGGGATCCAGGCTCGCGCCCTTGGCCACATGGGAATTTCTTCCCTCGTCATCACTTCTAGTTTGGCCCCCGGCCAGACTTCACCCAGGCCGCCAGATGTGACAGCTAATTACGAAGTGCAGCAAGGTGTCGATTGTTCAATTAATTTTTTTATTCTTCTGAACGCTCTTTTATTTACCCTGATCGAAAATATTGTCAGCATTAAAGTGTGAAATCAAATCCCAGGTTGAGTAAGATTAGGAACTTAATCTCCCGTATTGAGGAAAAACCCCGATTAGAACCGGTTTTTAAGACCACCATAATTGTCTAGTGTCTAAATAAATTTTTCGTTTCTTTGAAATTAATAAAAAGAAACTTGCACTTTATTACTTGAATTCCATAGATAAATTCTGCTGCTCAGTAAAATTAAAGTATGAAAAAATATTTATTACTGAGAGAGATGAGTGAGATGGGACAAAAAACTATTTCAGTAAAAAAATACTGAGTGTTTTTAGCAGTGTTACTGCCATACAAATATGTTACTGTCATACAAATTTGTTAATGCAAAAGTTTTCAAAATTCCTGTTTCCCGGGAATCAAATGATTCCGGGAATAGTGACCCTCTTGCCACGAGCATATGGATATCAAATATTTATCATTCCTGTACCAAGCTTTTTCTTGTCTTGAGTTTGAAATTTTCCAAGACCAATTGATTAACACCAACAGAAGAATTAATTTTAAGAAGGTCACTAACACAAAAAAACATTATTGAAACTGTAGCTGGGATTTATCAAAACTGTTGATCCCGAATATTTGCAGAAATGTAGTTTTCGACTCCTATTTCATCTTCTACACGGGTAATGTTATTTGAATCCGGAATGACCTATATATAATTGTAATATACTTATGTACAATCATTTTGTTTGCAATAGTTGTGATAGTATCGCTCTTAAATTTGTTTATCAAAAGTTTGTTTGTTTCCTAATTTTCTAGTTTTGCCGTGACACTTCACCAGTCCTTGCAATAAAATGGTTAGCCGAGTATTCCTTAACTGCACTAGCACCAAATGACGGGGCTAAGCACGCGTTGCTTGAATTGTTTCTATAGTGTATTCAACATCGCAGTTAGAAAAGGTGTGTCGTGAATTCAAAATTTACTGCGTAACTTACCTAAAAGAAACATTCCACATTTAAGCGACCTCTGCTCAGGGGATAATTGAAAGCTTCCTTTTTATATGCTGAAAGAGAGAATTATGAAAAATTGTTGAAGAGACTACTGTGTATCATTTGCAAATGATTGCGGTTTGAAAAGTTCTATATATTTCCATAAAAAGCGAAACAAACAATTACGGAAAAACAGCATTAATATTGGCATTGGCGCATGTGCTCCAGCATCAATTAATGTAAATACGTAGTTAGCATCAACTAATACTAATAACCAAAATAATTGTAATTGCAGTACAACGAACGGCCCAACCTACCTTAACCTTATACCTGGTGGTCCACTTAAAATGCTAATCGACCAATATCTCGAATAGTATACATTTCATGCGAACAAATTGTTAAGCACAGAGATGGCGTATAGAAAGGAGGGTACGATATGGCACTATATAGCCATTGTATTTATTTAATTAAATAAGAACTTTAATTTTTTATGGCAGAATATGATTGAATATACAATAAAAACAAATTAACTTTTACTTCCAGAATTTGCATAAGACCAACTTATCAGAATTAATATAAGTGTTTGAAATTGTTAGTACATTCCATATACTGACAAAATTAAAAGCTTCTGATAATGTCTCATAGGTGCCAACTAACTGAAAAGTCGATTAACAAGGTTGTTGACTTTTGTAGATGGGCACAACAACAAAGCACTAACTATAAAATATTTTTTTCTCAAATTCTGTTTTTCGATGCATCATCAATTTCTTTACCAACCATGATCAACCCAATCGTCATAACAGGCTCTATTGGTCAGCAAGAATATACGCGATTGTTATGAGAAGTAGACAATGAACGTTCAAATACGGAACGTTAAATGGAGAGACTACCATTTTTGATTTAATGAGTTGCCCCTACTACTTAACGGATTACCATCTATTGTAGGAGGCATGTGTGGTACCATAGGATGGTTGTCTAATGCATAACGAGTACTATTGAAGTTAGTGATGCTAGTGATTTGTATTGAAGATAGTGATCAGTATTTCGACCATTTATTTGACTAAAGTAGGGTGGCCAGATAATTACGCAACTAAAAAAGTAGGTTTAGGGCATCCAGAAAAAAACAGGGAAGGACAATTTATAACGATTAAATTTAAAAAATAGCAGTGCACTCAGTACCTGAACCGCTGATGCCTGGGTACTGAAGGTTTTAGAAGTTTAGAAGGATTTAATTAAAATTTCTCGAAATCCAGGAAAACTGAATTTTCCGGGTTTTCAATAATTATATTATTCAAAATATATAATTTTTCTGAGTCTCACCTATGTAGGACTAACATAAAAGTTCAACTGAATCCAGAAAATGTCAATTTTCTTGGTTCTCATAGAAAATGAAAATTGCTTCAAATAAAAAAATGTTCCTGATTTCTAGGTTCTCCAAATGTCTGAAGGATTTAATTTAAATTTCAAATTTCGAGCGAATCTAAAATCTAAAAAAGTCAAATTTCTTGGTTCCTCAACTCATATTTTTAATCCGAGCTGGCAACACATTTCTGAACCAGAGGGGAATTACTTCAAATAACTAAATTACTCTCAAAGTTACGAAAGATTTAGTTAAAAGTTTTACTGGGTCCAGAATGTTTTAATGTGTCTTCAATTTTCTAGATATAAATTTTCAAGAGTCAGCTTATATTCAAGGTCAAATGTAGCGTTTTGTAGAAATTTGTTTTTTTGTTTTATGACTTGTGGGAACATATTTTTAAAAAATAATAAATATTTCTTTTTAATTTTAATAGTTTTCAAGTAATTTAAAAAAGGACTAAATAGAACGACACTTTTTTCTGGAAGCACAAATGGAAGGACAGATTTTTCGAAAACTGAACGTCTGACAGCCTTAATAAATTAAACTTTAATTAATAAATTGAACTTTTAATTAAGACCTTCACGGTTGGATATCCTAGATATTCAGAGAAACTTTGTTATTTGAAGCAATTCTTATTTTTTCGAATTGGGAGCCAAGAAAATTGAATTTTTTTTTGGATCCAAATAAAATGTTTTGAACTCAAATATATATATATTGATCCACGAAAATTGAAGACAATTTTTGTGGATTTAAGCACCTAAATAAATCGAAAAATTTATAATAACGGTAAATTGGGTTTCCCCAATAAATGGAAATCTTCTTGAATTAGCTGAAATTTTAAGGCAATCTCTTGCAATCTCTAAATATGTACAAGAAAATACCCGAAGCGCAGTTTTATAGTCGAGATAGTATCTGGCAACCTTAACTTAATTTTAGTAAAGATTTTAATTTCTGAGTCTCCAATAGATTTAAATTGTGAAAATTCTTTGGATTTGGCCTCAGTTTTACTGAAAAGATAGACTTAATAGTGGTTTAGTTTTCCATTTATTATTCAACAAGCTGGTGATCGTCTCAATGAATAAATTACTTGTGTTTGTTTATCCTTGCGGAGATGTTGGCTTCTTTTTAATATGCGCAAACGACTATTTTTCTATCAATTTTTAAGGTTATAATTATTCATGAGTCCATTCTATACTCGTTTGTTGTAAAAGATTTATTCAATAGGATATATCATTGAAAATTGAAATTAGTGTGATACGATTGGATACTAATTTTTTTATTAACAAATTTGAAATGTTGGTTTCCAAGTAACATATTCAAAAACTAAATCGGATTCTTTTACAACTCTTTCAGATTATTACTTATGCTTGCCTTTTCGATCAAAGGTTTCATTAAACCTAATGTTGAATTTGCTTTATAAATCACTGTAATCACACGGACATAAATGGAAACCATCTAGCACACCGAATTCTGCTACTTAACTCGCAGATATAGATAGAGCAGCAGTGATTAGAACTAGGTGATAACCTAGCAAATAGTTATGAATTATACTCTCCATATCAGAGCTCCATATATTACTTTAAAAGAGCAATGTTCATCCGTCACCTACGTAATTCGAGATATATGCACTTGAATCATTCTTATGAATCGGAATTGTGCTTATAGGACTTCGTTCAGAACATTGGAAATAATTATAGTGAATTATTCTTCTGTTTAAGCTCAAAATTTAATTAAAGACGTTTCAAGAATTAGTGCAATGTTATTTATTGACATGATATTATTAAGTTATTGGTATTCATCCATTGGTATATGTTGCGCTCAACTATCAATATATTACGAAATAATCAAATACCCACACCATACTATCAAAAATCAAGTATTAATTAATGATAATTTTATACAAAAATAATACAACGATAATATCCTAAAAGACATATTCCGTCAATTAACTGTAATAATATTTTCATGAAAAACAAAACAGGAAAATTTTCCATCTAATATACCATATAGAGAGATGCAAACCCCTTTTTCATGTCCCATCTACATTCGTATACTATAATATGTATTCCGATCTGTGTTATCTTTTTGGATAATCTTCCTTTTTCATGGATAATTTTCTAAGTTTATTTTTCTTTTCAAGCAGAAAGTTATTTTTTTGTTCTGTTACATACATATACGTTATCATTATTATTATGATAATATCCAGACAATGTCAGTCCTCAGTGTATGAAAGGAAAAAGTAAATATATTTTCGTAAAAGTAAAAAAAAATCTCTATTTAAATTGAATTCAAAAAAGCTTTTAAGCTTTTCTTACTTTTTTTTTTAAAGTTAATAAATGGTTAAATTGATTTGAAGGTCGAATGAGAGATTGAAGGTAAATTGAAAAAGGATCATAATCTTAAGGTTATATAATATATTAAAATTTACCTGAATTTTTCATTTATCTTTGAAGACCAAACTATGTGATGTTGCATACCATCAACATATAGTACCTGATATAAGAAACTGTTACGTTGGCTTATATTTTAAACTAATTGAATAGAAGATTTAGAAGTTTTAAATGTACCATTTCTAAATTAGTTGCCTTCAAAACACGATATTTGGTCACGGGCCAAACTCAGCTTGATTTCCGGTCAACCATGCACAGGTACAAAACTACTCGAAGTTAAGTAACATGAATATAAACATAATGAACAACATAAGTCTGGAGGAAATGCTTAAGTAAATCTGGGAACAAGATTCTATCGGTTCGAATACAGTCGGAAAATTGACGCTAATGAGAAGAGCTTTTTAAGATAACAACATACGAGATAGGGAAGGTTTATTTTACTATTTCCATTCAAGCGGAAAAACTGGGAGATACGTATATGGCAGCAAAACTCCGAATATTTACGATGGAGCTCAATATGAGAAAGTCTTCGGACAAAGGTACCAACGAATTCTCTGGAGAGATTCAATGGATAAACCGTAACATATGCGATACATCAGCTGCAGCATTTCTTTCAACGCACGTGTTCCTGAAGAAATGAAACACAATTTCGAATGGTGGGCTCAAGTTATTACCCCAAACTACTACGTTGGCGACCTTCTATCCAGGGCTTTCAATGAATCAGAAACATTACAATAAAAACAGGATGTAGCAGAAGTGTTACAAAGTTATGGACCACCGCTAAGAAAATATACAATAAGTAACCAAATCTTCATAAATTATCCACAACGAATCCGTTTCAATTTCACAAGACGTGTACAAATAACATGTCAAAAATGTTAGGTTTGCTTTGGGATCCAATAGAAGATACCTTCCGGTTTAAAATCAATGAGGACGCCTACACAAAAGGAGTTATTATATCAATCATGTCGCAAACACCCAACCATTTTGCAGAAGAACAACCAGAACTGTATTGCAATTTGCAGTTATACCTACACATGATCTTCATCCGGGTCCATCGTTGTTCGTAGTACAAAGATGGATAAGACGTTGTAGTTTTGAAAATTATTTGGACACTAATGCGATGGCAGCATGTCCAACAAATCCTGCAATTTCCAATCTTATTGTAAACGATCTGGTACTAATAAAGGATGATAATAGTTCACCAGGTTACTGACCACTAGGAAGAATAGTTGAAGTTTACCCAGGCAATGATGGATCGGTATGTGAGAGTTGATAGAGTCAGAACGAAGTAATGTACGTTTAAACGCTCAATCAATAAATTATTGTAAGTTACATTAAACAATTAAATTGGTTAATAATTAAATTAATACATTATTCCAGTGTGAGCTATTGGCCTACCAATCCAATTAGTAAATAAATTTTATTTTAGCAAATGTTGTGAATAGTCGCCACCAAATAATGTTTCAGATGTTCTTGTTAGAGGTAGTAGTTTGATTATATGTTAGTTTTGTTGATTCTATCTCTCTTGCATTTCAACCGTGATGGAGTAAATAATACGTTGTCATGTTACCCCTGCTGACGACTGTGTTGGTAGTTGTATTTGTTCAGTATTCATCATCTTTCAGTATGCTTTTTTTTGACTTCCTCATGTTACACTAGTAGGTAGTGTACACCACAATATCCAATCCAAAAATTGAATATATGTATTTGTTAAATTTGATTTAACTAAATGGCTAAACTGCGTAGTGCAGTGCAATAAATAAACTAAATTGTAAAATTAAGTTACAAATAAAATGTAAATAAATTATCTTTTCTGTAATTCAATTAAAGTCTTTTTTTTATTTTCTTCCTTCTGCTTATGAAATTTAATTGTGTTGCCATTTTTTCTGCCTCTTGATCATCTTCTCTTATCCAAGTACATGGCCCCAAAGCTTTGTTATTGTTAATTGCCTTCTTGCTTTTCTTTTTATCATTTGTAATAAGGTCAAAAAAAAGTAGTTTCTCCCGAATGTTGAAGAGCATACGATTGCATACGAGGATACCTGACGAAATACCGATCATGTCAAACAAATATCAAAGACATATTCAAAATACTTATTCTATATTTCGCAATTAGTGGTTTTGTAGAAAATCTTTTGATAAACTAAAAATCTTAAATCCTTAAATGCATGACGCAACTTTTATATCAAAATAGAATATTATTTTAATACAAACAATTTTTGTATTTTTACGTTAAAGGATGGAGGCAATCTCTTACCCTCCTTTTTTTTTATTGACATTAAGATTAATTAAAAACGCACATTTGATGACGGATAACTTCAAGTTGATCACAAACACAAATCTCAGAGATGTTCTCGCATAGTGATAGCGAGATGTTCTCGCATAGTTGATTAACACAAATCTTTGCGCTAACCAAAATGAAATTTATATGAGGACCCCATCTGGATAACCTGTTGTATCTCTGCGTGTACGACTTGTGTAATATTTAACGATTTGTGGAGAGCTCAGGGTAGTTCAATGAGTAAGGAATGGGAAATTTAAAATATGGTACAGCTACGGACCAATTTGTATCCATTCTAGTCCTAAGGTCAGGAAGGCTGTCCTTAGAACTTACACCTTAAACTAATGTTAATCGGTCGGTAATGTAGGTACAATTGAATTTATCAAGATGAATAAATTAAATGAGATTTTTTTGTTTGTCGATTAGTAGTGTATCTGCAATTGGAAAGTGATGTGTACTATGATTCCGTTTATTGCATACTTGGTGGAAATTTGAATTCAATTAATTTTTGGAATGGATCAATATTGCTGGATTAATTTTGGTTGCTGGATTGTTCTTGTAATTCCCATTTGTTGTTAAGTAGTTTAATATTAGATCGAAAATGTCCATTTGAATTTCTTAGCTTCTTCTGTTTAAACTAAAGTTAATGATCCCTTTTAATTGGAGTACATTGTGATTTAATAATATTGTTTGGCTGATTTCGTTTTTTTAATGGAAATACTGCAATTTGTGAATAAATGTTTGGGCATCTCTTCCTGGCTTTTAGAACAGCACGACCAATCAAAGTCGATTGTCTTTTTTATATATTATATAAATTGAGAGAGAGAGAGAGATTTTTGGTTAACCTTAAAGACATGTTTTAAACGAACTTAAAATGTTGGCCTTAAAGTAACCATCGAAGCACAATTAAGACAATTTGGTGTTTTGGTTAATGACCATTGTAGAATATTTCCTAAAGCCTAATGTATTCCTTTTCGATTGAATACAGTCAATATGCGAGAACATCTCTGAGATTTATGGTAACCAATTTATTCTAACTGAGTTACTGATTTACTATCCTACAATCTCATTTAATTATTTAAATTCTTTTATATGTCAATCATTTTATTAGTTTATAACCTCTCGATTTTCTCTAGCTACACTTTTTCTAACGTTAGAATAATGTTATTGTCAATTTTTGCCGATAATTTTTAAGTGTGTAACTACACGTTTTCATAACGTTAGAAAGTTTACTCCGGTCGATTAACTTACGTTCCTGTATACTGAAGTAAGATTCCAGAAAGGTCAACCTTTTATTAAATTCCCATTTAACAACGGATCTCCGCCTTGATTTGATTTTTTCTGGCTATTACAAATGTTGCATTAATGCAATTTTAATACAATTTTGCACTGTGTGGCTTTAATGATTGTAGATTAATAACTTCATAATAAAATGATTGTTTTGTTACCTGTTTTATTTTTGGCATGTCCAACTGCCTCCAAGTAAGATTTACGATATGCCCAACTATACAAGAACGGTTCTGTACATTAAGAATCCATTTAAGTTTATGATGTATATAATTATAATATGTAGGACAATTATTATAATCATTCTCCTTTCTATAAACCACTCATTTAATTTTCTTTTATGCCGTTAATGCCATATTGCAGAATAAATTATTATAAAATATGCAAATAAAATAAGACAAATGTAGGCACATAAGCGATCACGATCACGACGTTCAAGTTGCACGACGCGTCAAATATATCATAATTTTCATTTAATGTAATAACTGTAACTGTTATGGCGCGCTAGATTTCCCAGTCTCAGATATGAATGCATACTTTAATAAACACCGATCTTTGGCTGATACAATTTTTAATCATATATAGCTCTTTCTCTGTGGAAATATCGTCACCTTATTATAGGGGTAAGCTACTAACGTTGCATATTCATTGATTCTTTGGATTTGATGACCCAGTTTGATTATTGACCATGTCTGTAACATTTCGGTTATACGAAAATAAGCGGTCACATAGAAGTTTATGTTTTGGAATATTATTATTGTACAGGGTGTTCCACATGAGCCAGAACATACGCATATTTCATGTGACAGCTTGTTGAAATTAAGGTCAACTTTAGTACTACTACTTTTTTATAATTTTATTTAAACTAAGACGTGGTACAGTAAAATTTGCAAACTCTAAAACGGCAATAAGTATTTCATAAACAACGAATTTTTTAATTTCATTATTCCATTATGTTCCTACATATTTGTAATTAATAAAAAATCATCTAAACTATTTATTGATTAATTGCCGGCTGAAAAGTCGGAACTTTGGAGTGGGCGGCCACCCACAGATTTAAGGCACGAACAGATGAATTTTAACCAAATTCGTACATTTATCCATTTTTTTTAAATCTTCCATATTCTTTGCTGCCTTGTGGGTCTTTCTCAATTTAGTTTTCATTATTCCCCAATATCGTTCGATTGGACGAAGTTCAGGACAGTTGGACGGATTGACAAATTTGGGAACAACACAAACGTTGTTAGATTCGTACCATTCTAATGACATGACGCTAGATCAGGCAAAAACAAAGTACCAATATGGCTCGATATGCCTGTTCCAAATTTTCTATTGACGCTCTGAGTCTCCATAAACCGAATTATAGTCCTTCTAACGGTAAAATATGTAGAACTAGCTTTTTTGCGATGGATTTGTATGTGAGACTTTGATTTTCCAAATAAAATTGCACAATTTGTTTGCGAACTATCTCTTGATTTGATGACATTTTGCAAACGGCTGATTTAAAACAAATAAATATTACACAGCCTGCTTTGTAATTTAACGGCAAATTACAATTCATGTTGTTTTTTTTTATTGGATTTGGTGCGTTCGTCAAAAAAAGCGACATTGGGTGCAAATTTTACTGTACCACGTCTTATCTGCAAATGTGAACGACACAGATTTCAAAACATTGATTTTATCCCTTTATTTATACTCGAACCGATGGGTAAAAATAAGTTCGCATCGACAATAATTCTACATTTTTTCGAGTTGATGTGTCCAATTCAATTGTACATGTGTCCAATTTGGCGCCGTGCCGTCTGAAAGTCTGAAACTATTTGAAATCTTATTTTTATTATTAACAGACACACGTATCATTTTATTGAATATTAATTATAGTTAATATTAATCATATACTTACAAATATTGTGATTTGTATTAAATTTATACTAAATAATCAAACACACCATTAGATAATAACAACAAAAATGATATTTTGACATTTCTTTGCGTCTTGTTGAATTGCTTACAATAACTTTATCTGTTGGGCATTTAGCATTTATTTTAGAGAATATAATTTAAAGTTACTAAGATAAATTATCTAAGGCCACTGCTAAAATCTAAACACTTATCAAGTGCCGTGAAGCTGAAGCTTTACAAAGCGTTGATCAGGCCCGTTGTTATGTTTGAATGTGAAAGTTGGGCGCTGACGGATGAGTACGAGAGATGGCTCCTAACATTTGAGAGAAGAGTCATGCGTGTTATTTACGGCCCAAAACGCGAAATAGATGGTACCTACCGAGCTCTGTACAATATCGAGATCAGAGATCTGATGAAGATCCCCGATATTGTAAATGAAATAAGATCTCAGCGAGTACGCTGGCTCGGGCACGTTCTGCGTGCTGATCCGGAACGAATTGTGCAGCGATCTCTGAAAGGAAAGCCACTATATGGTAGGCGCAGAGGTCGTTGCAGGCGACGATGGCTTCACGGTGTAGAGAGCGACTTGGCCTCTTCAGATTGTCTTAGACAGTATGAAGACCATTCCCGGGATCGAAACTGCTGGAGCCGAATTGTTGACTCAGTAAAGGGCCAGTAATGGCCTTTAAAACTGTTTAATTATTAAGATAAATTATTATGTAAACTTACACTTTACAATAATTTATCTTGCTTTTTAACGACTGCTCCTCGTTGAAAAAAATACTAACATCGTAGGGAATTAAATGGTATATATGACCATCACCTTTCAGAAAATAATAACATTTGAATGTAGCACCTTAACATTTTTTTAATTTTTTTTACAAGAATTCAAAAACTGTTGAGAAAGAATAATATTGCTCTGAACCTTATTTTATCAAATGTTTCAAGTTGAATTGACTAAGCAGATCTTAAAATATTAGTACTTTTCTAACGAACAGCCCTGTGGTGAGCTTGGCTCATTTAACAGCCGTTTTCTGTAGCCTAAAACAGGTACTGTAGAACACCCTGAATAAGAAGACGAATTTCAAATAAAATCTTAAAACAGCACATGGAAATATTACCAGAATTTCCCAAGAAGATTATGTAACATTTAGATAATTAATTATTAGGTTTTGTTTTATATATATGTACTTAAATACAACCAACCAAATAATAAAAAACTTTGAAATTAACTCCCAAACTATTATCATGTTTCAACCCTTTCGTAATCTAGTTATATAGTTTCGTTTTTCTTATGTCAATTAGATTGACATTTGATTTTAAAATTTTTAACAAGTTCTATAAAAAAAAACTAAATTAATGAATCAAATTTGATTTGCATTATCTTAATTCCACTCCCCGGTACACGAGAAAATCCTAGTTGATTAATGAAAATTCCGAAAATGTCTTTTTATTTTTTTTTAAGTTAGCGCGCTTGTGATAATTAAAATCCGCGTGTGATAAAATATAAATTAAATAAAATGATTAATTGGAAAATTATTTAGATATTTTGTTTATCCTGTAAAAAAGGGTTAACTGTATTTTTGAAATACCGGTATACACAGTTGATTCCAATTTCGAGTTAAATTATTACATAAAATACGATTTAATCCGCATTGAAATAGAAACTATGTACAAAAAACTAAAAAAAAACGATGACGAGAAGATTTCGTATTTAGGGTGACATATATAATCATATATAGGAAATATAATAAACTCTTTTCTTTTTTTACAACTTTAGTTATGTAAACTTAAGTTAGATCGTAAATTTAAAAAAAAAAAAAAAATTAAATGGATTTTTTTAACGATTCTGTTGTGCTCGAAACGAGTTAAAAAAAATGATTAAATTGGAGTTTTTTTTATGATTACTATTTATGTTGTATTTATCAATTTGATTGGTCAACCAGAAATTAAAGTCAATTGGTGTAACGAAATAGCGTTCAATTTATTTACATTTATGGGCGCTATAAATCAAGCGCCGGTGAAGTGGTGGATTATAACATTTCCAAACGAAAAGGAAATTTCATATCGCAAGTATCGTCTGAAAAACCACTTTGTTCCATAATCATTATAATATGCATCCACTCTACTCTCACCTATTTTATTTTTTTTTTGGGGAGTGGGGGTTAAGTTTCTTGTCTAAAATGATATTTTAATCATGTAAATCTCTTTTAGGTAGGTATTTTATATTATAGAAAGATGATGAATTTTCTTCTTCTTTTGTTGTGTAACTTGTGTATACTTAATTCCCAAAAATATACAAATTCTAAAGAACATAGAAGACTTTGGGTAAATAATAATTTCCATTTTCATTCATTTAGAAAATAAAAAATATGATGACTTCGTTTTTTTTTACTCGCTGCTGCTGCTGTGTATAAGAAGTGGTGACTTGGAAGATGTTGGATGTTTAACATTATAGTTTAAATTTAAGGAGGAGATGAAGATGTTTGAAATAATTGAAATAAAGAAAAAATAATAATTTCAAGGACTTATCCATTACGATTTTTATTTTGATGAATAGAGAGTCGATTTTCTTTTTTCTTTTCTGTGTTTTCATCTTCAACTTATATACAGAGAGTATAAGAAGAAAATAAACAAAAAGAAAATGATATCATTTATTTGCCAAAAAAAAAAGAAGATTTTCTTTTGTTAAGTAAAAAGGGAAAATGTAAAACGCGTAAAAAATAAAGTACAAAAGATGTACACTGAAACAAATCGCGGAATATACATACAGATATACACAGCGAAATGTTGATGAAATGGCTTTTCTTTGTACACGTATTTGGAGGACAAATTGACTTTCCTGTCCTTTTAACAGCGTCTGAAATGTTCTAAAATTTTGAGTGATGTAAAATGGTAATTAAAATACTTTAATGCAAACACAGATACATATAGCATGTAGGCAATAATATAAATTGTATAGAGTCTGTGAATTTGCGCAACTTTGCCAGTATAGTTCTCCTAATTCAAAGGATTTAATCGTTTAATTTGGAAGACAGACATAATTATAATGCATATTTTGAAATATGCGAAACGTTACATTGCCATCAAAAGCTTGACGATTCAAATGCAAGTTAAAGTCACAACTTCTGTGTCAAGTCATATTTCTTTATATGAATTAAATTTAAAAATTTGAAATTGTTTAATTTGAAAGTAAAGTGTAGCCAATGTGGGAGCATACAATTTCGAAGAGGAGTGGAATCCTGATGGTATTTCTAAAGCATTCTTTGCAATGCAAATCATAATATTTAATATCCAGGTTTATTGATGAAAAGTTTAATCTAAATATTTAAGTAATTTCTTAAGACTTAAGATATAATTAATCATTTCAAAATCGTTGTTGTTTAAAATTTTTTAATAGATTGGTATAATGTAACTAAACTTGTCTCTTAAGTGAATGTTTTGACTTAATCTTAAATATTGTGACTTAACCTAAGAGTCGCAATTATATTTTCAAAATAGCAGTACCTACGTGTTTGTTGATTAAGATTTCAGAAGAATTTCAAAATGAATGATATGTTCCGGATTTCCAATGGCTGTTTGTTTCATGCATAAATGCGTTGGTATTTTTTCAAATATATTTTACTTAACTACATACTGTTACGTTCTAGCCTTGTTAATCAAGGCTTGATTACTGAATTGTGAATAAAACAAAAAATTAAATTTTAGGTAGCACAATCTAACTTATTTCTGAATTTCCCACAAATTGTTGAAATTATAAATGGCCATAGAAGATGGTGCTGTCACGAGCAAGACTAATGCAATGATAGGATTGGTAATACTCAGTTTAAACACAAAGTTCAAAATGACTTCATCCAATAGTGGACAAAGTCATTCTGGGTATGAGCTTCAATAGTATTGGACTGTAATAGTTTAGGGTTGCTCCTTCGTATAGAATAGATTATACCGAATCAACAGAAAGAGTATCGAGGAAACACGAAAGTGGTGTCCTTAGAGCGATTAGTGATAAGGAAGGTGAATTGTATCCTGTACGGCCCGAATGAGAATTAGGCAGTAAAAAGTGTTACGATTACGGTGAAATCTCTATTTGAGTAGAGAAAATACCATATATGTAAAATGTACTAAATATGTCTATAGAGTGCTAGACGGTTCATGAATACTCGAGACACTTGTACCAACACATACACCATTCTCGCTTTTACCATCTCCAAGCCCGCTTAGCTGCCCTCCTAGTAAGAATAGCCTTGTTTTCCTCACGATCCATGATTCCATATGTATCTGTTTGTGAGGGGAAAATGTTCTTGCTATTCTAGGATCGTAAGCAATTGATAAGTACGGACCTATGTTTTCACACAAGTCGGTCTGTTTTCTGCCAACCCTACCATTAAAGACCTCAATTACCATTCTAAATTCGTGTTCGGGTATAGATCCCATCAGATCGTCCAAGTCATTGTAAAATGAGTCTTTATTTTGGGGCTGGCTGACTTCTTTGGGCGCATGTACACAAATTATCGACAGGTCAGCTACTTTCATGCGCAAGCGAAGCTTACATTTACGGTTATTGGCTTCATGGAAATCCAAAACAGCCTTCTTTACCTGAGAAGAAATTCAGCTTCCAGATTTTCGAGGTCATCTCCACTGTATAATAACGTATAGCCCTGGGGCACATGGTCTCTACTTTTAGGCTAGCGAGTTTCATGAAGAGCAACGAGTTCCAGCCGATACTCCTTCATGTATGTGATTAGGCGCTCCAACGCTCCTAATTTCTTAAGTGACTGCACGTTCCACTTGCCGAACCTAAATCTCGTGTCCGGGTACTTGAGGGGTCCGGTATTGTTGTTATGTATGCTATAATTATGGCTGAAGAAAAGCTAAATATTTTCAAATTAATGTTGTAGTTGTCGGATAGACCTTTTTATTTAATCAGGCGCTACAATCGATTTATAAATTAGTATATAAGCCGAATTTATTTTTATTTCAAAAAAAAGAGAGTGACTTAAGAAATTATATTTAAAATAATTAAACATATTAAAAATTATAAAATACTTAAATCTAATAAATTAATTGTTAAATTTATAAATAATAAAATATATTAAAATATTTAAAATAATATTGTGAAATACAATTTTAATAAATTCAAAATTGTTTTATTTAAATGGACTTCCTTACAATCCAAACAACCATTGGCAATACACAACACAAATTTTGGCGCAGCCGGTAGAATCTATATAATGAAGATTGAAAACCACATGGGTTTGGTAACATTAGTAAGGAAGTATCCATTTTCTTTTATAAAAACAAATTTAAAAACAAAAACAAAATAATTTAATAATTTACATACATATATAAGTATATACATATGTATATATGTATATAACTTAAATTCAAATAAAATATAAAATTTTGGTACTTATTCCGAACTTAAAATAAAAAAATAACATAACGCAAACGTCTTGGTGTACAAACTCTTACAATATAACCAATAATTAATGTGGAGCGAAAATTTGTGCAAAATCAATTTTTTTAAGTTTGTGTGATGAAAATCTAAATCAAAAAAATTAAAATAAATCATTATATATAAAAAAAAAATGTGTTTAACCTTATAATACGAGTATACTAATCTTGTGACTTACAAAATAAAAAGGAAACATAATTAAAAATTGGAAAAAGAAAGTTGAATTCTAATTGTGGACAATATTTATTAATGGTCAAACATAAATATGGTGAATGGTGAAACGTAAAAACAAAATATATACGCATTTGAACATGGATATCAGTTCAAAGCTCTACATATTTTGTAAAAATCGGGAATACATAGAAGTAAATTGGAACTACTTCTATATTGTTAAGTATACATTTACCTATATTTAGATAAAATTTAATTTTTAATAATCATATTGAATTGGAAACATTTATATAATACCATTAAACAGTCATAAATTTCCAATAATCATGGTATCCATATTAGAGGTGACATTTCAAATCAACTACTACTTCTATTTAAATTAAAAAAAATTTTATTTTAAATATTATACGAGTGAATTTATTATATTTTGAAAAATTAAAAATAAAAACTATTGTACATTTTTTTTTTCATTACAATTTGCAATCTTATAATCATAAGTAGTATTTTGTCAAAATTGAAATGATTACTCTATATATTTAATATGATTTGATTTAATAATTTGCATGTCGCGTTGTTGTAATTATTAATTTTTTTTAAATGACCAGTAAATTGTTAGATCCATATCCGCTTAGAAACTGACTTGCTTCTATTTCTACACCTACTGAAGATTTATTTGAATCAAAACATAATAAACTATCCAACATGGAATTCGATTTTAATCTTGCTGTGAAATTAATTACTGAGTTTGGCGGAGATTCCCAAACACCGTTGCATAAATTTATCCATTGTTGCGATAGGTTTAATGAAACTTTATCCAAAGATTTAAAACCAACTTTTTTAAAATTTATTCCACATAAATTAAATGGACAAGCATATTCTGTTTATCGTTTTGGTACATTTAAAGATTGGAATGAACTAAAAAGTGCTTTACATAATAATTTTAAACAAATCCGTTCAATAGAATGTGTTCAACTCGATGTAATTCGACCAACTCAAAATAAAGACGAAACAGTTCAAGTGTTTGCAAATAGAATTGAGGCTTTGCTGTCTGAGCTTAATGAAGCATGCCAAGAAACACAGCAAAAGCTCACAGAAGAAGTTCAACAACTTAATTCTAAAACTGCTCTTCGTTCTTTCCAAAACGGTCTTAGACAACATATAGGTCTTATTATAAACGATTAAAGAATGCTATTTCAAAAGCTCTAGAGGAAGAAATCCATTTAAATTCTAGAATATCACTTCAACATCATACTGCACATCAACCCAAAACACAAATACTGAAATGCCAAATTTGTCAAAAGAATGGGCATACAGCATCAGCGTGTTTTTCTAGATATTCTACTCCTCATAATTCTCGGACAGTTGCACAACCACAAATGTCAACTTCTTTTAATCGTTCTTCGATTAGAATTGTTTCATGTGCATATTGCATAAAGAATGGCCACCATATAAATCAATGCCTCATAAAGAAAAATTCTGATTCACGCACACTTCCGGGCAGCTCTATTAACAATAAAAATCATTCAATTACCAAAGATAGTCAAGAAGTTCAGGAAAACTTACAGGGCCTCGAAGGTCACAAAGGCACTCTCTTTCGAGTACCACCCAAACATTAACAGAGTGTCCAATAATTTCAAATTGTTTATTATTGAATAAATCATATAATATTTGTCTATCGCCCAACATAGAAGACAATATTTACGTCAGTTTAAGCCGTGACATCGGAAAAACACATTTATATAATTTCTTACTTGATACAGGAGCCGACGTAAGTGTTATTAAGCAATCTTGTGTGATTGAGTCCTCCATATTTATCCAACTTTAAAATATCAAATTAAAGGAGTCACTAGTGGTATTGATGAATCTTTAGGTTTACTGCCATCGAAAATTATCTTTACAAATACGTTCAGTATTCCCCATAAGTTTCAAATTGTAACAGGTGATTTTCCAATTTCTTGTAGTGGAATTCTTGGTAAAGATTTCTTGGCTTATCGGCACTGTAAAATTGATTTTAGGAATCTTACTTTAGAAATACCAGTAGAAAGTACATCTATCTTACTTGATGTTATTAGATCTTCAACTAAAATACCTATTCCTCCAAGAAGTGAACAAATTACAAAAATTATGTGCAACAATATTGAAGACAACGCGGAATACCTGTGCCTATCTAAAGAGATAGTACCTGGCGTGTTTGTTGGAAATACAATTGTTGAACCTCATAATCAATCAATCACACTTAACTTGATAAATACCAATGAAGAGTCTGTTCAAATTTCATGCAAAGATCTAGTTTTTGAAAAACTTTTACTCTACGATATATTTTCTCTCAAGTCTTGGGCTAATACAGGCACAGATCGTTTACAAATCCTTGAGTCATCTGTAACAATGTCACACCTAAATCATGACGAACGTGAATCCATTAAACATATCATACGAGAGTATAATGACGTTTTTCACTTAGATGGTGATGTATTGACTGCTGCTCATGGTATTAAACATAGTATTCCAACAGTTTCCGACCGTGCTCCGATTTACCAAAAATCATACCGAATGCCTGATGCAATAAAAAGTGAAATTAATAGCCAAGTGAACGAAATGATAAAATAAAATATAATTGAACCAAGTGATAGTTCATGGAATTTTCCTCTTCTAGCTGTTCCAAAAAAATCTGCCGATGGTTCACGCAAATGGCGTGTTGTGGTTGACTTCCGACGCTTAAACGATGCTACTCTAGATCGCGTATTTCCCCTTCTCAATATTGTTGGAATTTTAGATCAATTGGGAAAGGCATCATATTTTAGCACCTTGGATATGACCAATGGATATCATCAAGTACTATTGGACGAAGATGCAAAACCTAAAACCGCTTTTAACACAAGTGATGGGCATTTCCATTTCAATCGTATACCATTTGGTTTGAAGGGAGCTCCAGCAACCTTCCAAAACCTTATGAATACCGTTCTATCTGGTCTCAACGGTTTAAAATTCCTAGTATATCTAGATGACATAGTCATATATGGACAACATTTAAATGAACATAATAGAAGACTTAAAGAAGTACTTGAGTGTCTACGAAAGTATAATTTAAAACTAAATCCAAAAAAATGCCAATTTCTACGACAAGAGTTAACTTACTTAGGACACATTGTTGGACCCGATGGTGTAAAACCTGATCCAGCTAAGATTAATTCAATCGTCAAATATCCAGAACCAAAAAATCAACGTGACGTAAGAGCATTCCTGGGTTTCGTAGGATATTATAGGCGATTTGTGAAAAGTTTCTCTAAGATAACATTATCATTAACAAATCTTTTAAAAAAGGATACACCTTTCGTGTGGTCTCCATTTTGTGACGAAGCATTTAAAATTCTCAAATCTGCAATTATTAAGCCGCCAATTTTACAATTTCCTAACTTTGATAACACTTTCATAATTACCACAGATGCAAGCGATATAGCTATCGGATCAGTTCTTTCTCAGATTTTTGAAGCCGGTGAACTACCTATTGCTTTTGCCAGTCGCACTCTTACCAAAGCAGAAAAAAATTATTCTGTAATTGAAAAGGAACTTTTAGCAGTTGTTTGGTCCATTAAGAATTTTCGAGCTTATGTGTATGGTAGGAAATTTAAATTACTTAGCGATCATAAACCGTTAGTTTGGTTGTTTGGCATGTCAAACCCGTCGTCTCGTTTGATGCGATGGCGTTTAGAGCTTGAAGAGTATGATGTTGAAATCGCATATAAACCTGGAGCACTCAATAAAAATGCAGACGCACTTAGTCGAATTTCAATCGACAATTCGAAACTTTTAAAAAACATTTCATCAAATATTCCTGACTCTTCTATTAATAATAAATCTTTTCCCTCGAATTCTTTAAATAATCAGGAATCAAATAATTCAAATAATAATAATAATTCATTAGCATCTTATTCTAAACATATTAATGCAGTTACACGTTCACAAAGTAACGATCAAAATGTAACATCTTCAGATAACCAAGTTAACTTATCTGTTAACAATCAAATTCCAAATTCTTCAAGAAATAATTCCAATTGCAATAATAGTTTAATAAATCCTCTTACAGAAAAACCTAATACAACAAAACAAAACTTCATTGAAATTACTGACCTGGAGAATCAATTAAAGCTTATAACAGAATTTCATGACACACCCCTTGGTGGTCATCAAGGTATACACAGGACATATAAACGTCTCCGAAAATACTACTATTTTCCAAAAATGCTAGGGATGATCGAAAGGTTTATTAAGTCGTGTGAATCTTGTCAGAAAAACAAGGTTACTCCTATGAGAAAAATGCCAATGACAATAACCACTTCATCTGCTAAGCCTTTTGAAAAAGTTTTCTTAGACATTGTTGGCCCATTATTATCTAGTTACCAAATAAATAAATATATACTAACCATTATGGATGACTTAACCAAATATGGTCTTGCAGTTCCAGTTCCAAATCAGGAAGCTGAAACTATCGCTAATGCATTTCTCACAAATTTTGTTTGTATTTATGGTTGCCCTCAATCAAATTTGACCGATCAGGGTGCAAATTTTATGGGATCCGTTTTTCAGAATCTCTGTAAACTTCTCAGAATAAAGAAAATCAACACATCTGCCTTCCATCCTGAAAGCAATGGAGCATTAGAACGTTCACATCGCACGCTCATTGAATATCTACGACATTTTATAGATAAAAATGGAATGGACTGGGATTCTTGGATTCGATACGCAATGTTTGTATATAATACAACACCTCACTCATCTACACATTTTATGCCTTTTGAACTAGTCTTTGGGATGCTACCAAATTTACACCTTTCATTTCATAATGATCCTAATGTTATTTACAATTATGACGATTATCTCGTGGATTTTAAACACAAATTGCAAGGTTCATATGCAATCGCTCGACAGAATGGTATTCAATCAAAATTAAATTCTAAAATTTATTATGACCGCAATTCAAATAATACTCTTTTTAACGTTGGAGATATGGTTTGGGTGAAAAATGAATCTAAGAAAACCAAACTATCTCAAAACTGGTTAGGACCATAAAAGGTATTAGAAATTGTAAGTCCGGAAAATATTAAAATTGAAATAGGAAAGAAATCGAAAATAGTTCACAATAATCGCATCAAATTAAAAATATAGGATATTAATATCAATTAAATAAACTATAATAGAAAATTTAAAAATTATAAATTGTAAAAAAATAAAAAAAAAATTAACTAAAATAAAAATTAAATATAATTGAATGTTTATAATAAGAATTAAAAAAAAATATATACATTTTCTAAAAATCTTACTCATTTAAAATCTTATATTTTTTATTATTTAAATATTAATATATATGTACACAATATGAATTATAACTTAAGTTTGAACTGTTAGGTTAAGATTATGGTATTATACATATGTACATTTTTCTATAAACTTAAAAAAATTTAAAAAGAAAAAAAAATTGTAATTGAGTTATATATTAGCAACCTAAGTTAAAAGGTGCATAACATCTTTCTTGAGGAGGAAGGTGTTATGTATGCTATAATTATGGCTGAAGAAAAGCCGTAAATATTTTCCAATTAATGTTGTAGTTGTCGGATAGACCTTTTTATTTAATCAGGCGCTACAATCGTTTTATAAATTAGTATATAAGCCGAATTTATTTTTAATTCCAAAAAAAAAGCGAGTGACTTAAGAAATTATATTTAAAATAATTAAACATATTAAAAATTATAAAATACTTAAATCTAATAAATTAATTGTTAAATTTCTAAATAATAAAATATATTAAAATATTTAAAATAATATTGTGAAATACAATTTTAATAAATTGGACTTCCTTACAATCCAAACAACCATTGGCAATACACAACATTGTTGTGGCGGTATCCATTTTTCGTTTTGTCGACATTATAAACAGCTCATTTTTTTACGGGTGCTGGTCGTCAGCCCAGCGATCCAACCGTTTAGTTGCCTCCTACGACAAGCAAAGGATCCTGTGGTGGTATTCTAGGAAAACATGTTCGTGCAATTTAGGTTGACGAGACACCCCGACCACAGTGTTAGTGTATAAAAGCATTTGAAAGCATTCTTTACATTCGCGTTGTCAGTAAACACTATAATTTTCTTAAGATGAAAGTTTCTAAATGGTTTTACACATATTAAATAGATTTTTTAAACTAACTTATTAGTATTAGGTTTGCTGAAATTTTACACAAGTTTTTTGTAGTTATATAGCTACTTATATTGTTTGAGTGAATCTTAAAAATTAGAATAAAATAAAGTTACTCATAAACCGCTCCAAAATCTTGTGTCTAAAATTACTCTCTAATCTCAACACATTTTTGATGTGTTTACAATTTATAATTTTGGATTAGTTTCAAACTGGCATTCATTGATCAAATTATAATATTTTACCATATACGGAGTGCTACGAGATATTCTTCGAATATTAAAATGTAACATCACAATAATTTGTCATGCTTAACACACAAAATAGTCTACAATCTTACTGGTATTATAGTGATATACTCGTACTATTTAATGGCGTATCATTCATTTGACTACAATAAAAAATAATTTAATAAAATAAAAACAAATCATAATAAATAATTTTATGACAGTATTCTTATTTATTTATTTATATGTATGTTTATATATTTTAAGGAACTATAAATTTTGTTATGTTTTTTAACGACAAAAGGAAAATCCGTTTAACATAATATTTTAATGATTATCCATAATCCATTAAAAATATCATGTACATATCTTCGATAAAACATGTACATATTTATATATATATGTATGTTTATTTTATGTACATATAAGAAAATGGAGTTATTTTTGAATAGAACCGAGTGTGTGGAAAAAGTGGGTACATAAACTGTTTTTATGTGTCGAAATTAATATTAAAATAATTATGGAAAAAAATTTGGATTTCGTTCCACGGATTTTCCATGCCCGCCGCCCTATACATATACATACATAAATATTAATAAATTATATGGTGTAGAGATAACATATTATGAAGACGTTTGTTCACCTAAAATAATTACAATTTTATTGTTTCCACATAAAAAGTCGTTTAATTGTAATAATCTATCTCTATACAAAATATATAAAATAATAATAACAATAATAGTAATAAATTATAATAAAAATAAATAAAATTTTCCACACTAGATTAAATATTGTCAATAAAATTGACCTAAAATGCGATAAATTTTACCATTTTTGTTTTTGGTGAGTAATTAAGTTACACACATACATACATCGCCTAAAGGATATTCAACTTAAAATATTGCAATTATAATTTTTATCGCCATTATATACTCGTAGGACGGCGAGATATTATTTAGGTAGTAGTGAGGATATGGATACAAAAAAGGGAGGATTTATGATGGTATAGTGTTGATAACACAGTGAGTAAATAATGTACGATGGTAAATTTATTTACCCTCTATTTATATAACCACCTTTATAACCACCTCTAGCATTCAGGGCAATATATGAATATATACTAAAGTAAAAACAACAAAAAATTCGACAAGCATAATTCATATTTTATTATACAAAAATTTATTTTTCGATTACCGACCGATATAGACGTATAAGTGTTTCGATTGAAATATTTTGGCTATATTCTACCTTGATGATTTACCACTTGTCGCCTACCCTAGTTTCATTTGAGCAATATATGGTCGAACATTTCATATTCGAATTTTCATATAAAATTATGACAAAGGATACTAAAAAAAACCAAACAACAGTTGATACTTTTATGTTCTCGTACTATATATATGCAACAAAAATAGTAGAAGGAATGTTATGCTGTTAAACGATGATGTTGATTGCTGATGATGAACATGAGGATGTACAACATATATACACACATATATGTAGCAATATGAACAGGAAAATTTTATGACCAATATGGGACAGATATCATAATTTTCTATACGTTATTTTCGTCTGTGGGATAATACTGTATATGGATCACATACCCCATATATGCTAGAACATCAGTTTATATAGTACGATTTAAATAGATATATAGATTGAATCAAATAAATTTAATAGAAAAATGCTTTCATATTCTTATGTACATTTATGATTTTCATCTTAAGTTTTTGGTTTCCTTCTGTTATTTCCATCTGGAGACGTAAGCACGGATTGTCTGTATTTTTATTTATTTTATTAATATTATTATTATAGGAAAACATGCATAGTTTAGAAATAATATTTATGAATCCATGATACATAAACATCCTTGATCATCATCACTTTATAGTACATGAATTTACTTATTTAGTCATTTTGACCACCAGCGTACCAGGATTTCACAAGTTGCAAAAAAAAAATTTTGAATATAATAATTGGCATTGAATGATCAGTCATTAATCAAAAGCCAACCTAAATTAAATTCTAAAAGTGGAAAATAATTGTTGCCTCCATATAGGGTGATTACTAGAACTGAAGTAAGATGTTGCAGCACTCTAAACAATAGATAAGTTTGCTTGCAGATGTATCTTTGTAAGAACCTATACATACTGTGGCGTTCCCTGGTGGTCAACCTCACCAAAAATCCACCAAATGAACACATTAATTAATAAGTGTTTGGCTGATAAGCGACTATTTTTTTTTTATTTGTGCTCAACTCCATTTTCCAAAATATTCCATTACTTATGACTTCATCCATTTAACAAATCCCTCCCATTTTCAACTAACCTGTATGATTAGCAGAATGGTAGATATAAGCAGCGGTGAATTGATTATGGAAATGGCAAATGTTTTATTATTCTTTTAATTAAACACAAACACGTATTTTCGGGACCGCTTAACATCCAGCGTGTTTTAAATAAAGAAGGTATGATTACTCGATGTAACTTTCACCGCCAATCCTCGTTCAGTTAACAAAGTACCATGTATATCTGTATTTGTATTTATGTACATGTGGTACTGCTGCCCGTCTTTTGCACCCACCGCGCAATCATACAAATTTTGTGGGTCAGTGTAATAACTATAAATCATGTTAATATTTTCAATTTTAATTTTTATTTTCTCAAACTTCCCGATCTCTTTTTGCATTACTTTTCTTGTTGCAGGCGTATTACTTCTTTTTCGCGCCCTTAATTTTTTTGTTTGTTTGTTTACAACGTTATGGTTTCAACTATTCCTATAATTTCCTTTCCATCTCTCCCTTCTCAAACAACATCATCAGTATCACCACCAATACCGGCTAATTAAGTCATCGAACAGCTGATACGCAAGTCATCGAACAGCTGATCCATTGCTGTCAATTTATTATAATTAGATCTACATGTATAGGTACGAGTATGTAAGATAACCTTCGTCAGTAAAACGTATTTTGTAAGCGGGATAAAAATTTAGTGGAATCGTTACAAACTCATAGGTTGCCATGACTTAGGTCAGATACAATTACATAATATGTTATCCAAAACGGATAGAGATAACATTTAAAATGCTTATGGCTAGTTTACATTCAATCTTTACTCTTTTTTCCAATTCTATTCCTAAATCAAATATGTAAATAAAAGAAGATAGCTATACGCTTTTAAATGGAGAAAATTAATAGGTATGGAAAAGACAACAAAAAAAATCCCAATTTGGCTGCGAACTTCACAAAAAATAACAAAATAATGAAAAAAAGATGACCGGTTGATCTTTTTGTTTTAAAAAGACAATGACTATGCCTACTTTATATTTTTCATGCAAATCATATGTATTTGTTTCTCTTGCGTCCATTTTATGGAATAAAGAAAAAGATAGAATGTAAAGCCTGTATTCCATTGTAAAATATTTACTGATAGCAAAAACAAAATGGGATAAAAATATAGATTTGCTGGTGGTGCCAAAGAACCAACTATCATTATCAGTAAAATTTTACTGGAAAAAAAAATGTGTTTGTGTTAGTGTGTTGCCATAATTTATTATAAAAAATGACCAAGTTGAGTATTTTTTATGGCAACATTCTTACACATCGACATAAAAATTGTGTGCGGATGCGAAATTTTTTTCACACACATCTAAATTGAATTTGGATATCAAATGGATGTCAAATGTCATTTTTTTGTAGATTTTGTTTTTAATATTTTAGTCGTTAAAGTTTTAGATTTAGTGAGAGCTAATTGTGGATATACGAGTTCTTAAATATTATAAAGTAATTTAGTGTGGTTTAATTTGGATATTTCGTTTTTGATTATTATTTTGAATATTCAATAATGGAAATAGATTACGGTAAGTTGGTTTAAGATTATTATTGACGATTGGAAATACATAAAAATCTATATGATTTGAATAAAACTTCTATACATCAAATTTGAACATAGATCCAAAAATACACGGTCTGGAAAACGTAACGATTCTCTTAGAAGCTATTTGCCTAGCTGGGATGAGGAGTTGACTGTGGGTACAGTTCCTGGTGGTACAGTTCCAGAAGAAACAACAACATCAGAGTTGTTTCCAGCATCGGCTTCAGTGAGATTCACACCATCGCATGACGATCTGAAAAATCGTATCGGTATACCAATTGATAAATTATGAAATAATCTATTGAAGGCATAATAAAATAAATTTAACTTTTCAGAATTAATTGTTGACGCAGTGCGATCCAGACCGCCGTTGTGGAACATTAGAGACACAAATTTTAGAAACAGGTTGCTATGGGAAGAAGTAGCAAGTGAATCAAGTAATATTGCTATATAGATCTGGAAAGGAATGCACATAATGTGTTAATGGTTAGAAAAATGTGGGACAGGCCTCGTATGTAAAAATGGTATCAGTTCCCTGAATCCAAATTGACCATGTATATGATTGCCTGTGTATATGTGATTGATTTTTCTGTCAACGAAACTTTAAAAGCTACTTCAATTGTTTAAATGGTTTTTTATTTATATAGCATTCCTGTGTTAAAATGCAGGTCTGATAGAATTTTGGTAGAAACTCTACCCAAGAAAACTCGAGATATTTACATATCAACATAAATCTGCTTACAAAGAATAATTTAAATTGGAATTTTATTTCACAAGTAATCGTGGAGTATTGTAGAAATGGATTAGAGGATAGAAAGTTTTGTAAAAAATCGCCTGGACCACATGCTGGATGATCGGTGAAATTTTTTAATTTTGGTTATCTCATGTGATATATCAAATGAAACGAATTTTTATAAGCAATCAAGTGGTACACAATTCTTGATCAATTAAGTAAATTTGCATAGCGTTTTTATATTTAAAAATTAAATGACGATTAAGATTTTAACGAGATAATATAATAAATAGGGCTTTTTCTAAATTACCTCCAAGTGGATTTTTAGAAATTAAAATTATTCTCAATTGCTAGTTTCATGGCTCTAATAAATTCGCATTTGACCTAGAATAATTATCTCCTAAAAATCTTGAGATATTTGTTGAGCAAAGAAAAATAACCTATTGTAGACACGTTTATGTGATAGATTCATGTGATGCACACATACAATACTTTATCCTTACTACGTAAGTGTAATAAAGTAAAAAGGGTGAACTAAAAAATACACGATATTTAGTTGAATCTTAAACCATTTTTGCACCGAAAGCACACATTTTTCGGTGGGTTGATCTGTCAACTGATCGATATACATAAAATATTTTACAATAAAATTTTCAATTTTCTCGCTTACTATAGAACGAATTTTTTACATAAACGTATTGTCTATTAATCGTTGCCCGTTGTCTGGATGCTCCTGACTGTATAACCAGTAGCTAAAATCGCAATATCGTCCGCGATTGTTGCTATTTTTGTCCCGCTTGTGTTTGGTAAGTCGCTTGTGTAATGTAAATACAAGGCTGGACCCAGTACAGTGAAGCAAAACGACTATGGCTCCGAGAGCATTTTAAAATAGACATTTTAAATGAGGAGTTAAGATAGGAAATAACTACCGTTTTCAGATACAAGAAAAGTAACCTTTGCTTTGAACAAAATCCAACGGTAACATTCGGGTCCACCCCGAGCGCTAATATTTTTATTTTATTTTTTTATTTTCAGATTCCAATGATAAAAATGTTTTCTATTTTTTTTTATAGAAAACCAACTAACTACTAACTGGGATTGTTTTTCAACTAAAAGGGCAATATTTAAAATAATTGCTTCTTTTTTTGTTTTTAATTTAGAGTATCCCACTCAACTCTAACAGACATTCAAAATGCTGCAAAGGACATGTTTAAACCTTAACACCTCGTTAACTCGATTACTCTCGTTCAAAAAAAAAAATAAACAATAAAGTGAAAGTATTAAATTTTCTTAAAGAAATTTTATAATAATTGTTAGTTAAAATTAAAATTCGATTACATACAACTATTTATTTGTATGTAATCGAATTTTAGTTTTACGATGCATTTTAGAAGAAATAAATGAATTATACTTGATTTTATAAATATACTTATAAGAAATGAAATTTGTTTCGAATACATTTTAAAGTTCGTAATTTTTAAAAAAAAAACTGACACATTACGAGTTATGACATACAAAATTACACATTCAGAGTAGAATTGTACAGATAAATCAATTATATTCACTCTCCGAACGATGTAATTTGGCATAAAAAGTATTTATATTCGCACTCCAAACGAATTAGTTTGACATAAAAATATTTATATAGATATTTTCATATATGCTATATTGCGGTATTTTTCTCTTAATAACCTACTATAATTTCTGTGTAAAATTAAGTGGTGGTACATTGAATTTTAACAACTCGAGAGCTATTATGGAATTTTTTTACTGTGTAGAAGAGTATGCAATTCCAGTTCCAAACCCATCTATATCCAGCTTCTTTACCTTACCAATTTATTTTAAATTGTTCAAAATATTTTAATATCAATTTTCAACTAAGCTTTTAAGATATCTCATAAATCATACATATTACATAACCTTATAACTATTAGTAACAGTTTATAGAATATCTGAAAAAATCAATACACGTATTGATATAAATAATTACTATGGAAGGGTTTAACTCAGAACTAATAATAATAATAATAACAGTGTTAAAGGCCATTACTGGCCCCTTACTGAATCAACAATCTGGCTCCAACGGTTTCGATCCTGAGCTTGGTCTTCATACTGTCTTAGACAATCTGAAGAGGCCAAGTCGTTCTCTACATCGTGGAGCCATCGTCGCCTGCAACGACCTCTGCGCCTACCATATGGTGGCTCTCCTTTCAGAGATCGCTGCACAATTCGTTCCGGATCAGCACGCAGAACGTGACCGAGCCAGCGTACTCGCTGAGATCTAACTTCATGTACAATATCGGGGATCTTCATCAGATATCTGATCTCGAAATTGTACAGAGCTCGGTATGTACCATCTATTTCGCGTTTAGGGCCGTAAATCACACGCATGATTCTTCTCTCAAATGTAAGGAGCCATCTCTCGCACTCATCCGTCAGCGCCCAACTTTCACATCCAAACATAACAACGGGCCTGATCAACGCTTTGTAAAGCTTCAGCTTCACGGCACTTGATAAGTGTTTAGATTTTAGCAGTGGCCTTAGAGGATACAAAGAACGACTGCCAGCTGCCAGCCGCACTTTAATATCCTCACCCACACTGTTATCGTGAGTGATAAGAGAGCCCAAATATTTGAACCTCCTCACTCCCTCAAACGTGTGGTGGCCACTACTAAAATCTGGTGTTCCATTGTCTCTAAAACCAGAGATCAGGTATTTCGTTTTGGACTCATTGATCTGGAGTCCAACAGAAGCTGAAAACTCTACAAGCGGATCAAGTATTTCTTTCACTCCGTTGTTATTCAGTCCAATCACGCATATGTCATCTGCATATGCAAGCACTTGATTGGACTGGCGATATAAGATGTTGCGCTGAGGTGTTTCAGTTTTACGAAAGATGTACTCCAACATGAGATTAAAGAGTATCGGGGACAGAGCATCTCCCTGCCGAACACCCGAGTTAACTGCAAAAATTGTCGATAGCCTGTTCTCAACTTTAACACAGCATTGAGACTGCGTCACTGTCATCCTACACAGTCGTACCAATTTTGTTGGCATTCCTAGGTATTCCAGGGCAGACCACAAACTCTCTCGATTGATCGAGTCGTAGGCCTGCCGGAAATCCAGGAAAACCTGATGTACGGAAATGGATGTCTCATAATATTTAGATAGAATCATCCGCAATTAACTCAGAACTACTTATCTTAAATACCCATATGCTGAATTGCCAGATTTTTCTAGTTGCCCTTGTATAAAATAATATTGCGTCAACGATGATCTCTACTTATTTCTTTAATAACCATCTAATCTGAATCTGATGCGCCAAAAAGAGACCATAAATGCAATGTGTTCAATAAATTCCATTAATAAAAAACTATTTAACATACACCATTCATGTATAATACGATTTCATACTTCATTCTATAATATATTGTTATTATTTCCATTTACATAAATTTTATGTAAAAACAAAATACATGAATAAATAGGGAAATTAGATAACAAAATAAATTTACGATTGAAAAATAATAATAAAAAAAAAAAAAAAAATTAAGAAAATAAAAATTTTCTGCACTTTGAACAAATTAAAATGAATTTGTTGTCGTTCCAGACTTCTTCCATCAGATTCATACATTTTTTTATTGATTGAAACGCGAATTATATAATTTTTATTACAACTTTATTGTTTTGTATTGTTATTTGTAAACATTTCCATTTTTTTGTTTGTTGCCAATTTTATGGTTTTTAAAATAAATTCTTACTGGTTTTTGTATTGCACTGAGTTATGTATTTTGAAGGGTGAAAGTTGTATCAACTTTTTGATTCGGTTCATTTTTTGGTGGTGCGTGATATGAATCAGTTAAGTGGTTTTGATTAAAAGCGGATCAAAAAGAAAAAAAGGGTGGAATTATTTAACGCTTACAAATTTTTTTTTTATTATTAATCATTAATTTATTTTTATAGGATCACTATACAACATCGGTCAAACTGAGCTCGGGTCGTCTTCGTCTCAACGCCAAATAAAATTATCGTATTTACTTGAAATTAATAAGTTTAAAAAGTAACAACCCTTACAATTGACATAAAAAACATTATTGTTTTTTGTTTCTTCATTAATTAAAATTTAATATTTTAAAATGTAAAATGAAAAAATAAATATTTTATTATCCTTTTAAGGAAATAAAAATAATAATAAAATATTTTTACTTTTTTGAATAAATTTTCATAATTTTTATTTTTTATTATCGTATATTTTCGTGGATTTTATTTTTATTTATTTTCCATCTCAAAAGATTTATAAAACATTTATTACGAAAAAAAAATTATAATTTATTCTACCATAAATTGATCAATGAGATAATTAATACAAGAAAAACAATTATTTTAAGGGTAAGTAAAAACAGTTAGCTTAACATTTATAAAAATCAATTGTTTATTCAAGGGCCCGAAAAAAACACTTGACAAAATACAATTATTCCCTTTTATGTTTTATGTAATATTTTTGAAGATGTTTTAATTTTGTTACTGTTAATGCTAAATTGCTAAGTCGAAATAATAATAATGATCATTTTTTTTAATCTGTAAACTTTGTTTATTTATTTAATAAAATGGATTTTTGTTGATTTTGTTAATTTTAAACAGGCCTGATTATTATATTAAAAATACAATATAGAAGAATCTGCAACAATTACCGCACCTTACCCCCCTTTCTATAGTGTTACATATAATTATTTAAAAAAATTTCAATCAATATTAAAGTTTAGGTTAATTATGCGTTTCCACCAGATCTAGGTAGACTGAAATACATTTTGTAAAATACAACTAATTCCTTCTTTGTCCAGGGAAGATTTATGTGGAAAGTTCTTATTTCGTATACATTTTGGAAACTACTTAAGAGAGAGAGAGAGAGAGCTTTGAGTTCTGATCGCGAAGCGTCATAAGGCAAAAATTAAAACAAAATTAAATAAAAATCAATAATAATAAAAATATTACTGGTAGTACACTAACAATCAAATATGTAGTAATAATTTTTCTTTGATTTGAGGATATAGCTTAAAATTAGTCAGTGTTCATTTACCTAGCTGTCGCGAAAATATAACCTCAAAACCAGCTCCGTATGAGTAAAGATATCGTTCTGAACATAAATAAGCAGGATGGGAAATTTTCATAGATAAATAAAGTTATGATAACTGAAATAAAAAAAAAACAAGACCAAGTGCAATGCCGCCCTCGTTAACACAGTAAGTAGCGTCCTTGCTTTGCTATTCGACGGTCTCGAGTTCGATTCCCGGCGGTGACCAAAAATCACGGTTGGGTGTTTTTATTGAGTGCTGGAGTAATCCGCCCAATTTTAATTTTTAAGTTCAATACCTAACGACCCATACGTACCCATATGTATGTGCATATATAGCACCAAAAAGCATTTAAACAAATAATGATCTATTCGGTATTGTAAAACAAGCGAAAAATAAAACTATTTCACAAAAGTAGTGCATGTATCAACTGCAGTCTAATCTAGATGAATTGAATCAAAAGTGTATGTATTCCGATAGGATAATTGCGAGATCACTTAATTGATACCAACTTTAACGTTATTACATCAAGCCATTTAGTGAACGAAATGGAAAGTGAAACTAAGAGCCCACAGTGATGAAGCATATTTAAAGTTGAGAGTGACATTTAAAAATTTAGAGTAAAGGCGTCAAAAGATAAAATATAGAATAGCGCATGCTATAATCATGCTAAAAGTTGAGGAAACTGATAAACTAGAATTGATATTGGAAATACCTAGAAATGAGTCCCTTTCATCATAAAGATAGGATGTTGGACAGGCTGTAGACCATATAGATTATAGACGAATATCCGTGGTCATCTCTAGCAAGTTTATCAGAATTATTTTTTCGGGGCGACCAAGTCTTAACTATTTGAAAATACAGAGGAGTGCCCGTGGATATCACTAGGATCGCCAGAACAAACTACACTACGCAAAAAAAAACAAACAGGACAATTTTTCGACAAAACGTGTACTTTTTAAGCGTTTGTACCATAATGGAATACCGCAATTAAAAACATATATTTGGTGGTAAACTGAAAGAAATTTTGCCTACTTTCTGATCCTGGAATTCATTTTAATTTATTATTTTTTTATTGCTTTTTTGAGTAAATTAAAAATTTTCTAAACGAGAAAAAAAATTATGCTAACTGACTGTCAACGAACTATCTGTACGTAGTCTAGATTCGCCAGTTCCGTCCTTAGCGATCTAATTTTCGTCGAGTGTCCTGTCTGAAGACACTTCCACTGAGATATGGCTGATAGTCGGGTGGCCGTAATCGCAAGTTTGGCTTCCAACTAACCTTACTGTCCAAAATTACTCCCAGAAATCTTGCCTTGTCAGTAAAAGCTAGTCTCCTGCCATTTAATAGAGAAGAGGAGACAGGACACCACCCTGCGGGGTTCCTTTAGCCACCCGCCTCCTGATAGTGGATTCCCCCAGCTCCAAGTTAACCATCCTGCACCGCAGCTTGTGATTGATTAGCCCACCTACAGGGTAATCCACTCCTAGGAACGATAATCCCTCCAGAATTGCCTCCGTCCTAACATTGTTAAAGGCGTCCTCAATATCAAGGAACGCCACCATACAAAACTCTTGCGAGAATATCGATTTCTCAATTGTACTTACCAGGGCGTGCAGAGCTGTTTCACAGA
Organism: Tipula unca; assembly: GCA_951394425.1. Lineage (NCBI taxonomy): Eukaryota > Metazoa > Arthropoda > Insecta > Diptera > Tipulidae > Tipula > Tipula unca. The sequence continues at coordinate 84,916,786 of OX596380.1, forward strand.
TTTCCCTTTACAGTAAGCATGCTGAGACTAAACCCAGTAGCATTTACCCGCCTTCGAAATAAAGGTCACTCTGAACTCTGCCCACCCTCGTGAAATACAGACCAGTTTTAGACACCATTTGAAGATTACCTCCATCCAGGGGAGAATAATCAACGAGTTGTTCTGAATCTCCGCTGGAATAATTCGGTCAGGACCAGCGGATTTATAGGGTTTAAAGCCTTCAAGTGCCCATAGGATCCGTTTTTTGGTTACGATATCCTCTGCGCAGTGAATGTGCATCCCGATGAGTACTAGTTTCCGTCGAGTCGTCTGAGCTTCCTGGAAAGTGGGTTTCGATGAGAAGTTTCAAAGATTCCTCACTATAAGCAGTCCTACATCCATCCGGTTTAATTAAATAACTGGGACTGGTTGGATTAGTAGACAGTATCTTCCTAAGACGGGGTTTCGGAGACTTCTTCCATTTTATGACAGAACAGTCTCCATGATATCCTTTTTGCCTTCCTCAATACTTTTTTGTAAACTTTGAGGTCCCAGTACTGAGCCTCCCTCGTGCTTTTGGCTCTGTTAAAGGCTCTTCTACACGCCTTCCGGTAGGAAGGAATTATCAGGGGCCTTCGGCATTAATAGTTCTTCAACCGTTTTTCCATACTTGCTCCAGTTTGTCCTTAGGATTCCTAAAGGCTTTCCAGGTAGCAGGCGAAATGTCATGGCTAAAGGTTATATAACGATGGTCAGAGAAGGAGTGCTCCTCCACCACTCTCCATTCCTTGACATAGGGTATATCTTTTCTGAGGCGAAGGTTACGTCTAGAACCTCCTGCCGGATTTTAGTAATAAATGTGGGTTCTTGCCCAATATTACACACCCAAAAGTTAGTATTTAATAGGTAATCAAAAAACAACTCACCCCTTTCGTTAATATCAGTGCTGCCTCAAATTGTGTGATACGCATTGGCATCACACCCAAGGAGCACCCCAATATTCTTCCTTTCTGATTCGAGAACCAAGGCCCCCAGGTTATCCGGCGGAACCTGTTTGTCTCGGTCCATATAGGCTGAGACCATCCAAATTAGATATAGGCTGAGACCAGCCAATCTCCAAGTTGACGGCAGTTATGTTGCACCATTGCTGTATTGAGAAAGTAGAAAAATATTTAAATCATTTTTTCCAAGAATGCAGGATCTGATTTTCCCCGATTTTCTTGAGTATAAAAGGATATACCCATTCATTCTAAGCGGAGCGGTTTGAGCTCCCTCCTGTTGTTGTTTTTGTTGTAATATTTATTAGGCATAATGGTCCCACGATTGTCGGAGAAAAAAATGGTCCACCTGCGCAGAGATCCGTATACGCAGGTAAGGCTACTTTCAACTGGAGGTCGCCAGGTATCCAGAGGGCTCCGTTTGCGACTGGGCTTTGCTAAATGGGCCCCCAGCCTGGTAGTTTGTTGGCACGGGTCGCGTATCACCTTAAACTAGCCCATCTGTTGTTATTTAGCGTGACCCGCCTCACACCTAGATCCATTTTGCCCACCCGTTCATCACGAACGGTGACCCGGAGGCGACGACGTTATGAGGCCATTTAAGTAGTTACATCGTATATTAAAATTTCTATTAAATTGTGTAAAAACTTAATATACCAATAGTTATTATGATTATCTTGTACATACTTATAAAAATTATTAGGTATTTTCTTAAGCATATCAAATTTACTAAGTTAATATTAGATAATACGTATATATACATATTACAAGACACGGACACATCTATCTAAACCAAATGTACACATTTGTCTGTATCATAAACTAACGTGCTCTATTATACATATTATTATGTTTATGTACTTACTATTCAAAAAATGTCTGGTACTCAGATTTTATATACATATTTCAAAACTATAAAATAATAACAAAACATATGGGAATATTGTAGCTATAACACAAAAACAAATTTATTTATTTTTCACCAAAAAATAAGAAAACTGTTGTAAGCAATCAAAAAAACACTTTAAATATTTTAATAATTTTTAAGGATCTTTCAAAGCATGAATATAGTAGAATATGCAGATACATTAAACAAAATAGAAGGATGAGGGGCATAGACAATAAAATCTAAAGATTTAATCCTTTTTTATATTTTATATATATATATATATATATATATATATATATATACATATATAGTTATGTATATAAAATTGTCCATATGGTATGGTCGATATGGAGGTAATTTGATAGTTTTTCTTTATATAAATTTCAAGTAGTTTTCGAATAGCAAAATCATAAAAAAATTAATTTCCAGTTTTTCAAAATGAATTTAAAACTTACAAAAAAAAAAACAATAGAACTGTTTTAATTGTTTAGTTTGGTTTCAATTTTATTACACAAGGTAGAATAACACATAATATGTACATAAATATTATGTATACGAAAGTTTAGATATGAATAGTTCAATTTATATATATATAGCATACATCATATATGTACACAGTTTATGTTGTAATTTAATTGCATGCAATTTTAAATGAAAGTCATAAAAATGATAAGTTTAATGATAAACTATTTCCTCATACAGCTATCTTTCACTAAAAGTAGAATGTTATAGTAGATGAATAATTTTAAGTCATTACAATGAATACATTTTCTACGAATACTGTATATACATTTTACTCGGATACTGTATTATGTTCACTATAAACTCGTAGTCAGAAGACAAAGTATATTGCATAGAAAAATCGCCAAATGTTTTATCGTCTGAACAAGATAAAATAAATAAAATTTATATTACATTTTTCGTTTGTTTTTTTATTTTTATTTTTGGTAAGTTTCCATGAATTTTCCAATTTTCTCTGTCTTGGTCATATTGATAAAGATGTTATCAATATATTTGATGTTGATTTCTCATTGTGTGAAATATTTTTATGGAACAGAAAAAAAAAAAAAATGTGTAATAAAATAAATTCGTTTTTGAAACGGTGGTATGGACGAGTGTATATATAGTCCATCCAAAGCTGGAAGATTATTAGATGGAAACATTTGAAAAACATAAAAAAGCAAAATATTAAATAAAATTTCCCTGTTTTTTTTTTATTATGTGTTGCGCTTCTTCGTATATACATTATGTATATTTTGACCACACTGTGAAATTTTCTATTAATATAGACAAGTTTATTATCAATAGTTGGGAAAATTTATTAAAATATTTTTATACGCTCACACGGAAGGTAATAAAAATATCCGTTTTCATGTTTTCCCAATATATACACAATAAATAAATTTGATATGCCAACATAAAAACCACATATCCCGGATACTTATAGCGGAGTTTTAATTTCTTAATTATGGAAATAAATCTTCACCGGTAAATGCGCAGGCACTTTTCAATGTAAGCAAGTGAATAAATTTAATATGTGTGTTCATTAAACGACAACATCACACTATACATAAACACGCTAGACTTCAGATTATTATAATTACGCAAAATTAATCAAACATTTATTTTTTGTAATTTTCATATCATGTTAATCCTTTATCATATTTGAACATAAAATAATTTTTATCGTAAGGGTTTTATTTTTTAATTATAGCGAGGATATAAAATGATTAAAAGAAATAAGAAAAATGTATATACAAGTGTTTTATAGATGTTTTAATAGTCTTCCACCATTATATTTTAATGAAAACTCAGTTGTAATGAAATTATTAAGACGTACATAATGTATAAATATATATGTAGATGCTTGTATAATAGTATTACACTGTTACACATAGTCAAATTAAACTTTATATTAATCATCATTAGTGAGTAGTGGTAAACTAGAGAAATTTGAATGTAGTACTAGAACCGTATTTTGCACCTGCTGTAAATTTTCTATATAATAGTTAAGAAATACCACCACTCATTATTCCATTATCATCCGGGCTACAAAGTACAACCACACACAAATCAGTAAATTTCAAAGACTCCAAAGATACATCTATACTTGAAAAAATGTTTAAAAGCACCGAAGCGCTAAATACACGGCTTATAAAACAAGAGAGATCCATAGATGCTTTAAACAGGCGACTAGATAGCCGAGGACCGGTGGATGAAATAACATCCATATTCTAAATCTTTCCAGGGTTAGAAATCTTTTTAAATACTGAAAAAATTGATATATATATATTTAATATCAGAAAGCCATCTTACTAAAACCTCATATTCCAAAATATGTGGTTGCTTATCACGCTTTACATCCAGCAGAAAGAGTAAGAGGAGGATCAACAATATTTGTGAAAGAAAATATTTCACATCATGAGGGAATAAAACTTGAAGAAGAAAGGTATGCAGGTAGCTACTATCAGAATTCAATTTAACAAAAAAAAAAAATATTCAATGTCTGCTCAATTTATTGTTCTCTAAGACATAATTTAAATAAAGAGGATTATAAAAAGTTATAGAACCAGCTTGGATTTAATTTTATCATTGGAGGTGATTTTAATGCAAAAAATACTTTCTGGGGGTCAAGATTAACAACTACAAAGGGTAGAGAACTATATTCGCCTCAGGTCGAGCTTAATAATAATATTCAGTTTTGAAAGGCCATTACTGGCCCCTTACTGAGTCAACAATTCGGCTCCAGCGGTTTCGATTTTGAGTATGGTCTTCATACTGTCTAAAACAATCAGAAGCGGCCAAGTCGTTCTCTACATCGTGAAGCCATCGTCGCTTGCAACGACCTCTGCGCCTACCATTTGGTGGCTCTCCTTTCAGAGATCGCTGCACATTCAGTGACCGAGCCAGTGCACTCGCAGAGATCTTACTTCATGTACAATATCAGGGATCTTCATCAGATCTCTGATCTCGATATGTACCATCTATTTCGCGTTTTGGGCCGTAAATCACACGCATGATTCTTCTCTCAAATGTAATTAGGAGCCATCTCTCGTACTCATCCGTCAGTGCCCAACTTTCACATCCAAACATAACAACGGGCCTGATCAACGCTTTGTAAAGCTTCAGCTTCACAGCACATGATGTGTGTTTAGATTTTAGCAGTGGCCTTAGAGGTTACAAAGCACGACTGCCAGCTGCCAGCCGCACTTTAATATCCTCACCCACACTGTTGTCGTGAGTGATAAGAGAATCTAAATATTTGAACCTCCACTACTAAAATCTGGTGTGCATTGTCCTAAAACCAGAGATCACGTATTTCGTTTTGGACTCATTGATCTGGAGCTCAACTGAAGCAGAAAACTCTACAAGCGGATCAAGTATTTCTTTATTCCGTTGCTATTCAGTCCAATCACGCAAATAACATCTGCATATGCAAGCAGCTGATTAAACTGGCGATATAAAATGTTGCGCTGAGGTGTTTCAGTTTTACGAAAGATGTACTCCAACATGAGATTAAAGAATATCGGAGACTGAGCATCTCCCTGCCGAACACCCGAGTTAACTGCAAAAATTGTCGATAGCCTGTTCTCAACTTTAACACAGCATTGAGACTGCGTCACTGTCATCCCACACAGTCGTATCAATTTTGTTGGCATTCTTAGGTATTCCAGGGCAGACCACAAACTCTCTCGATTGATCGAGTCATAGGCCTGCCGAAAATCAAGGAACATTTGATGTACGGGGATGGAAGTCTCACAATATTTAGATAGAATCATCCGCAGCGAAAAAACCTGATCAATGACTGATCGATTCGGACGAAATCCTCTTTGATAGTCATCAAGCCCTCCGCTATAGGAGTGATTCTATCCAATACAATATATGACAGTTACGTGTATGCTGTTCAAAGGAGAGTTATACCGCGATAATACTCACACTCCCAGCGGTCTCTCTTCTTGAAGATGGGGCATATCTGGGCCACTTATCATTCGTCAGGCATAACTTCGGTTCGCCATACTAATCGAATAAGGTCGAAAGACAGTTCCACAAAGGATCCCCTCCAAATAACAAGAGCTCCGAAATGCAGTCCACCCCAGGTGAGCGGTTTCGTTTCTATCTCTGCATGGCTTTAGTCCATTCCATGCGTCAAGTACTGCGTCGATGTTGACACAGAGGTTTCCATCCCGGTCCCGAATGGCGGTTCACTTAGGCCTTAAAGTATGGTGCAGTCCAGTAATTCCTTTAAAGAAATTACGTGGACTGCGCTCATTGCTCAGTTGCTGTACTTTCAGAACCTCGGCCTCCCACCAATCTCGCTTCTTCCGTCTGCATATCCGCTTAGCTGCCCTTCTTGCAAAAGCAGCTTTGTTTTTCCTCGCGATTGTGAGACGTTGTTGCACATCACTATGCGCTATATTTTGTTGCTCAACTGCAGGACGACACTCGTCATCCAACCAATCATTCTTGGGTCTGACTTTTACTACACCTAAAGTGTGTTGAGCAGCACTGACAACCGAAGTTTTCAGTACCTCCCAGACAGACTTCACGTAGTCAGACTGGTAATTAGTTTCATCAATGTTGTCGCTGACAAGATCCTGATATAGTTTCTTTCGATCTTCATTTATCTTGCAGGTCGAGCTTACAATTGTGAATTTCTTTCAAAGGGAACACCAACGTACTGGCCGACTGACACAAGGAAAATTCCGTATCTAATTGATTTCTACATTACAAGAGGTATATCCAAAAACTACATTTTTCTAAAATATAGTGAAAGTCTCTCATCGGACCACTCGCCCGTCATTATGACTGTTAGTTCCACGATTGTTAACAAGGAAAATCCACCTATAGACTAACAAACAAAACCAATTGGGAACTATTTAGGAAATTGGTTGAAGACAACACCGATCTTCTTGTACCAATTAAGCATCCGGTTCAATTAGAAAATGAAGTGGAACTATTAATCAATAATATACAACAAGCAGCATGGAATAGCACCACTGTAATCCAATACACGGAGCGTAATAATTTCACTTATCTAGTCGAGGACAGGGAGTTGGTTAATGAAAAACGGATAGCAAGGAAAACATGGCAAATAATCTTAAGCAGTAAAGAAATTGATTATGGGAAGCTACAAAAGCATTAAAAATACCAAATTATCAAATACACAGAAAGCAGCACTGTTCGCATCTCATCTTGAAGAAACATTCCAACAATATGCTAGACAATCAGCGGATGAAATATAAGACCAGTGCACAAGGAGGATTGTAGGGAAATACCACCTGTAACTTTACGAGAGTTGAAAAGGGGTGCGAAAACTTCTTCATATAATCAACGCTTCATTTCGACTGAAAATGTACCTCTGCAATGGAAAGTAGCAGAAATAATTATGATACCAAAGCCGAACAAACCATCTAATTATAAGAAGTCATATAGGCCGATTTCTCTGCTTCCAGTACTTTCGAAAAATTTTGATAAACTGTTATACAAAAGGATGAAACCTATAATACTTGAGAGAAAGCTAAAACCACCACATCAGTTCGGATTTAGAGAAAGCCACTCCACCATAGACCAAATTCAATTTGAAGATAAGAAAATCTGCTCAACAATATTTTGGATGTAGCACAGGCCTTCGATAAAGTATGGCATCCTGGATTGGAATATAAACTGCATCGAGATTTGCCAAAAGAATACTTTCAGATATTGAAATCTTACATTGATATAACATATATTTTCGCGTTAGATGTGAAGAAGAATTTTCCAAGCTAAAGAGGGTATCTGCAGGGTTTCCCCAAGGTAGCGTCCCCTATTCATTATAATTTACCATCTTTGATGCTAATCCAACCAACCGACTCTTCAAAACTCCGAGACTTTTTGGAAAAAAGGAAACAACTTGCTCAGCAATTTCACGAAATACAGTATGTGGAATGTAAAATGAACATCGCCGCATCTCTGTTACAATTGTATGAATAAAACCTGTATAAAATCGACCCAAAGGTTTTTGTTCATTCGATAATCCAACTAATTCTTCCGGCATTTTGTTGTAAGGTATTTGATAACCTGCGAATAATTTTTGTGCATTCTTAATGCCAATATTATCAGATTTTTCAGAGTTTAACGATGAAATTCGTCCGCTGGACATTGATACTGATGCACTTAAGGGAGAATTGGGAAATTCTACAAACTCATTTAAATATCATTTGTCTTTGCAGAAGTATTAATCCAGTTGATAATATTTTTGTCAACATTATTTTCGACAGCTGACGTCCATTTAATGTTTTCTGGATATAATTGAAAAATTTGTTTATTACCTTTCTCTATAACTGTTGACAAATTGTAAATAAATACGAAGCTTTTTATGGTTGTTCGACTAGCATCCCAAATTTTGACCACTAGCCGTACCGATGACAGTTTAATTTTAATCTATGGGAACAAAAAAATGTTATTTATATAAACTATGCTAATATATAATTCTGAAACCTAACCATAAGTGTGGGACAGTTTATGTGGCATATTCGATTTGCTCAATTGTACATGTCGTAAAAGGAAAAGGAGAGGATAAATCGGAAAGAACAACTACGAGTATTATGTCATTTGTTCGACAACTACGAGTATTATGTACTTCATACTAACCTAACTTGCAATTGAATTTCATGGAAAACAAGTGTCCATGATAAGCTATGTATATTTGAACAATTTTCATTGATTAATATGTTTTTGATTGTTAGACAATTAATAGTACGTTAACGTTATTCGATATAGCCAGCGAATGATGCACACAATAATGAACATTTTTAAATAACTAATAACCATTTTGTTTGTGACTACAACATCAGTCAAAAATCTTTGTCCATACAAAGTTGATTGTAAGATTTGATACCTTTGGTCAATGTTTTAGTTAAAAAAATTCCACTTTTTGCAGCAATCGGTTTAAAATTTTGATATGTGCTTTCAAATCTAAGTGGAGAAAATTTTACTAATGGACCATAAGAAAAACCAAAACTTCATAAGTAACGAATAGTGATGAATATAATGATGCTTGCGAATAAGTCTATTATTTGGAAATAATAAAATTCTTAGTTCGAGATATCGATCAATTAATTCTTCTAAACAATTGATTTGGGTAAAAGTTACAATATGTGATGAGACAATTTGAGTAATCTCCAAGAGTAGTATAACCATTTCCAAGAGTAGTATAACCATGGCCACTAATTTTTTTACTACTACATATATTTTATTTCAGGAAAACTGACATTAAATTTCACTGATTTTGCCAACCGATTACATGTAATATTGAAATAGTCATATGTGATCCAATCATTACTAACGAAATAATGAATAGCTAAGCATAAATCTAGAGTAATTATTCCTTCATACAAATCATGAGCAATACATGGGGGAAGGCCACTGCTTAGTGCTTACATGAAAAAAATTTAAATCATTAATCATTATCATTATATGAAGATTTGGTTCTTAAATCGCGACGCGTTCGGTAATTGATTTTAGCAGAACTAAAACTTTCTAAAAACCCCCCAATTTGGTGCAAACCTAAATTATCGTCACAAATTGCTACTATTGATCCTTTTATCGACTCTGTAGATCCAGTAATGATTATTCCATATGTTCTTCTAGTACTTTTAAATCTTATATAATGATTTCGAAAATAAATTAAGCCCAAACGTTTTTATGTGTGATTCAGTACATAACAAACAGAGCATTATATGTTATTGATTTGTGACCTGTTGTGAGCATGTAAATTGCCAAGAACAAAATAAACACCTAACAGCTTGTTTTTGATCTGGCTGAGCCTAATGGATTGCACACTTCAAACGCGTCAACATAGAACAAACGCTCAATTCGATTTGTTTTATAAAAGAAATTGTTATTTTTGTAAAACAAACCGTCTTTGTAATCTTGAAGTTTAGAATAGTTATATTCTTGATCACCAAATTTCCACCAAGTCAATAAATCGTATTTTGCATTATATAGCTAAAATGTACAAACACGAGGATAACCTACCCTTAAATTCAAAAAATTGCTTAAACGTACATACCTGTCAACAATTATCCTTACTAATTTTATTTTCCAGTGACACTTACTTCTTCACTTGTTTTATTGGTAATTTCATTTCAAAAACGTAACTTTGTAAACTTTAACTAAAACTAGTAATCTTTTAATTTTATTTTAAACCATACATAAATTATCTGCGACACATCTGCTTTCTACAAACTACAACCTCTTTGTCAAAATCGACGCAGTACTTGACGCATGGAGTGGACACTTTACTCAGCTGCTTGAAATTCATCATGCGTCACAGACTGTTGTTGAGCCACCTCTAATACAGACTGCGGAGATTTGCACTGAGGAACCATCCCATGGAATTCACTAAAGCCATGCCGAGATTGAAACGAAACCGATCACCTGGAGTGGACTGCATTAATTCGGAGCTCTTGATATTCGGAGGGGATACTTTGTGGAACTGTCTTTTCGATCTTATTCGATTAGTATGGCGAACCGAAGTTATGCCTTATGAATGGAAAGTGGCCGCGATGTGCCCCATCTTCAAGAAGGGAAATCGCTTGAAGTGTGAGAATTATCACGGTATAGCTCTCCTTTGCACAGCATACAAGTTACTGTCATACATTGTATTGGATAGAATTTCCCCTCTAGTGGAGGGCTTGGTTGGTGACTATCAAGGAGGATTTCGTCCGAATCGGTCGTCTTTTCCCTGCGAGTGATTCTATCTACATATTATGATAGATATCCATTCCCGTACATCTTCCCGTACAGGCTATCGACAATTTCTGCAGTTAACTCGGGTGTTCGGCAGGGAGATGCTCTGTTCCCGATACTCTTTAATCTTATGTTGGAGTACATCTTTCGTAAGACTGAAACACCTCAGCGTAACATCTTATATCGCCAGTCCAATCAAGTGCTTGCGTATGCAGATGACATAGGCGTGATTGGACTGAATAGCAACAGAGTGAAAGAAATACTTGATCCGCTTGTAGAGTTTTCAGCTTCAGTTGGATATCAGATCAATGAGTCCAAAACGAAATACCTGATCTCTGGTTTTAGGGACAATGGCACACCAGATTTTAGTAGTGGCCACCACACGTTTGAGGGAGTGAGTAGGTTCAAATATTTGGGTTCTTTTATCACTCACGATAATAGTGTGGGTTAGGATATTAAAGTGCGGCTGGCAGCTGGCAGCCGTGCTTTGTATCCTCTAAGGCCACTGCTAAAATCAAAACACTTATCAAGTGCGCGTGAGGCTGAAGCTTTATACAAAGCGTTGATCAGGCCCGTTGTTATGTTTGGATGTGAAAGTTGGGCGCTGACAGATGAGTACGAGAGATGGCTCCTTACATTTGAAAGAAGAGTCATGCGTGTGATTTACAGCCCAAAATGCGAAATAGATGGTTCATACCGAGCTCTGTACAATATCGATATCAGAGATTGTATTCAGAGATTCAATCATATGTATGTACAAATTTCGCCGCTCCAGGCTTCTTCTCTGCCGAAATAAATAAGCTAACGTCAAGATGGCAAATTGTGTCGATAGTTTAAACTAAATAAGTATATAAAAAAATAAAAACAAATTCATGCAATATGTCATACACTGTGTGTGTAACAATTTTCGCTTACTTCATACAAAACTTTACATTTGAAAGCTTTTGTTTTCTACGGTTAGAATTTGTTTTTATTTTTTATACATAGTTTCAATATATCTGCAGCATTGCATCGCGTATCATATAATATCGGCGTGATAGTAAAACCAGCTTTTATTTTGCTAACATTCCATATTTAATTACCATATCCATGGTGTTACTTCGGCCAACCGGAATAAAACTGTCATGATATGATACTGCACATCAATTCCTTTTAGTATTTCATTAAATTGTACGTAAAACCCGAGAAAACGACTAAATTAATAAAAATAAAAATGTGAATTCAAAATCAAACAAATTTAAGCTTTATGTAAACAATAATAAAAGAAATTTAATTTATCGTGAATTTTTTCTTAAATATGTATACATACATAATTAATTATAATTATTTAGTATTATAAACGATTTAAATAATTCGAATAGATTATAGTTCAAAAATTAAAATTATTTTCCGGTGTTATAAATTAAGTTAGTTTTATTAATATATGCATATACATATGTACATATCTAATATGTATAAACCTACATTTATCAATAATTAAAATTTTTAAGTTTTAGTTTTAGTTTTGTAAGCTTAAAAAATAGTAAGCTTAAAATATAGTTTCTTTTACAACAAGTAGCTTTTTTCAGTTCTACTTTACTTCTTAAATATGAGACATTCGCTCAAAAAATTGAAAGCACAAGATCAGAGAAAAATTCTCTCGTACGATGAAAAAATATTCAGTTAGGTGGATGACATTTTAGATTACGCACACGTAGGTTACAAATAATACTCTATAAAAAAAATTGCTGTTTATATGGCCTAGAAATCCTAAAAATAAGTTAGGGTACCAACACCAGAGGACAAAATATTATATCAGCTGGATTTCAATCACTATTTAATATTATAAATACTGTATAGAACCATTGACTTTAAGCACATTTAAATACTTAAACCAAAAGTGAAGAGAATTATTATAAAAGAAAAAATTACTTGAATTTTTTTATTAAAACGGTTGGAACCTACTGAGGTTCCGCAATCAATGCCACAATGGGCCCATGGTGCAAACCTAGAGGATCTATCCTAATTCGCAGGAGCGCACTGTTGCCTTTCCAAACTGTAAAAGTTTGAACCAAGATTGGATAATAACTAATCTACGTTAACTAATCTACGTTAACTAATCTACGTTAACTAATCTACGTTAACTAATCTACGTTTAATGATATGGAAAAGCAGACACGGGAACCGGTTCGCTTGAACCAAACCCAAACCACTGAACCAACGAAATTTTACCGAACCAAAACCAAACCAAACCATTTGAAAAATGATCTGATGAACCAAACCAAACCCGTTTTTTAAATAATTGTTGAACCGAACCATAAACCAATGTTTTTCTGTTTGGTTCACGGTTCGGTTTTATAGTAAACAATTTTTTCTATTACCACTACATAAATTGAAAAAATCTATTCTTTTAGATTTGAAACTACTACATTTTTTTCTACTAAATTTTTGTATTAAAATTTAAATTACGTGGTTTTGTTTAGACAGATCTTAGTTTTTTTGTTTATTAAGCGGAATAAAGCGTGAAATTAGTTTTTATTATCGAGTTGTTATTGTTTGTTGGATTGAAAAGCTCCTTTACCAGCTCACACCAAGTGAGTCTGTTGGATCGAAGTTTATCGATGGCCGGAACAGAATTAGTATCCAGAGCTTACGTGTTGTAAGACAAGTGTGCCTACTACGGTCACTTTAATGTGAATTATTAGTAGAATAATGCTGTATTTATTTGAATATCGGGAATTAATTAAGAATAAAAAAGTGAATCTAAATTCTGAATATGAACCAAAACCAAGTTTTGAAATCAAGAAACCGAAACCAAACCATAATAAAAATTTGTGATTAAACCAAAACCCAACCAACTGAAAAAAAACTTTGGTTTTCCATCTCTGCAGAAAAGACTTTATCTTAGGGTCAAGCTCCGCCACAAAAGCAGTGTAAGCAGTCGTCCACTTCCTCCAGACATTCACGAAAGAAGATGTAGAAGTTTTTACTAAAAGTGTCCTAACTTTTTATTTATGGTGAATGTATTACAGTTAATATCAAACAGTTGCAGTTATGTTTTAATTATAGAAATCCGGCTGTCCGATTAATAAATTACAATTGATAAATATAAAAATATAACAAATTAATTTTATATTAAACTTAACTTTAAATTGAGCTGATATTTGTTGTTAAGCCAATGTGTTCTCCATTTTCTAGCTGCACAACAGATTTTCATATTCGATATTTCATATCCAAATCTGTAACTATGTCCGAAAAAGTAAGTTAATAACTTTTAATGAAATTGACCAAAACCGCCCATGAGTTGATAATTTTTTGTTAGGCCCTTGTGTTCCCCATTACCTGGCCACTCAATCGATTCGTAGCTTGGATATTTCATATCCTTATTTTTAGGTTCCAAACTTTTGTGATCGGTAGCATTGGTTTTGGTGACGAGTAGAGTTATAGTCTTGTTGAATTTGCCAACTTCGCTGCTTTTTGAATGCGAGTTTTCATACCAGTGCTTTCATATTTTTTACCATTTCCTATACGATCATTTCTGGAAAGTGTGGTTTTGTATTTGTCATTTGTACAGGTCGTCCAATATTAAACTGTTATGTTTCAAAGCAGTTGTACAAATTATGTGTCCTAATAACCCAAGAACAATTCCTGAAATGAAAGACGAAATTCGACGAAACTGCCATCAAAAATGTCGTTAAAAGGACACACGAGTTCCATCAGTCATGAGAGGACCATTTATCGGATATTGTGTTCCATACATAACCTCCATCTTTATACTTTTCAGTACAATACAATCATCAGAACAATTCAAATAAGCACTGGGTTATTTTCAAAATTAAAAATAGGTGGTATTATTGAGACAGCCTTTATTTGAATAAGAACTCTATTGTACGGCCAGAAAATGGGAAACACAACGGCTTTACAAAAAAATATCGGCTCAAATGCGGTCACGGTCAATTCCATCAAAAATTATTCCATAAACTGCCCACTTTTTGACATTTTTACATATTTACAAATCTGTTGTGCGGTGAGAAAATGGAGAGCACAATGGCCTGTAAATTTTATTTTGTATTATAATCGGCAAACGATTTTTTGTGTTTTATTTATAATTTGTCTTGCACAATAATAATAATTTGTTGGTGCAAGAATAGTAATTTTTTCATGTAAGGTTAAATACTAGCCTCTGTATATTTAATATCCAAGCTGAGGGTCGATTCTCGTTCCGTGATAAAATACGGTAAAAAAAAATCTTTTCATTTACATCTAGTTATTCATTTTCAGTTTTTCAAATCACAAAACAAAATTGTTCAGGTCTTTTTGTACTGTACGATCGATTCCCGTTCCGTGAAAAATCAAATGAAAATTGTTTTCATTAGAATATAAATAGACATATCCAAAGTGTTTTTTATGAACACATGATAAATGACGTCAAAATATATTTAATATAATTCTATACTCAATAGTGCAATTCGAAAATTTTATATTTTAAAGTAGGCGCACACAAATAATAGAAACAAATTGGATTCATCATTATGCTTGGTTTAGATGTAATAAGTTTTTCATTTCATTTTTTCACAAAACGAGAATCGACCCCCTGGTGTGTTCAATTTTTAATTTTCATTTTTTAATTAAATGACCATCTAGTTTATCTAATTAGTTTAATATAAATGTTATTTCTATTTAGGTAATGCTTATTCACTAATTGGATGGACAGTAAAACTTCTGTCCATCCAATTAGTGAATAATGTTTAAAATATAAAATAAAATGTGTCCGCCCGAATGTAAACAATTTATTAATTATCAACACTAATACATTTTCAATAACACCTTGGGTTCAATCATGAACCGTTTCGCCTTTCAACAGCTAGAAGTAGAACGCCACTTCAGTCTCAGATCAAGTAGAGAGAACTTCTTAATAGCGTCCTTACCACCATTGAAGGATAGAGGAATTGGTGGTTCGGGACCAATAAATTTGAGTTATTTCTAGGACCAATGGCTCGCTGAAAACAAGAGGAACACGATTTAACGAAGTGATTTTTTTAACGAATACGATTTAACGAAGTGATTTTTGTAAATGATTGATTGAGATTAATACTTCTATTATGGTTTTCATCTCACCAAGGGAAACTCACCACTTCAAGTCGTGTGGGATCATATTTGGTATCATAATTCTCGGTTTTATTTTGGTGAGGATTCTACGCTGTTTATAATATTTTGTTAATTTAAAATTAAATTGGTCTTTAATTAGGCTACTATATTGTTATTTTTATGACAATCGGAATTTTTCAGCTGTGTAATAGATAATATGTCGCCAATACCAGATCTTGTCTTATATTTTTTGGATAAATGTTGTTAAGTTATATAGTACAATATGATTGATATACATATATATATATATATATATATATACATATATATATATATATATATATATATATATATATATATATATATATATATATATATATATATATATATATATATATATATATATATATATATATATATATATATATATATATATATATATAATGTAAATGTTTTACTTTTGATTTTATTTAATGTTTTGTTTAATAGTAAAGTCTTAGTGTTGAGCAACTTTATTATAGTTTTTATACAATTTTGGTCTATTGAGTTGTAAATTTTGGTATAATATTATGTTAACATTGTATGTTTGAATGTTGTAATTATTTTAATATTGCGCTCGATAGATTGTATATTACAGCGTCTATATTGTTAATTTTAATTTATATTAGTCATTGATATAATTTAGATGTTAAAACATAAGAGTTATTAAAAATTCTTACCTTGATTTCTGTGCCGTTAGTATTCGTTGAGATAATGAAGATGAGAATTTCATGCTGTATAGTTGTATACTTGATTAAATTTATAACGCTTATTTGATTTTAGGTTTTACTTTTATTTTGTTTAAATTTTTATAAATTTGGGTTTATAATTTATATTAATCACTTATAATATTTTAACTAAATAAACTAAATTTTAATATTTAAACTAAATAACTTTTAACTATGAATATGAAATTAGTACAACACTGACTTGGAAAGATATTATGAATTGGCACTTATTATTTATAATTTGTTAGTATTTCACTTATGAACACTTCTAGCTTATTAACATTATTGAATGAACGAACTTTAATTTTGAGTGGGTGAACTTTAACTATTGAATAAACAAATTTTAGATTTTTGAATAAACGAACTTTATAATGAATTTTCAAATTGACGTTTATGAATGAACATGAACTGACGTTATGACGTATAAGAATTTAATAATAGAATGAACTTGTACTGACGTTATGACGTCTTAAAATGGGATAATAGAATGAACTTTATTTATATATTAACAAATCGACGTTATGACGTCCTGACTCTTAATACTATAATACTATCTAATAATTTTGGTCTTATATACTAATTTTACTTTGTCGGTTTTATGTTGAAATTTTGATTTAATTTGTTTTCCTCTTTTTAGAATTGTGACCCATATTTTTAATTTATATTTTAATTTTATTTTCCGCATATTGAAATTTGATAATTTTGAATTTATATTTTTTACTTATTTGCTTTCTACGTAATTTTTTAATTATAAATAATTTTACGCTAGTTTGTATTTTTATTTTCGGTTCTTCCTAAAGTGTCATCACAAATTTAATTTATATGTGATTCTTTTGATCACTTCTAGGACAATATTGACATAATGTTAGTATCTGAAACACACTTCACCAAATATAACTATTTCAAAATAAATGGGTACTCAATTTATGACACAAATCACCCATCAACATATCCAATCAACGAGCATCTGTCTGCTGGAGTGGTCTGGAAACTGTGTCATCTCAGCAGTGTACTGTCCTCCAAAACATGCTATAAAAAAACTGCAGTTCGTGGATTATTTCAGCCAGCTAGGTAATAAATTTTTTGCAGGGGGTGATTTAAATGGAAATTAAATCGGGCTATTAAGACTCTAAGATTTGCATTGCGGGAAGAAGAAAACCAGAGCGTCCAGAATTATTTAAATGAGAAGACAGATTATTCTTTGTGGAAGGCAAAAAAAAAGTTAAAAAGGCCAGGAAACTGAACAGATAAAAAAAAAGGTGCAAGACCCATCAACGGTCTCTTACTGGAAAAGATTATAGTTGTTCTTATTACCACCCTGACCAAAATTCCTGAACAACGCCCTGAACAATTGTTTTACTTCCTCCTATTAGAATACCCACTAAAAGCGCCATACCTAAGTCACCACTAAATTGTTGGTGAATATTTCTGACATTAGACTCATCGCACCGCGAGAACGATAATACCAACATTTTAATGTGGTGAGTTCAAGTCACATTTATGACGTATTGGCCAAAATGAGATCACATCAGAAGATGAAATTGAATTCATATATAATGTTTATCGATCATACAAAATTTTTGTATAGGTTTCCATTTATTACTACTACTTGCATTGTATAACTTCGGTAATTTAAAAAACTTTGTAACTAGACAATCTGTGTTTCACAAGAATCATCCACATCATGAAAATTTTGTATCCTATATCTTTACATTTAAAAGTACATATATTTATAACTACGACTATTATACATTTTTATTATTATGACCAATTTATTTAATATAATAATTTAAATGTTTTAAATTTTAATACTATACAAAAAACATAAAGAATAATATTATTTTAAGTATTTTAATTTAATATTAAAAATATGATGGTACGAATACCGTATTTTAATGTCTTTAAAAAGACAAAAGCAGCAAAACATTAAGTTTCATATTACTATGCACAGCTATTATTATTCTTATGCAAATGTTATGATGGAAATTATTATGATAGTTTTAATTTTAAATAATTTTCATAAGACAAAAATTGATGGGTATTATTTTATAAGCAAGCAAACACAAAACTATAATATTTAAGTTTCTTATATATTAAATTAAAACAATAGAAATTTAAGACAATACGAGAAACATTTTTCTTATGGTCTTTCTTCCCGCCCCAAATAAAAGGATTATGTAACAAATTTAGAAAATTGTAATTGTTTTATTCACAAAAAATATAATGTCTAGTGAACCGGATGGTCAGTGGTATGTTGGAGTTTTTGTAAATACAACTTTCCACATGTAGTGAGGTTTTTTTTTAGAAAAATTCGATACGTTTAATAATCGGAAGAGACAGACGGTTATGAATATAATACATTTCACCTCATCTAAAATTCATATAACGCTAATTCATCAGCGAACTCGCGAGTTAAAATCTTATTTTCACTGTGTTTTCAAGTTTTAATGACTTAATGGAAGACAGTTTATCATTATCAGGCTAATAACAATAGTAATAATAATAATAATATTTTATCCTTTTGTATATGTACATACATATATCCTTGCACTTCCATATTCTTCATGCTATTTCTTGATTCCACAAACACTATATATCCACAAAAAATATAAGAAATAAACAAAGAAACTTAACTTTTGATTACCTTCTCGTGAAGAACGAGAAATTTTATTCTCGTTTTTATGATTTCATTATAAAAAAAAATTATTTCATCCCTAATTTTCATATCGTCGTACCCAAGCAAAAACCAAAAAATTTTATGATAAAAAAGTCTGTGTGATATTTTTATGTTTTTCTTATACATATCTTATATGTGCATAACTACATCCATACATACATATATGTTTTAAGAGTTAACCTTTCTTCTTCAACATATATGTATATGTACAGTTATATATTATATGTTGATATAGATACATATCTCATACGAACACTTGATCCGTTAATAATAATGGATTGGTTTGTCACATAATGTGCGATATAATGATGAATAGAGTTTATGATTCGAAAATATGTGTTATCATCGCAACGATAAAAATTTATTTTAATTATGTTATTCAAGTCACATATATCGTGTAATATAATTTCGTATATCGCGTTTATATTTTTACAGATACCGATTATACTAAACTAGCGCAATAACGATAAATACATCTGGAAAAATGTATGTCCCCTATATTTTAAAACCTAGTTAAATGGAGATTTTTAATAAAGTGTGTACTTCTATTTATACGTATAGAAGTATAGCAGATAGGTAGTTTATTTCTTCTTTACAATGATAGTTATTACGAGTATTTTTATATTCATCAAAACGACGATATCGCCTCGACTATATATACTATATATTATAGGCTAATGTAATTCATCTATATACGAGGAAGACTAGACTTACGTGTACGATACGTTACGACGTCGCTCATAAACAGAAATCCCCTGGAGTCACCACCTAGAGCAGTTGCGCCGATTGTCGCATAATTGAGAGTGGGTGGTTAGATGGCCTCTTTCCGGGTCGAGATTACTGCCTGCCTATATATATATTATTTATATATATATATATATATATATATATATATATATATATATATATATATATATATATATATATATATATATATATATATATATACATATATATACATATATAAAGAAAAAAGGATTGTCCATTTTACATACTGCTCACACGACGCCCTAATCTTGAAATGATTTTGTATTATCGAAGACACATTACTTTCATTATTGCACACAACATAATTATATTTTCATATAATTTTTTAAGACAATCTGTCTTGGACTGCTTTGGAAGAACTATTAATTAATACTATTGTTGGTTGTAATGTTTTGTCGTCGTCTAAATTTCTTTTTAAAAATGCAATTCCTTCAGAAGAATCCCTTTCATATCACTGTTATTGTGAAGTCAAATAGTGATGTTTGTGAATAATGTCATATTTCAAATATTGTAACTCCATAACTGATGGCGTTAAAGTATTTAAATGGACTAAGCAAGCTTCCTGCTGGCCGCTTCAAATGACTAAAAAAGAACTAGGCCCAACCGTACGACTCAAATCTGAAAATATTTAGTAACTGGATTTTTGGCTCCGAACCGGTTATGGAGATATTTTTAAAATCTTTTCTGGAAGAAATTAAAATATTAAGTATTGTTGGAATGGATGATGAAGTAACAATTGCAAAAGGTAAGATGCAAAAAAAAAAAACAATGGAAAATCTGTTGCTGGTTCTAAAAATGCAAAACAGTTCAAATAAAGAAATCATCTTGACACAGTAATACAAAGAAAAGAAGCTTACACTAGCAACAATGTTTTACGGAGTATTAACGAGTTATGCCCTTTATCAGTACACTCCAAAAAAATGCTAAACCTCTGGCTTGCATCGACGTATCACTGCGAGCAATATTATATAGGACTTACTCATAACATAATCAAAACAGACAGTCGACTTCTTCATATTCGCCCACCAAAACTCATAACCAGCCGAACAAGATCACGAGTATCAAGAATACTTAAATTACTTTGCACTTTTACCAGAGGCGATTTAAATTTTGCTTAAAAACAACTAAATAGTGATTACGAAAAAGCCATCGACAATTTATTACAGTTCGTCAAACGTTTTGAACAGCTGAGACCACTATTATAAAGTTGTATAACAGAGACAGAGACCACTTGTCAATACTTTAAAACACTTAGAAGCCCATTAAAATCACCAATTTTTATTAGACGAAATAGAATTATTTCCAAAAGATATCACTATCTTTGCTAGATAGTGTCCTAATTTAACAGAGAATTGTGTATAAAAATGCAATATATCATAGCAAGAAATATGACTACAAACTAAAAATCAATGATTTTTCGGTGGAATTAGTAGATGGCACATATGGAACAATAGGTCTCTTCTTAGTTATTGATAATAATTTAGCAATTATTAACATTGAAATGCAGGATGCTGAAGCAGAGAGTAGTAATGAGCTATGCGAAAATCTTATTTTATTAAAACAAGTAACATCCAAGTTAAAACTGATTAAAGTTGAACAAACAAAGGCGTAATTAATTCTATTGCATTCAATAGACCATTGCAATTACAAAATTCCCTAATATATTGGGATTTAATTGATTTATTCTGAACGCTTCCATTATAAGCCATAGAAAACCAGCGATCGATAAATCCATTGAAACATTTACCAGATGCTCAAACATCGAGAAATAAAAATTCGCTATCATCAGCTTCATCTGCAGCATTATCATCGTCCTCAATGTCATCAACATGATCGTTCTTGTCAAGATCAAGTTCGGCATTATCGGACAAACTTATCGACTACTAATGTAAAACAATATAAAACCCAAACGAAACAAAAATAACAAAGCCACAAGCTCACAACACATCTACTTAAAAAGTATATCTTCAGATGAATTGGGGGATAGAAAAAGCCACAATTCGCAGCCGAACGGAGCTCGGCTGCATTTGGCTGTTCGTCAATCTCCGTTCATCAACATGTTCGTTAAAAGGTGGTTTGTTATTCTAGTACTTGAAGGATGCTTTAACAATTTTGTTTTTTTTTTTAAATTTTTCTTTCGCGGAAGCATTTTGGTTTACATGTCAATTGTCACAGTGAAGTTGATCCGGCGTGACTGTAGAATCATTGATTATTAAAAATTAATAAATAAGTCTATATATTGGTGTTCTGGGTCGGTTTGTGTTGTTTTGTCACAAACCGTTTCGATTTAATTTAGCTTTGTTGATATTATAATGCCATATGATTTAGTTGAAGATTCTCTGATCATCCATCCGTTGTCACTAATGCCCATACCTCATTCTTTGAACAACGACTTTCTAATTT
Source organism: Tipula unca (assembly GCA_951394425.1). Classification (NCBI taxonomy): domain Eukaryota; kingdom Metazoa; phylum Arthropoda; class Insecta; order Diptera; family Tipulidae; genus Tipula; species Tipula unca. The sequence continues at coordinate 84,939,064 of OX596380.1, forward strand.
CTTCAGGGTTAATTATCATGGGAGGTGTTAGCGTTATTGCGGCAGAAAATTTAAAGATTACTTGCAATATTCTCATAGCTAACCCTTTATTAATCTCGAATACATTTTTGATCCTTTGGCAGCTAAAATATTTTTGGTCTTCGGACATAAGAGAAAATTGGTGTCGTCACAGTTAATGATTCTTGTTAGATCGTTTAATATTTCGAGATAACTACGGTCTGTTAAGACTTGCTGTGTACTTATTTTTGGAAGAGGATCTATCACTCTAAACACCAAAGGCGGATGTCATTCCAAAAATTATTTAATCCTACCTTTACCTGGATATTCGTCACTTCTCCAAATGGATCAATATCCTTGGCCGCTCGAAAAACATACATTCTTTTTGGAAAGTAGCTTGATACATTCGACAATTCATTGGACAATGCATTCTTCTTCTTCATTGCTTAAGACTGTTGGTGGTGCCTGAGCATTGCCACCTTTATACACTGGCATATGACTACACACATTTTTTGCCAATGACGTCAAATTATGTCTCCTACCGATAGACGGGGTTAAGTTAAAATAAAAAAAATTATTTTCGCTTTATGTTTCGAAAATTCGTCTTTATTGTTTTAGTTTATTTTTTATGTTTGCTTTTCGTCTAAAGGAAATAAAATGCGCTTTTTTATGTATTTTTTTAGATAACTAGTACTCTAAAAAAGTATAGGTGTCATCATATAGCTAGATGATAATAATTTTTTTGCAATTTGTATCAATTTATATTGCAATTTCTTTATGTTCATCACTTTCGTCAATACATAACGAACTGTCAAAATAAAAAAAAAAGGAAACCAGTAATAGTTTATAAACGAACATTTCTTTTTATTCAACTATGCACTACTAGCGTCGAAAAATTAAACTTAATTCGCAGCCAAAATGATAATATGTAATAAAATAAAATATATAATGATTATAACATAAATTTAATTAAAAGTTACAATTTATACTATAATAAATATAATTTAATTCATATAAATGAAATTTTCTACCTATTTAAGATAAAAGAGGTACAAAGGGACGCTATTCTTCTCACCTCGACACTCGACATATTATAGCAAACTAAAAAAAAAACAAAAACAATATTTACAAAATAAGATAAAAAATTTGTTTGTTATTTTACTGCCACTAGCGGCGAAATTGTAAAATGATATTTTTATAAAATATGATTGTATTGTAAATTAATAAAAAATTATAATTTATTTATAGCAATAAATAAAATATAATTTATTAAAACTTAATTTACGTAATAATCAAGAAAACTAAAAAGAACGAGACTCATATTTTCCCACCTTGGCATAATGAAACAGACTAAAAAAAACAATAACGTTATTCACAAAAAGGAAAAAAACATATTTTTTCCTAACTTAACCCCACCTGGAGATAGAGACATAATTTTACGTCATAATTTGTAGTCATAGGCCAGTGTATAAAGGTGGCAATGGCTTGGGCCAACTTTCCACAAATTTAGTCCTATAGTCTGAACTGCAGAGTAGATCTATGTATATTATAAATCCTAAACCCTGCTTTTTACTAATTTTGCCATTTCTTAAATCATGTTATTTCTTTTTGGAATTTCGGATTCATCGTAAATATTTAGTGTTTTAGGCATTTTAAAATATCAGTAATTTAAGTCTGAAAGGGTAATGCAATGATAATAATTTATTACAACTATTAGCACCACATGTATAATAATTGACATATGCCATTTGTAGCTTAATATAAATCAGCTATTGGCACTCTAGTGTCAATAGTTGAAGTTCGATTTATTAAGCGCTAATTATTGTCACCTCATTTATTTATTGTTTAGTAAAAAAAATTAAGAAATTTCAACTAAATTCACTTACATACATTAAGTTTTAAGCCGCTCTCATGCATATATGAGTCTAAGGCTTATTTGAGACGAACTCGAGACGACAACATAACAAAACTAGATTATTGAAATATTTCATAGTGAGATGGAAATAATTTAACTTTTAACATGAGAGTGACTTTAATTAAAATTGTTAGAGTTAATAAATACTAAAATACTAGTACAGTTATTAAAAAAAAGTAATTACATTTCTGGCTTCCTAGATAAAGTGCCATATACGTTTGACAAACTGAATATTGCTACGCGTGATGATTATTCGTTGTGATTTGAAAAGCAACTGAGGGTATAGTGTTGTATTTCCTTTAACAATATACAAATTAATACTAAATTAATACTTATAATCTACACTAACACATATATAGTTAAAACATAATTCGGATACATGAAAATAGGGAAAATATTTAGTTGTACATGGTGCCAATAATTATATCACTTTTATGCAGTGCCAAAAATAGTAATAGGTACGATATGTTTTTTCTGTCGTGATTGATATTTTATATATTTAAATAAAATTGGGGTATAATATTTGCCCAACTGCACAAGAGTCTTTAGGTCTAGAAAGTAGAAGTCGTTTACGACTACAATATCTTGCGCAACATGAAGAGCTGCTGGGCTTCGAACTCGATGTGGCAAGAAGTTAAAATTTATTTGTATAGGATAACGGTCACCAATAACCTTAATACCGAATAATAAATATATAATATATGTTGGGCACAGTGCCACGAGACATAAGATTTTTATAAGGTACAATTATGTGTGCTACATTTTAGTGTGCTACACTTTTTTATCAGTATTACACTTTTGGTATACTCCACTTCTGTGCTTCGTCAAAAGGTATAATTTTATTCACAAATTTACAAACTACGCAGTACTAACTGGGGGTGTGTATAATAACTTAATATAAAATGAATATACCAATACCAACCGAAAATTATTATCAATTTATAATTCGGTATTTTATAAGTTAAGCTTATGTAAGATAAGTTCATGTTTTGCATTAATCCCACGGTTTATCAAAATTGATAAAAATATTAAAATGCAAACACATTTTTGTACAAACATATGCATACATGTATGTATGTATGTATAATGTATATGTATGACAATATAATATATATAATGTATATGTATGTATAACATGACCAAAGTTACTTAATATATTCTGTTCACACTGTTTTTGTCTATACATTCATTTATTTTTAATACGTTCACATACGTGGTTGGTTTTATACAGATCTAGTAGCCTTGCTGTCAAATTTTCTATAATATCAAACAACAAAACCTCAGTATGCTTTTATATATAGTATATAAAGGATGTTTTTTTTAAAGGTTCACAACTTTGAGTTGGCAACACTGCTTTATTTGACAACCCATTTAACAGCAGATAGTTGCTTTTTGTTTAGTTTGGTTTGACATTTCATTATGGATATTGGATAGACTTACATCAGAGCAACGCTTGCAAATTGTTGAAATTTTTTATCAACAATTCCATTCAAAATATTGTTCTCCGATGAATCCCATTTTTGGTTGAATGGGTACGTAAATAAGCAGAATTGTCGCATTTGGAGTGAGGATAATCCACAAGCTTTTGTCGAAACACCATTACATCCACAGAAAACTACTGTTCGGTGCGCTTTATGGGCAGACGGAGTCATTGGTCCACATATCTTCAAAAACGATGATGGTCAGAATGTTACTGTCAATGGTGAGCGGTATAGGGACATGATTAGAAATTTTTGCGTTTCTCAATAAGCTGGCATTAATTTTCCTGACGTGTGGTTCCAACAGGACGGAGCCACATGCCACAAAGCGCGCGCCTCATTTGATTTACTCAAATAAACTTTTGATGAAAGAATAATTTCGCTAATGGTCCAATTAATTGGCCAATAATCCAATGAGGTCTACGTCGATAAACCAGAGACAATTGAACACCTGGAAATCAACATTCGAAGAGTTATTGGCAAAATACGGCTGCAAATGCTGCGAAAAGTTTGTGAAAATTGGTGTTCCAGATTGCGCCTTGTACGCGCCAGCCGTGGCGGCTATATGGCCGAAATCATATTTAAACATTAATATCATAAAATTTTCTATCCAATAAAGCCCGTTTCATTGATATTAAAAATATATTTCTTTGTTTTATTATGATTTAAACTTGTGTAACTCTATAAAAAACACCGTTTACTGTAATTATTCCAACAGTTTTTTGGTATACATATAAATCCTATATTTCTCTTATAATATTGGTGTCTAGTCAAAATAAATATTCTATCTGTTTTTTCTTTTAATGGCTGATTTACATTCAATCCTTTTCTCTATAAAATAGAAGCAATGAACCAATTTAATTATTCTTTGATACAACGTAAGAAAACAAGTACATTTATAAGAATTCCAGGAAAAATTAAAGTAGATATGTATAGTCAAATAATCATTGCCTTTTCCTTAAAAAAGATAAACTGGTTCGTGTCAGATTAAACATACAATGCGATGCGGAACGAAGATTAAACCTACAATGCGATGCGGAATGAAGCGAAACTTTCAAACTCCACTAAGCAAAAAATTAAAATTCCACAAAAAATGTCCAATTTTCAAGAAATAGAACTCGAAAACGAAGAACTTGATGAAAAATGTTTCGAGAAAAGAGAGTTGGTTTTAATAAAGACTTAACGTCTTAGGTTAAAGGTTATTTTATTTTTTTAATATCTTTTATTACATTATCTTCTGCATGAGACATTTTTTTGATATTAAGCAAAATAGTTCGAGATTTTTCAATTACGAACTTTTTACATTTCGTCTATCAATTTTAAAGAATAAGTTTTTATATAAATAAGTTTTTTTATTTCTGAACTAGAAATTATAATTACGTTAGTAAATGCTCAAAATGTTGATTTGCGACTTCGGCCCATCACGTCCCATTCATCGACCTTTGGAATGCTTATTAAACACATCTTTTGCAATCCGAGAATAATGCGCTGAGTATCTATGAATAATAGTGTACATAGTGATGGTTAACTTGACCATGGTTGGGAAACTTTGACCCATTAGAAAATAAAACACTGGGAAAGAAATTGTTGTCGTTTTGTAACTGTTCTTTAAGGTAATGCCACATGCAGTTGTCTTTCCGACCGATTTGGTAGAAAATATGGTAAGACACGCCACATGAGCAAAACAATAATCCGACCGATGTTTACAACAACAAAATGTTTGTTTGTGTTTTTTTTTTTTTTGTCATTTGTTTTTGACATTTAATTTATCAAATTATTACCATATTCATTTTTAATTCTTCATATATTGTACAGATTGACAGCTACGTTTGTAAACAAACCAAATTATCATCGAAGTGAGGTTATGCTCACAACAAAAATAAATATCGGTGATATTTGATCCGTTTGGAACCGACAAATTTTTATTGGGAAGCGTTCGGAACCGACAAAATTTATACCATTTAAGTAAAAAATCGGTTGTCGGACCGGCAGAATAGAAAAACTCTTATTATTCAATTAAAATTGTTATATTATTATAAATTTATGATTTTAATTACTAATTGTAGTTATTTCATATATTTTCTCAATAATTTAAGCCAAAAATATGCAATCATTTAATCATAAATGAAAAAATGGGTCCCAGGCTTTCGCCGATATTTTTATCATGTGGCAACGCCTTTACACGGGTTCCATTATTTATATACATATATGGGTACCATGTATAACACAAAGAACCCTAACCAGATGCCTCTCGTGCGAAACCCGACGTAACATGTTGTACTCTTTCTCTGCAGTTCTAGGCCACTTGATAATTCTTCCCGCGTGAGAAGTCATCTATAACGATATTATCTAAATGACTTGTAACATTTTGAAATCCGCTCTTGTAACTGTGGCACATTTTACAGGTGATGCTTCTGAAATACTAAAAACTATTATTAGTTATATGAAATACTATAAACAAATCTAAACGTTACCTATTATTGTATATTCGCGGTTGTTCGTGCAATCTAAAATATCACTTAATATCTAAAATGGTACAGTTGTGTATTAGATGAAGCTTTTACCTGAACTAATATGTTTTATGGATCGGGTAAATAGCTCAGTGGTTCCAAAAAGAATTCTTAATCCTTGATTTCGATGAGGATGTTCAACATCATCTATATGACCTTATGTGATCTATACAATTTGTAAATGGTTAGTGAAAAAACGGACCTTTAGCCATTATAAAAGATGTGGTATCACAACAGATCGACAATGGTTTACGTGTGCCGAAGGAGACTAAAAACGGAGTTGGATTTTTAATGCCATCAAATAGTTGACATTTAATGAATTTCAAATTAGAGTACTGTTGTAGTGAATTGTGAATGAAATGCGTGTAGTCGGTGTATCAGTGAAAAGGTAACAATATATTTATAGTGATGGTTCTGAATTTTTCAGAAACCTTATTAGGGTGTACCTACGTATTCCATTTATTTTGTTTGTAACTCGAATTATAATTACTTCAATATTTGGAATTTAGTGAAAATATTTTTGGAGCTCCACTATGTTTTGTTCATTATTCACGAATCACCGCAAAATGTATTAAAAACATTTTGCGGTGATGAATTGAAATTTGTATGGAAACTGAGTAGGGCACTTTTGGTTTTAATCCCGAATATAATATATGAGTGAGTGATTGAATTCGGCACTGATATAAAAGTAAAATAAAAATTATAAAAGAAGTTACTTTTTTATGATAATCTAACGAAAAGAAGAGTACAAATTGAATGGCCACTTCATTAAATTGATAATCAATCATAAAAGTTAACAATATGATGATCACTTGACGTATTTTGACGTAAATAATTTTATCTGTATATTCAGAAGATCTCAGTGTTCGATTTCCAATACCTAAAATAAACAATTTCTTAAGTATGGATTCAAACTATTATCTATATCAAATAATACGTTTGTTTTGTATAGATAATGAATATTCACAAATGAAGAGCGTAACAGTGATAACGAATTTGAATTTTTATCTTATCAAAATTAAAAACAAAATTTTTAGTACAAATCGAACAGTATTCAGAATATCAATAAAATTTTGTCAAAACTAATTTAAAATCAAATAAATAGTCTCAATTCTGCTTCCAATGTGATTGCACAAATTATTATGATTTTAAGTGATTAGTGAATATGACAATAAATAGCTTATATAAGTAATAGTAATCTTACCAAATTTAGATAACTATTATTCCAACAACCAAAAATATTTCAGTGTGCAATCAGCAACGATGATCGATATTGATCGACATGGAAATCGATAAAATGAATGAAAAAAATAGTTGTTATAATTTACAAGATCCCGAATGGTTACAATCTGCGTATAAATTTAAAAGTTAGGCGGTAATTCTGCATTCTAAATGAAAATCGTATTTAATAAACATTAATAGTTTCAGATTCGATTTATATACATTTCGAACTTCTTGAATGGCTGGTTAATGTAAGTATAAATCATTTAATGTACAATATTTTGATTGTATGTATATCTCTATGTATTTATAATTCAAGTTTATCGACAATGAACTTTTGCAAAACGATTTGGATTTGAGGTGTACTGTTGAAGAAATTTACCACCACAATTTAGACGGCCAAGTGTATTGTATTCGATTTTACCGTCGATTGGCACGTAAATCAATTACAACAATTTTAAATCGATCGTATTACACCGTAATATCTGATGTGATTGAAAAGTTAAAGTACAAAATGGTATGGAAATCAAAACCAACATATTTCTTACGAATCGATACAATCATAAATGAGAAAAAAGTGAGTTAGTGTAACAAAGTAACAAAATTCTGAAAGTGATATTAAAAATTAATTTCGATTTTAGAAAATCCTAATGAATTCATTTCGAAGATTAAATATTTTACAATTCCTTGAAAATACCTATGAGTTAAATGTTAATTGGATGTATATTGAAAAAATCGAGGTTTATGAATTTTCGACCCAATTGACCGAACAGCAGTTCGCGATGATTGAGAAAAAGTTTCTAGAAACCCCAAAATCTAAAACTTCTCTTTATATTGTAAAAGAATTCGCATGGCATAAACTACATGGTGAATTTATCAATATTGATACATTAGTAATGGATATTTGCGCTGAAGAATGGCGTCATAATGATTTACTTCATGATTACAGTATTAACGAGATTTTTCAAATGGATATGGCTAACAAAGATTATCGGGATGAATTCTATAATGGCTATCTCGACGGATATCTAAAAATTTTGCTAAGTAAATGGTATCCAGATATATACTTACCGAGAACAAATTTGAGTTTCTCTTACCTGAAAAACATAACAGATTGATTCATTATTTTATAAATCAATTTCGAAATAAAATATCTGCACTTTATGTGGTGTACGAGAACCAGAAAATACATTACGAAAATTACGATATACCTCTGAAAATTGCATCGAGCAAAGAAATAATATTAAATGGTGAAGAACCAAATCCTGATGTACTAAAAACTTTGTTACCAAAATATGGTGCAATCACTTTTATTTTGTCAAATTATGTACATTTTACTAATTCAATTTTTTGCTATTTAATAAACCACCCAAGTCGCGAACAAGTATACGCCATCAATTTTCAAAACGATTTCCTATTCCAGGTACCGGATGAAATATTACCAATTCAAATTCTTGTATTTCCAATGGAGCGGCGAACAATTGCGATTCGTATTGAAAATTGTAACAAGAAGAACGCCTCAAAAATGGAACAATTCCTTGAATATTTAATAAAATTATTTAAAGATATCGCAGCGCATCCAAATGTCGAATTAGCCATTACATTTGATATTTGTGATGGTCTTACAGATTGTCCAATTATAGGATCAATTAGTAAAGTATTCCAATCAATTTCGTTTGCATATACCAACTGTTCTGCGGCACAGCTGAATAATTTGTCTTCGTCTATGACTAAACAAAGTAAAATAAGATTCCATCATTGTGATGAGCAAAATGATGAAAATGTGATTCAGTTGATGTCTAATTCGGCTATTGAAATAGAGGTAATGATATTCTCGTCATAAATTTTAATTTATGAAAATTCATTTTTTTTCAGAATTTATACATCGAAGGCAGTAATTCGTGTACACCAATATTATATTTTGCTCTCGCTGAACATCTAATGAATAAAAAAGGTGTGGATTGTGTCAAAGGAATGAAATTTAAAAATTGTCAGTATCTTGTTGCGAATGATAAATTTAAAACGAATTTAAGTTCATTGGAATTTTTTCGAAGCGATGATTTAGTCCAAATTCGTAATTTTTCAAAAACAGTACTAGATCTGTATTGTTTTTTCAACGATGTACCACAAGATGAATTGCCGCCATTTGGTTATGATTGAATTTATTATTACTTAAAACTATATATCCAGTTTAGAAACAAATACAAAATATAATTGAAACCTAATTAATCTCAAAATCAATAAATATAAATTTATTTTTATTTTGATTTTAACTTTTCACTCTTGCACTCTTGTGCTGCATAAGATAATCTTAACTGAATAAAAGTTGTTTAAATTAGAAATATTTTTGAATTTTTTTGTATATGTGTTGTGCGGAACAAGTTTCTGTCAGTCAAGAAGATAAACAATTTATTTTTCATATTTGTTTGACCTGAGTCACCTGAGAGCTCATTGAAATGTTCATCGATTAATCTAAAAATCGAAAACAAAAGCAAAAATCACTTTCTCCCACAAAAAATGTTTTGTTTATATTCATATTGATAAAACAAAATTGATTGGATTGAATGAATTTTTTCCATTTTGTAAGAAATAGAAAATATATTACTATAGGAAGAAACAAAAGTTAATCGAGTTACCCATGATTCTGCTATTTGATTTCAAAGTAATTAATATCGTTACACTGCAAACAGCAGACCTAGAGTTAAAATTTAACAAAATTATTGCGAAGTGACTCGCAACAATTGAAATGAAAGCCGCTATCAAGGTGAAATTAAGATCAACTTATGAAGATTAATAATTTTCACTATCACAGAAACCAAAATAGTGCGTTTTTAATACGTAAATGGCGCTGACTAGAAAAGTGTTTCAGAAAGTGGAAATAAACATAAATTTCTGAAATGTTAACAGTATTGTTGTTAAGCCTAACGACCGATAGATGATTGCCAAATATAGTAAATAAGAGAGGCAAAAAACGTTGGTGGGCGATCATTTTTTGTTATCCGTTTATCTCATTATTTTTCGTGCTGTATGAAAGTATATAAAGGGTTTTCTAATAAGAGGTTTCATTTTGATATTAAAAAACAACGAGTATTTTTTAAGAGAAACCAATTAGTGTTTATTGCATTATAAAGAGGAAGGTATGCCATTATCAATTGAAAATGATATGCCAATTGGCCGCCACGGCTACGCTTACAGCACCATACCATTTTCATGAAATTTTGTATGACTAATTCGCGACCAACATACATTTGCGGCTGTATATCCTCAATAACTTCTTGAGTTCTCGTGTTAACTTAACTTTAAAAGCCTTGATACCTAAGTCTTTATGCAAAATACGGTGTAATGTCGTTTGTGGAATTTCTAATTCCAAAGATCGACGAGGAATCGACAAACCTGGGTTTTCTTCAACACTACGGGCTACAGCAGCAATAGTCTCGGTTGTTCTTTAGCGACGCACACGGTTTCGATTCTTCACATCACTAACTTGTCCCAACGGCTCAAAATTTTCCGCCAGTTTCACAATTTTTTTTTTTAATAAATACATGAACGATGATGGGTCGGCCCATGAGTTCTACATTCTACCAGAGGGTCATAGATAAACATCAATTTAATCACTGATCGTAATCGTGAGATGAAAAATACCTTTTGCATCCCGCCTCTGTTGGGATTCGAACCCGGTACCTCCCGGTTCAAACGTCGCAGTTTTAACTACTGCACTATTTGCTCGGTAAATATAGCTAATACTATTTGCGGCCGAGAAGGTGCTTCACGACGGCCGAAAATGTTCATCATTTTAACAGTTTAAATGCGTTGCTAAAGCGTATATCGTACCATTTTTAGTAATGGCGTAATTTTTACTTGTAAATGTCAATATATTTTTGAACCATTTGACTATTGTGGATGATTTAATAGTAAACATAATCTATTTAGTTAGATAGTAAACATATTCTATTAAACTACAATCTGATTTTTCTACTTCGGGCATTCGGGTGTCAGCAACAATAGAATGGTATGTTACAAGCAATTGCATCACTTGGAAGAATTTGCTTTTGTTCCTATATATTATAGCAAATTGTACAACAAGTAGCAATTACAACAAAGGGCATAGGTAAGTACAACAAAGGGCATAGGTTTGTGACATCAGTGCTTTCATCAATTTGGAATGCAAACTTTAAGCTTTGCTTAATTTTATCAACCAGCTAGTGCGTTAGTTGGTCGTTATATCACTAACTCTACTTACCACTGTATCATTTGACAAAGGAAGGTGCTTTAAACCATCAGAAATTTTCAGCCATGTATAACGGAATTTTAATTACGGTCGGTAATATGAGCCGCTCGCCGATTGTAACCAGTTTCTTTGATGATGTCTGCTTAAAATATTTTGTTGTTCCTTAAATTGCTTTTCTTTCCATTAAAACAGTCAACAGATTAGTGGACGATCCTCTCCAATTACGCTAAATAAATCAAAATCCTAGTCACTTATTCAAGAATATTATACTATAGAATATAAAATGAAATACAAGGAGTGGTTTAGTAGTGTTTTATAAGTAAAAGAGTTATCCAAGCGTTAAATTAGCAACGGAGTGAAGGAAATACTTCTAGTTTCCAGTTTCTGTTGGACTCAAGAGATCAATGAGTCAAAAACAAACTACTACTAAAATACACTACTTCTGGTTATAGGGACAATGGCACACCAGATTTTCGGAGTGACCACTACACGTTTGAAGGAGTGTGGAGGTTCAAATATTTGGTCTCTCTTATCACCCACGATAACAGTGTGGGTGAAGATATTAAAGGCAGCCGGCAGTTGCACATTGTTGTCGAATTTATGCGTTTTTGCCTGCTGCAAAATATTCAGCAGACCATATAACAACCAACCAAAAAAATCAGTCAATCAACAGGCAGCCAACCGCTATAAATTAAAATATGTTCAAATTTTCGCTCATTATGTGAATTTTGCTCTTTTTCTATTTATTTATTTATTTTTTCCATATTTTAACGAAATGTTATTGTCGAGTTGACGTTGACATCGATTTGCGGAAAATACAAAATTTTTTTTTATTTATTGGTAAGTTTAATGTTAATTTTAGTTTGTTATTATCTAACTATATTATGTATTCATTTTCTTCAAGAGAAAATATGTATGGAATGACAGTAACAATGGCTAGATAACTTTTTGCGTGAAAATTATTTTACTCCAATATAAATAGTTTTTTTTTATAAAAAACGATAATGGGTGTGATATTTATCTGTAAAATGTTACATTTTCTGGGATAAAGTTCAGTATTTTGTTTTTATTAAAACTTTGGTTGTTTATCTTGATTATATGTACTTATATTTCTAGATTCATCTAATGGATGACTTTCAATTAATATATGCTCGGATTGTATAAGTTTGTATATCTCATGTGAAGTACGTATACTAAAGCCATTTTTTAGGTTATTGGATTAAACATAATGATAAATTGTGTTTATTACTAGTTCACGAAATTATTCGTTGTGAAACTGATTGATGAAACAATGGTTTATAAAATTGAAATCGAAGAGCATAATAGGATAATATTAAAACCAAGTTCTTCTAAATGACCGGTTAACAATCAAATATTTGAGAATACGGTGGGTAAAAGTAAACCAGAAATAAGCCTCGATGACAATTTAAAAGAAATCTAAGCGATCAATTTGAATGAAGTTGATGACTCGATTATGGAGAACGAGTTCCACCGATTCAAGAAGGGAAAGACCGAAATGCTTTACCAATTAGAGCATTCAAACTACCGGAATAACAATATTAGGAGTTTGATTTGGGGCGATATTTCGTGTGTTGTAGGTATACCACCCAATGAATGTATGATGTGCTGGTGCAACATGCGTTCAAAATATAGGAGGCTCATTTGTGAACACGAAATTAAAAAGTGGGAGTGCGAACCAATCACAACGCAAAGATGTTGGTTGGTTAATAAGGGAGATGGATTTTCTCAAAGAAAAGTAAGTATTTTTTATTATCAATATATAATTTTGAAATTTTTATTTTATTATTATTAAATTTTATAGACCAACCGATAGTAGTTTTGAGCCAAAGCCAATTGACCCTGCTCCAAACATATAAATATAATATTATCAACAACATCTTGATCATTATCATCACTACCTTCATTATCATCATCATCATCAATACCTTCATTCGCATCATCATCATCAACATCATTACCATTAACGTCAACATCATCATTACCATCAACAACGAAATGGTATTGCAAATATCAAAGTTAATAGAAAAATTGAAAAACTAATATTTAAATAATTAATTTGTTTTTTTACGTTTTATGTGTTTATTTGTGTTTTTTCATTATTTGTTTATGTGGATTAGGCCTATCGAGAATATCTCTATACAAAAACTATGTACTATTAATGTTACAATTAATAAATAAAATAACAAAATATACAGAATAAATTTAATTCATTGTATCTATTCCTTAGTTAATTTTATATATACATTAATAGCTATTTAGTACGTTTCATACAGCAATCTTAATAAATTTAAAAAAAAAAGGTAAACTAAAGTCCTAAAAAATGTATCCTGTTCCACACCACTCAAAAAGTGGTAGGATAAGTGATGCGACTTTTTTATTCAGATAGGCCTAATCCTCATGCTGTAGTCATACAATTTAATGGAATGTACTGTTTTGCCATGGCAGCACATTACAATTTGAAAAATACCATTTAAATATTTCCCGGATCTGTGTTGCATTTTGCGCAGTTCGACAGATAAAACGTTACTATTTACTTATCTTCCCATGTTTAACGCATATTTTTCAAAAATAAGTGAAGCTACATATTTCCAAATTGCTCGAATCCTTTCACAAATTGCATGAAACATTTTTCGGATTCGAATTATTATAGATAATTTTATTAAATTGCATTAGGATGTAATTACAAATTGAATATTTTGCATAGTTATTTTGTTGAAAATTGAATATTAGAATATAACTTTTTTCACCAAAAATTATTGATTTTTGTAAATGAAGTGCTCATTTTTAGACACAATGCGAATGTAGAAAGAGTTTCTTCGCTTATAACTACCCGCACTAGCGGCTATAATATATATACCTCCTCGTACCATAACGAAAAGTTTATAAATCAGCTCATTTTTTGAGCTGATTTATAAACTTTTCGTTATCACTTTTGTGCACCCCAAACAGTTGAAAAACCATTTTAAAAATTGTTTGAAATGTCCATATAGCAGAGCTTTCACCAATTAATAAACTTTTTGTAATATATTTTTGATTTTAAATTTTTAATCAAACGCCAAGGTGAAACTTATGATTTTTGCATCATAAAAAAGAACTTTTCAAAATATAAAAAGAAATATTTGTTCTTTAATTAAAGAAGCCGCAATGATTACAAATATTAAAATTCAGTTCAAGGATAATTGTGAAACTATTTTTCGAAAAGTTCATCTTTACATAAAAGGACTTTTAAGTCAGATCGAAATCAAATGAAATATCCACATTTGATTTTTAATTAAAGAAGCCAATAATTACAAATACCAAAATTTTAATTTCCTATTCGAAGGACAAATAAATGTTTTCACAAAGCTCCGTTTGTCATAAAAGAAGTTTTATATCAGATCGGAAGCAAATATTTGTTTTTTAATTATAAACACATTATAGATAATTAAAATCAAGAATTTAATATCCAATTCGAATGACAATATTGTGAAGATTATTTTGAAAAAGCTCAACTTTTCATAAAATAGCTTTTAAAGGAAATCAGGGGTGAATAAAATATTTTCACTTCGGTTTTAATTAACGAACCAGATAAGTGATTGCATATATCAATATGTGTGTGTTTCTAATGAAACAATATTGTAAAACCGTTTTTCAAAAAGCTTAACTTGTCGGATTGGAATCTATTTAACAAACTATTTTTATTTACTCTTTAATAAAAGAAGCTTGTATTTAAAAAAGCTCATATTTTCACAATAGATTGTTGTATAGATTAGATTGTAGAATGTTGGATCGGAATCAATTAAAATCATTACCTTTATGCTTTAATTAAAATTTCCAATTGGAAAAGACTGTGAAACCTATATTCTTAAAATGCTTAGATATTCATTAAACAAATTTTTTTTAACGAATCGGAATTAATTAAAATAAAATAAATACACTTATCATTTAATTTAGAGAAACGGATAGTTACAAAGTAGAAACACTGCAAAATATTTCTTCAAAAAGTGTTTTTTTTTCATAAAGGAGCTTTCATGTTGGATCGTAATTGAATCAAAATGTAGACGTGTTATTTAATTGCAAAAGGAGATGATCAACAAATATTAAATTATTAATTTCCAATTAAGACAATTGTGAAACTTTTTAACAAAAAGCTCATCTTTTAGTCAATTGAAATATTAACACTTTGTACTTTAACTAAATAATTCGATGGTCGCAAATTTCAAATATAAGTTTTCGAAGTGGAAGGACCACTTTTTTTCAAAACGCTCAGCTTTTAATAAATATTTTTTATGTTGCAGCGGAATCAATTAGAATAATTACGCTTGTTCTTTAATTTAGAAGCAAATCATTATGATTATTAAACATTTAATTTTCAATTTGAAGGGCAGACATAAAACTTTTTTCAAAAAGCTCATTGTTTCATAAGATAACTTTTATGTTGAATCGGTAACAAATATTTTTCCTCTTGAAATGCACAGTTAATTTAAAAATCTAAAAGCTGATTTCCAATTCGAAGAACAATAATGTAAAACTTATTTTCAAAAGCTTAATTATTCAAGAAATAGCTTTTATGTCAGATCAGAGTGAAATAAAATATTTACACTCGTTTTTTAATTATAGAAGCACATGAATACAAATACCTAACCTTTTAGGACAATTGTAAAACCCGTGGTTTCCCGAATCAACTGCCATTCGGAATAAGTAAAACGTTCAACGACAATTGAAAGTTTTTTTCAAAAAAAAAAAAGCTCAACTTTTCAAAATCTATTAAAATGCTTTATTCAACTCTATTCAAATATTTTGGTCTACATATATCGGAAAGTTGTAACCGATATTCATTCGAAGTTTCAACCATTGAGGTTACTTTACTCGGCGAAAAATAAGGTAGAAGAAAACCATAATTGAATTGGTGCTCATTATGTTGATATTTAAGATCACCTGCCACCTTCGCTCGCATAAAAATCCCTATTGAATGATGAACTATACATTACTTAAGAACGTTAAGTTTAACTGTACTCGTACATTTGTTGCAAATGTAGAAAAATGTAGTAGATTTTTTAGCATACATATTCGAATAAGGTGGGTTTATTCACACGAGTTTATGACTCGCAACAAAAAAGAATAAACTTTAGAAATGAAAAACTAATCTCGTTAATGGGCCTATATATTTTATAAAGAAATTTGAAAGTGCTAGAATTAGTGCTAAAAAGATTTATATAGTGCCAAATTGCAAAACTGATTTTCATGGGGCTAAAATAAATTGAATAATGCTAAACCTGGCAATGAAAGTGCTAAATTAGCAACACTGCATGGAATACACTTTAGCAATACACTATGCCCACATGTCTTTTAATAGTGACATTTTCAACAAAAGTGATGCCTAAGTCAGATTACTCTTAGAACTTCTTCTATGCCATTTATTTTGTATGCGGTAAACATTGGATTTTTCCTACGGCGATACATAATTTTGCATTTCTTGATATTTAAATGAAATGAGTTTTGACGTAAAAAATGACAATCATGTTTTTCTGTATCGGCCTTTTTTGAAAAAGAGGACTGTGCCTATTCTATCATTTTTTGCATTATCGGCAATTAACAAAATAATAAAATATGGAAAAATCAATTGAACACAATAAGGTAAAAATTTTAAATTAAGTTCCGATTATTTGTGTTAAATGTGGTTAACAACAATGTCAGTGTCAACTTATATGATAGATAATTAATTAATAATTTGAATAAAATATAGTAGACGATTTCGTTGACAGACACCAAATCTATAAAATGTCATCTTTTTTCATTAATTGAGGCTTGTCATCTTTGTCCGATCTTTGAAAAGTGTAATGTAATTGCTCCAAGAAAATTATGAAATTACTTCATTTTGGTAAGAAAATAAGTCTCTTTTGTTTTCATAAAGTTGCCGAGTGTTCTTATCGAAATCAAAATGTTACTATGTTCTTAAAATTTTGGAAAACATCGACAAATTATGCCTAAAATTATTTATTTCTTAAGTGTTAAAACCAAGTAGCTATGCCACTACCGTGGTAACATAATCGCAAGAGCAAGGGAGCTGGACCCATGTCTGATATTTAAATCAAACAAAATTATGTGAATTTGATTTTTATCGTTTTCGAGAGATTTGAAATTTAGAGAATCAGTAGTACAAAATCCTTTTTAGTTTTGAAACTAACAAATTTCTAAACAAACAAGATAAATTCTAAACTAAAAACAATTACGTGGAATAGGGTTACAGATCGTTAAATACTTTATTTATTATATACGTATGTATGTATGTTTATATAATAATTTTTCGGTTACAGACAAAAAATAAAATAATATTTTTTATTCAACTTCCTTTCCTATCTGCAATTAACTTTATTTTATATTTTTGGAAAATTTTTAACGATTTTTGTTATTCCTAGATACTTTTCGACTTTGACAATTAAAAATATTATTCTTTGAACGTTAAAAAATAATTTTATTTTTTTCAAGTATTTTTTTATGATGATGACAGAAATGAGCAGTACTACGATGATGTTGTGATGATTATGATTTTATAGCATAAAACATATCTATCTACTATATATTATGCTATACGAAATACATACATTTTTTTGGTTGGTTTTAAATTTCATCAACAAATGGAAAATTTATTAAATGGAAATGTATGATATGAGAGAGTGTGTTTGTTGCCACTTCTTGTGTGTATATGTAGTTTTTAAATGTTTCCAGTTTTTCCTTTTTGTATTTAATTGCTTGTGCATTTTGTTTTTTTTTTATTAGCAGTTGGAAAATTATATATTTTCATCCGAAAAGTATATTTTTTACACCAAAAATTAAATGTATTTCGTGTTCGTTATGGTGTTATTGATGTTGTCACTCATACATACTGGTGTTCGATGATAACAGAATTTTGTGAAAATTATGGTAGAAGAGTAGCTGTATCGTTTTACTGTGTTGTATATATATGTATATGCTACCATAAAGTCAACTAATGTTTTTAAATTGATGATGATGACGACAGCGACGATGGGAATGTTATGCTCCGTATGTAATGAAATTAAAAACTGCAAAAAAAAATGTTAAAATGGTTTTTTATGTTAAATAGGGAAGTGGATTAAATGATACCGTTATATATTTTACACTCCTTCACATACAGAGCATTATACTTCGTATATGCGATATGTTAAATGAAGTCAAAGTAGTTTGTAAAGTTTCTTGTTGTTGGATTTTATGTTTATGTGCAAAGTTTTTTGATTTAAAATTTTTATATTGTTTTTAGATTTTTTTATTACTTTATAGATAATTCATCATATTTTTAATTAATGTTTTTGTTCTAAAAGTTTTGGATTGCAAAAAGTAGAATGAATGGTCTTCGAAAACACAAAATGTATGAAACTGTTAGATCGCGTTTTGTAGCATACCAATGAAAACGGTCAACAACAATTATATAATATAGCACTTTCTATAACTCAAATGCGAGACTTAATTTCTTACCAACTTTATACGCTACAAAACAATTCCAAGCTTACTCGTAATCTATATAAAATATTGCAATGGCAACTTACGTAGAACTATTGCTGCGTCTGGATTATATTGGAATCCTGAAAAAATTCGACATTGGCAGGCTTCTATCCCCGAATTCCCGCAAATTGTTGTTATACCATACAGGAATTTAAAATTTGATATTTGGGGGTAAGTTAATAATTTTGAAAATTACTATTAACATGTTAGATGGCTAATAATTAACGTAATTTTATGCTTTTATAATTATACCAACAAATTTTATTCAAAATAATATAGATTTACAAAATAAACCAAAACAGATTTACAAGATACATCACAAAAAATCTTGTTTTCCTTTCAGACCGATCAATGAAATGTTAGGCATGTTACGTTTATTATAAACCAGCACTCGAATATATAAATTTAATCAAACCTGGCCAAGTGGCCATAAATACCCAAAACAAATAAATTTTGAGCTTTCATCTAATTTCATCTAATCAGTAATTAAATTATCTTCCTACACACGCGATTGATTTGCATAAAATGAATTTATGGATAGCTTCGGATTTTTTCAATTATAAGCGGAGTATTTAAAAAACCACAAAACAATCTTGTAAAACTATATTTGAATGATATATGATCATATTTAGTTAAGAATTACTCAGAAATTGTTTGAATCCATTTAACGATTTTTGTGTACTAAATCTGTTATCGTCTACCTTTTCTTCGGTATTTTCCTTTTTAGCTTCCCCCAAGACCATCATCAAATTCCATATTCCCAGGATCAGCGTTCGCAATTGCCTCCTTTAGTTGATTGAAAGAGTTTTCTTGATCCGTTTTCCGTCTTGATTTATTATAATAATCCACGTTTCCAATAAAAAATTCCACTTCTTTCAAGTTTTGTGGCCGGGGCAGTTTCTTGATTGCGTTCAAACCAGTGCTTGAAGGTTTAATGCCATGTTTGTCGATTATGTGTCCTAGGTATTCTATCTCGAGTTTTGCGAATTCACATTTTTCCAAGCGGCATTTAAAACCATTTTCTTCCAATCTATTTAGCAGCATTTCAAGGTTTTTTAAATGATCTTCATGCATCATTTGGATATGTGAAGACAATTTGACAATAACCAATATGTCGTTTGGCGGTTAATTATAATTAGCGCCTTTTAAAGAGACTAATTATTACATAATTATAAACTTTAGTGCATTCTTCATTAAATATGGAAAAGAGATATATTATAATCTAATAACTTAAGACTTAAAGATATTTACTCTGACATTGGCCTGGGCCTGAAAGAAATGGTAAGCCTTTTATTTATGGACATAAGATAAAATACCGGGATAATTTATTTACACCCTATAGAATCATCTACAATTTCAGTTCTTTGTGTTCAATTAAAGAAATAGTTTGCAAGTCAATAGTAATAATTCAAGGTACAAATATATTTGTGTTGAGATTAAATAACATCAAAAGCGATTTAGTTAGTTTTCTAAAAATTTAAATGAAACAAAACGAGAGGCGGAGCTGGAGATGAAAGCTTTGAGATTTTAATAATAATTGTTAAATTAATTTTTAATAATAATTTTTTGAATAACGCTTGTGCAGTTTATCCTAAATTAGAATTAAACCAACAAAAACTAAGTAATATGTACATATATATGTATTGTATTAGAGAATATCGAATATAAATGACATTTAGGCGACCATTAAATTATTTGTATACATATAGCTATTTTTTGTATTTATTAATGTATGTACAAATTGGATATCCAAATATGTAGTTGTAAGTAACCATATATAAAACTAAAGGTTTAAAACTAATAATCCAATCATGCCCAACCGTTTGAAAAGCTAATGGCTTTCACATGGTCAACTTGAGGTTTCAGTAAATTTACATTTTCGGATTTTCTCAAGAACCCCAATTTGACCATGTGAAAGCCATTAGCTTTCCAAACGGTTCGGAATGATTGTAGTGCTTGTTCAGGCCTATCGAAAAATCATAGTGAAATTTGTGATAAATATTAAAAATGTTTCTAGATTAGTTAGTATTTTCTTGAATAAATAAAATCTCTAGCTTTATTTATTTCATAAATTTTATGATAAAAGGATGTACATTAATTATTGAATGTTACTTTTTAAATATTTTATTTATTTTTATTTACACACACAGGAATTAAACCATGTACACACAAGAACCATTTTTAAAACGAATTACGCGCACCATCTGCATACTGAAAATCATTCATACACCGATGCAAAAACAAATCTACAAATATTACACCACTTAGCTAAAAGTGACATGTTGGACAGGTTAGAAGAACTTGAAATATACAAGCAGAGGCATAACACATTAATTTTGAACGAAAAAATTTCAACGAAAGCACATAAGCTATATGACAGTATACTACAGTAGATAAACAAACTGTATGGTTAACGAACGCATATATTATGCGGGAATAATTATAACATTAAGTCAATAGTCAATTAGGAACTGATGAAGGATGAACTATCCGAAACCGGTCTTCCATTATTAATTTAATTTAATTATCACAAAAATGAAATTTTGATTTGATTTATTGTTAGTTTACGTTTTTATTTTATAATAAGTTTTTAATGTGTTCATTTTAATTTGTTGTGAATAAAGAAGTATTTTAAAAAATAATCTTATATCTAATTATTAATATTTTATTATTTGCCTAAATGATGACTGTCTTTTATAATAATACACTATTATTTGACTAATACATTCACAAATATTTAGTTTTAGTATAAACTTCACAAAACATATATGGCGTGTGAAGTTTGTACTAAGTAAAAACTATTTGTTATTTTATTATTTAGTTCTAATTTAGGTCTAACTTCACCCGCATTTTGAATTAATGAAATCAGACCAAGTTAGTTCGCCTTCAAAATTTGTTTTTGTCCTGATAAAATAAAATAAAAGAGCAAATAAATGTTTTATGGTTTGTGAAAGATAAATCAAACATCATATATCCCTACACGTATGCGTGGCAAAAATGGTGTTGGCCATGTAGTATTTTAATAAAATTATTCTCAATTTCGAATTAACTACAAAATACATACTACATTTCGTCTACTATCAAAATGGTAGTTGTTGTCGGATCTGCCGCCAAAACCACATCACAAAATAATTATATAAAATTACGATTAGCACACAGTACCACCATTAGCCGTTGAAAAATTTCAGCTTATTAAGCTTTATAGAAAAGGATTCCATAACTTGTTTCAATAAACGAAATGTATTGAATAAATATTTCGATCTATAGATTAGTTGTCGAATATGTTCGCTTTTGGATTGTATATTAATTGGCACAGATCTGGAAACACTGAATTGTTCTAGAACAAACTGTATTTTTTCTGTTTTTAGTAGTAATGGCCTAAAATATATTTGAAAATAAATAAATAATGGAAAATTTTATTTACGATACAAATACTTTGCAGCTGTGTTCACTAATTTTCATGTGATATGCAATTATACACATTGTACGAGCTGTCACGATATTAAAGCTTTATAATGATCATTCTAATAATTAATAAATTCAAAGTAATTTTTCGTGTCGGTGTTTGTACGATTATATTATGCCGCATCTTCTTCATTCTTATTACTATGGATGTACATAAATTCATATCTGTGGCATTAAATAAAAACAGGTTATCGACTAAAGTATATAAATACTCTGTTCGTTTTTCTAAAAACTTAAATTTTAATGGTAAACCTTAAATGTATTAGTTATTTTCTAAAAATGTTGTAATTGTCAAAATAAACTTGATAAATAAATATATCTGGTTTTTATGTAATCACATCTATGAAATACGTGTTAGCTAATAGCTATCTGCACAAAACTCGATTTTGTTTAACGAGGAATTTCCAAGATGCCTATTTTTTAACTGATTTAATCTTTCGAAAATTTGAAAATAAAAAAACACAGGCACGTAAAGAAGTGATAAATTAAATTATTATTTATTTTGATTTAGTTTTATTTTCGTATGTTGTAGCTAATAGATAACGTACATTCAAAGTTACAGACGCATTCGTTAATTATGAATTATTTTAGTTCCTCGTAACTGTCTTCAACCGTTATATAAAGTATGCTTCTACTATCATCCAACAATTCTGACGGAAGTATTCAGGAAAATACTCATCTCTAGATTTAATAAATCTTTATTTTTTTCTCTTGATATTGGATTTTGAAACCTAATATTCTGCCTTAATGTAGACCTATAGATACTGTGGGGTTTGGTAACCATAGATAGTCGATATTCAGGTGGACTTGCTATCTACATATATGTATGTATATGTATATTCACGAAAACATAAATTTCAAAATAATGTCCAAGTGTGAGAAGGATCGCACTTTGCTTTTAGTAATACCAATTATAAAAAGATATCATACTAGGATAGTAGTATACAGATTATTTCAAACAACGAGAGCAATTTACTTAAATATATTTGACGAATGGATGAAAAATATCATAGACCATAACAAAAAGAATTGCATATTTGGTGATTTTAGTATTCTGTAAAATTTAATCATTTAGAATTAGTAAAGTTACAACAACCACCGAAAGTTAAATAGATTTAGTGATAGTTAATTAAAAAAATGTGCAATGCGAAATAGTTAAAGAGCAGCAAATTAGTCACCATTGTAAGGTAAGCGTTAATTGTGGGAAGACAACGTCAACAGAAAATTGTGCCCCGATAAAAATACATTCGCGAAAAAAATATTCATAACTAAGCTTTAAATCAACAATTTCTGGGATGCCAAAGAATTAATGGGAGAGACTGAAGATTTAGTGTTAAAGTTAAAAACCTGTGACTGAATGAATCGACTTGTACAAAATTGATGCATAAAACTACTAAACTGCCATGGTTCGCGGAATATTTTAAATTACTGAAGAAAGATAAACTACGATCTTATGGAATTATGAAAATTATAAATTCAAAGGAGAGCTGGGATAGTTACAAAAGAGCCAGCAATATATATAAACAATCTTTAAAGAAGGAGGATTCGCAAATAACCAATATAATCCAAAAGAACTAAGGAAAACGTTAAATCGATGTATAAAACTAAAACCATAACACAATGGAATATTCAATTGACAGTAAAGTATTAACCGATAAACCGGTACTGTACTTGGTCGAATCTCTGAATAATGTATTTGTCTCCAGTGTGATTGACATCCATAACAATACGACGGAGGTAAAGAATTTTAATGTATTGAATGCGTATCTTTTGTGTATTGGGAAAAAAAATGGGAAAACATTTTTGTTTTCCGATTTGGCTTAAACTTGGCACAAATATGCTATAGACCTTCCAATTTAGTACCGTCGTATTAGTTTTGCTCATTGTTAACAGAAAATACCATTTTTGGTCGTTTTTAATCCGCTTCTTACACGTTTCAACCGCTTTCATTAAATTAGTGTATTAACTCACTGGTGAGCCCTATAGTTTTAAAAGTTCGTACAGACATTAAAAACATCTTGATAAATGTAACACAAAAAACTGCATTGAAATTTAGTAATTGGAACGAAAGTTATGAATGTTCTAGTGCAAAAGTCTAGTTGGCAAATAAAATTCAAAAAACAATAAATAATGTGTCGTGGGGAAAAAAAATGGAAAACAATTTTTTTTCTTCCGATTTGGCTTAAACTTGGCACAAATATGCTATAAACGGGGAAAAAAATGATTAAGATTAGCTATATACAAATAATTTAATGTTCGCCTAAATGTCATATATTTTGGATATTCACTAATACATATGTCATATGCATATTACGTTGTTTTTCTGAAGTACTTAACTTTAAATTTTTAAAATTTAAATTTTTAATCTTGTGCGTAATAGTCAATGTTGAATTGATTATTTGTTTTGCATATGAAATCATACTTGTATTGTACTAAATCGATTTCTTTAATATAAATAAAATAAAATAACCAAAACTATTATTAGTAGTCTGAAGTTGAATGCTGGAACTGATGGTATAAATCATACTATCAAGTTGGATGCAATGAAGGACGAAAATTTCAAATTTGTACGCATTTAATCAATATAAGTTTAAATGAAGCTACAGTTCCGAGATCATAGAAACATCAACGATTATTCCAATCCCGAAGCCTTCTAAGCCAACAACACCAGAAGAGCAACGCGTGAAACTGTGTTACGAGTAGTTAAAAGTCAACATTAATAACAATGAACTAGTCGACCAACAATCTGATGCGACCAATACCTTGATAAGGATTACTGCACCAACCCTTATTGGAGCTGTTCAGAAAATAAACAAAGATTTGGAGAATCTGAGAAAATGGCTGATGTTACATATAAGTTGGCACTTAACATTTCTAAAACAAAGTACATGGTGCTGTGAATACAAACAAAACTAGAATGTAATCAACATATATTATTAGATAATGAAGTCATTGAACGTGTAAAAAATATAAATACCTTGGTGTTATCATTGCTAAATTATTGCTAAAAATATATATAAAAAGTTAAACATATTTAATATAGTTAAGAATAAAATGCCGACAAAAATTATATTTTACGAATCAATTGTTGTTCATAATGATTCAATTAAAAATGGTTTCCAGCCATGGCTTTTTGGGGCATTAATTCTAATTTTTTTAGGTGCTCTGGAATATTTTTTCTCATTTAAAATCGCATAAAACCATTTCAAAAATTGTAGTCCAGATTAAATTCCTGATTCGAGGTTAATCGAGGATGCGTTTAAGTTTAAGTTAAAATGAGATGTTGGTTTAAAATCATTGAAATCTCGAAAAAATTAAGGCGAAATAAAAAAACTAGATTTTAATTGATTTTAAGTTTTTAAATTACAATTATAAGTAATTAATTGAACAAAAATAATTATTCAGTTCATACTCGTATATACAGAATAATTGCATAATGATTCGAAGTTTTTTATTTTAAATAAATCTTCTTTTCAGAATACATACCTACATATATTTATAATAATTTCAACAAGTAATTTAATCACGTACATATTTCCTAATCGGAATTTTAATTCATTTTAAATTAAAAATAATTATCTTACAACATTTTTTCCGACTTTTATTCCCTTTTGTTCAAGAGAAGGATTTTCAATTGCTTTTAAATGAAATGGAAGGACAATAGATACCAATTTAAATGTTGTTGTGAAAGTTGGTCTCATTTTAAGGTGAATGAATTAAGAATAAAAAAATTAAATTAATTAATAATTCGTTGGTATGTATCTGTCTAAATAATTGTGTTAATAATTAATTAGAAAATTAACAAAAGTTATCCAATTAATTCAAAACTTGTACATCGCACCCACTCTCCGTTTTAAAGCACTATATCATCCCCGTTTTTTTGTTCACATATGTTGACACGCGGTTATGATTTTTCGATTAAAGTAATATATTGCTTTTTCGGTTGTCATACATGTGGTATATGTACCCTTTTATTTTGCCAATTTTTTTTTTTTTAGCAAAATATGAATAGAAATTGCTATTTTTTTTTTAGTAGCGTCATTCAAACATGCAAATAAACCCCGGTTTTCCTCGATTTCTATTTTATTTTATGTACAACAACTTACTTAACTATACCATGCATGAAAAATAGCGAAATACAATTTTGTGGAAGTTAAATTTGAATTCAATTGAATTTTTGAAGTAGATTTCAAAAAGAATTTACCAGAACACCGTGAAATTTTATTTATGAAAAATTGTTGATATATAAATGTAAAGTTAATATTTCACATATACGCAGGTTGTATAATAACCCTTTGTGACAAAAACGTATGAACAATAATATAATAAAAAGTTAAATTTAAAAATATGTCAAAACCAACAATAGAGAGAGAGAGAGTAACAAAATAAATCCTTTACTGACTTCCTTCCGTTTTTGAATATGTATACATATACCGGGTACTTGTATTACGATAACCCCAATATGTTATAACAACATATATTACATAAAATACATAAGCTATTTAATGTATTTTTGTTATATTCATAACAAAACACTTAATCTTCATTTTATTGTTCTTGCAGTTCGATTATTTTTTTCAATTTTGGCTTAAAAAGGATTTTTCTTTTCAACATTTCGCGGATAACAGGCAATAAGTATATGGAAAACCTAAAATTTATTATTTTTAAATTTCCGCGAAAAAGGAAATAAATGGCGGTTCGATTAAGTGAATCAGCTCAGCAGTAACAATGCGGTTTAAGATTATCATAATTCATTTTGACATATAGCAAATTGGTTTTGAATTGAATAGCAAAATTACAGTCGTTAAAATGTCATTGTTCATGTAAAATATATATGCTATCTTGAAGTATTTGTTGTACGTAATTTATTTCTTCTGTAATACTTAAATACAACCTGTATGGCCTAATTGTTTAATTTAATTTTGATAGACATATAATGGTTTGTTGTCTAAATAATTCGTAAGGCGTGTTAATTTAAACTTTTAAAGCTTCCTTAAATTGATTCCATTGGTAGTTTCAAAATCTAGTTTTCTACATAATGTTATGCTTACGAATATCATTGATCCAGTACTGCTGTATGAAACTATTATGATGCCGTTGATACGTCGATTAATTCTGAGATTTTTATTAATTTATGTAATTGTGAAACGAGTACAACAAACGAGTACCATAAAATATATTGATATATTGGAAACCTGTACGTAACCGGTACCAAACTGAATTTACACCTAAATACTGATTACATGATATACAAGAGAAAGTAAATATGTATTTTAAAAATTTTGTTGTACAATTGAATGGTTGTAGACTTCTTAGTGGATTAATACGGTCGCATGCGTGAAATGAAATTGTTATTTGGTTATTTATATATTATTATAACAGAAGCCTTCGATAGCTCAGTTGGTAGAGCGGTGGACTGTAGAGTATGTAATAGTAATCCATAGGTCGCTGGTTCAAATCCGGCTCGAAGGAAACAATTATTTTTGTTATTTTTACCAAATTTCTTGAACTCATAGTATTGTTTGTACACTTTAATCCGATCCGTAATTAATAAAAAATATAAGATAAAAAACTGATTTGACTGTAAATGTATATCTAATCCCGCATTTGTTCTGAATAGCCACATTTCCTGTCGTTTGATCTGTAAAATATTAAAATTTTGAAAGGCAAATACAATTTTTCGATTTATTTGTTCACCTAGACTGTGTCCGAAACCTGTAATAAATATTTTTTAGTACAGAATTTTGACATTTATATTTATTATAGTCCATCCCTATCATAATTTTTGACAGATCCGTAAAAATAAATTATATCATTGTGTTTATTTTTGTGATGTTTTTGGCGGGATGATACTTCTATCATGCTAATGTAGATTTATGTGTTTCCCTTTAGTGTCGGGTACACACATATTCACACTCTGCCTAAAGGAACAGGTATTTTCATCAATAACTTCGTTTAGATGTTGATAAATTTCTGGTTCTTCCAGAGTTAACCAATCTATGGTGATATTATCGTTTGCGGCAATACATATACTGTGGAACACACATGATATTTCGCGATCTTGCTTTACTGTGCTTTATATTGAATTGCTTTTGGGTATCTGTCAAAGGCCTATTTACTTTAAAATGAGTAAGTATTCCAATTGGTGTTAACCGACAAGGATAACCACTATCACCTAATAAAACCCATGATAGTGGATATAGTTTATTTTTAAAAATGGGGCTATTATACAGCACCCGAGTATCGTGAACCGACCCTGTATAACCAACGAATATATCAAGAAACCGGAAATTAGCATCACATTTTGCTTGGTATTGTAGAATAGTTTAATTTCCGGTTTATATATTGGTCGTGAAGATGTGTGGGACAACCTATTTTTATGTGTGGCTCATCGATTGCTCCAACAACGCGATTAAAAATCGATGTCCTAGCACGTCTTCCAAATTTTCACCCGATGTCTGGTAAATCCGTGGACAATCTTGCACTCTCGGCATTATACGGTCGAACGTAAAATCCAGTATTTTATGGATTATGTCATTTATTGTTGACCTCGGTATATCCATGATTTCACTCATCGATATTAGCTAGTAGCTAGTGTGACTTCCCAGCCATAACAAAAAGGCCTATAATTCAAGCTCTAGAGACCATACCCATGATCTAAAAACAATCCAATTTGTTGAAAGGTTTTGGCTGATACGCGTAATTGCTTATGGGATTCACTGTCATCGTATCACAAAATTCTTTTAATTATTGGGTTTTGGCTTTGTGATGTATATGGGATCTCTATATTTATACTCAACAATATTCTGGTATTTAATCGTTGTTAAAGCGTAAAGTCAATAATAATAAACAACAAGAAAAACGATTATCGGTTCCATTATTTTAATTTATTTCACAAACATTTCACGTTTAAAAAAAAACATATAAAGTGGGGAAAAGGAATTTGAGGTGGGGAGATTTATTACACATTTCGGACGACATAATAAAAAATTGTGAATGTAGGGGAATAATTCTCAAATAATGTCAACATTCTGTACAAAAAAATATTTATTATAGGTTTCGGACACAGTCTTAGTGGCAATGAAACAAAAAATGAGCTGCGTTTCCTGTCAACATTATCATTTATAGCATTTTTTGTAACTTATTGTAACACGGCCAAGCCAAATGCTCTGGATCAAAGTTTACTATGAAATCGACACAAAACTTTGAAAAATTGTATTGTTTTTGGATAAAAATGTAAAATCCGAGTAGCATTTTGGATCCAAAAACAAAAAATAATACATATTTTCAAATGTTTGTGTGAATTTTATAGTGTTGAGCCGGATCACTTGATGTCATAAAATGCGGCTATTATATAGGTATACTTGTCCAAATATTTCGTTCACCCGATTTGCGTTTCTCTTTCTAGTAACTTTAGGCTGGTTACAAAAATACTGCCTAAAATTGTTTATGATGGGACATTTTTTTTTTAAATAAATTATCAATATGAGACTATGAAGGTGGACGAATAGTCGGATAAAAGTCAACTTTTAAAGGTATTAATTTATTTCTAACATTTTGTTTTAGTTTTATAGCTTTCCTTTATTTTGTCCACAGCCCAGTTTTTTTCATCATTTAAAACTAAGACCTTCCAGAGATAAGAGGAGAGTGTGACGACATTAAAGTGCGGCTGGCAGCAGGCAATCGTGCTTTGTATCATCTAAGGCCACTGCTAAAATCTTAACACCTATCAATTGTCAAGAAGCTGAAGCTTCACAAAGCATCGATCAGATGGGTTGTTATGAATGGATGTGAGAGTTGGACGCTGACGGACGAGTACGAGAGATGGCTCCTTACATTTGAGAGAAGGATTATGGGTGTGATATAGATGGTATTTACATACTGAGCTATGTACAATATCGAGATGCAAGATCGTTAGAAGATCCCCGACATTGTACATGAACTATGATCGCAGCGAGTTCGCTGGCTCGGTCACGTTCTGCGTGCTGATCCGGAACGGATTGTGCAGCGATCTCAGAAACGGGAGCCATTATTATAGTTTATCAGTAGGCGCAGAGGTCGTTGCAGGTGACGATTGCTTCACGTGTAGAAAACGACTTGGCTTCTCCAGATTGTCTAAGACAGTATGAAGACCAAACAGAATTTTTCTGAATCGAAACCGTTGGAGCCAGGTTGTTGACACAGTAAGAGGCCAGTATTGACCTTTTAAGAACTGTATTATTATTATAGACGTATGGACAGACTAGACCGGCGAGAGTTTATGTTTTACATTTTATGTACAGAACCCAAAAAACATAAATGTCTTTTAAATTATTGATTTATAGGAATTAAAAAATTTGTTAAACATTTATAGTTGAAAAATACACCAATTTATATTTTCGGCAATACGCTTCAATAATGCAAGTACTTTACTACCCCGTTATTTCATGGCCCTTTTAATTTTTTTATTAGTTTTTTTCTATTTAATGGATTTGTTCCACCCATTTTTATTCGCTCTAAATTAGTTTAAGATATGATAAGCTATTTAGAAATATCATAAATAATTTATTGTGTCACGTTTTAACAGAATTCTGAGTAATTATGGGAAATTTTAAAAATCCACGATACCAACACACCAGAAGTTTGGTTCATATTTTTCGTGCCGTAAAGGTATACATTTTTAAGCCAAATTGCCAAACGTTTAACATTCTTTGTTGATGATTTAAATTAAATCATGCTCCAATATATTACAACACCTGGAATTCAATGCTTCAATAATTCATTTGTTGACACGATAATATTCAATATTTGATATTTTGAAATCGATATTAAAAAATTTCGTTATTTTTTCGTTAAATTCCAAATTACGATTTTAAAATATGTCGTGCCTAACACATTTTGAGATATTTTCAATCCAACATGAATACTAAACGATTTATCGTAGTAAATGGTATTCCGAGTGTTCGACCACAATTCATATAAGCAATTGAAATACACAGTTTTTGGTTAGCATAAGAGAGGCGTTAAGAGTACTCAACCCGAGACTAGAAAAATAAACATTCTCTTAATTAGTTTTGCAGATTTTTGTTCAAAAGTGACAAGTGAACAAAAATATTGTAACATGCCAATATAGAGGATTGACTACTACGATAAATAAAATTATTGTAAGTAAAATACTGGATTGTTAGCGCTCACACATCCAGATGCCAGCCATATGCAACAATAATGGATCTGCTCCATGAAATTTTTGATGAGCGAGTTATCTTAAGAAAATCAGAATTTGCTTGATCTCCCCGTTCACCTAACTGGTTACCTCCAAATCTTATGAGGGTACTTGAAGAGTCTGGTGTATGCTAACAAATCAGTAAAAGTTCAACAACTAAAATTAAACATTCAAGTTGAAATTAGAAATTTCACATCAGAAACTTTGTAATCAGTTATGCAAAATTCGTTAGAAAACCCCATAAAAAGCCATAAGAGAGTTATGTATGGCTAATAATGTCGAATAAATGTGCTCTAGCCTCACCAACGCGAGCTTTTTTCATGAATAATTTGGGGATTTTCATTTTCCAGAACCGATCGTTTTGTTTATTAACACTGTTTCTACCTAAAATTTTCATTTTTGCATATACGGTTACCGTATTGTTTCTTAATGAATTTGCCGCGTCTATAGTGTAGACTCTCGAATGTTAAATATAAACTGTCAAAACTAGCCTCGGTCCTCAAATTCGACATTCCGATTTAACTTTTTAATAAAACATCTTGGTTTTTCATACCAATACATATGTATATACATTTTTAATAGAGATCGCCAGCTGATTGTGTTTGAGTGGCACTTGTCAAGCCACCTTCAGGAACAGCTGCAAGGAAACACATAAATGAGAATTAATATTATAATTATTTATATTATATAAAAGATACTTATCTTTAATATTTGAATTTATATCTATTATTTGTTGTCAAATTACATTGCATGAAATCATATAAAAATAATTCCATAAATATTAGTGGAAATTAATTGCTTCCAATTGGAATTATAACTTATACTTACAATTACATGCTACAAATATTTGTAGTCTGAAATAATTAATAATTAATCCATAATTAATTTATAATTTATATTTAAATTTAATAATAATTAATTACTTACCTTTTTATATTATTTACCAAATTCCAACTTAATTTGACATTCAATTCAAAACCACATAAATGTTAAACTCTATCTCTTAAAGGCTAAAACCTAACGAATGTTTAGATTTTAATTACTTATTTATGTATTAATAGATTAATATTCGCCATCTATTTTACTTAGTATGCACTCTCAATAGTGAATGCGTTCTAAAACTTATGGCTAAGCTATAATATAGGCCATCTAGCATTAATTGTAAAAGCTACATATTATTGTAAAATTAAGTATATTTGAAAATAAAATACTACACTTGCTAATCATCCATGAACATCACAAGTTATAGTATCAAAATAAAAATAAATCGATTGTGGTAAAACTAGGTAGTTTTTTTTGTATATATAACCATTCAATATACCGATCCAACATATGGTCCTTCGAACCGGATACGGTACTAGTGAATTTAATCCAACGTTTCGAGTTATTTATCCAACGTTCATCGATATATACATCAAATGATACAGCATCCATATTGCGAGATACGGTACTAGTGAATTTAATCCAACGTTTCGAGTTATTTATCCAACGTTCATCGATATATACATCAAATGATACAGCATCCATATTACGAAGTTACATATTAAGACACTGGCGTATTATAAGTACTAATCCAACGCCAGCCATCCAATTAAGGTTATATGCATATTAAACCGAGTTATCCGAGCTTCAGATAAGAAAATACATCATATAATACCATCCTAACCACGCTATTGAGGTAATAATCGAGCCACGTGGAAATTAAATCATCCAATCCAACTACACCAAATCGGCACTTAAATCGCACCGTAAGTAAACTCCATAACCATAAGAAGATTAAAATTATAATTATTGTTACCACGTGTATTTTACGGAGTGAATTGGTGCAATGAAATAAATTAAAGTTAAATTAAAATGGCCGATTTATTGGCGCTTAACAGAGTGCGTGCAGCAATAAAGGGCAGCTTAACTCGAATGGAAAATTTTATTGTTTCAAATTCCACTAAACGTAATGAAATTTCCATTGATGAACTGAAGGTTCGGGTGGATATCATACATAGTTTGAGAGCGCAGTTCCTTGAAGTTGAAGAAAAACTATATATGCTGGATTCTAACCTAGAATCACAATTAGACGAGTTTGAATCGAAATATTATATGGTTGCCGGAAATCTCAACAAATGGATCCGAGCATTAAATGAAAGTGATCATGGTACCGGAAGACATGATGAGTCAATGTTGAATGCTACCCAGCCTTCGTATGCAGAGATTAAGCTGAAGAAATTATCCATACCTCCTTTCTCTGGTGAATATACGGAATGGCCGAGCTTCTACGACCTCTATAACACGTCCATACACAGCAAGGATTATCCTGCAGTACACAAGTTCCAGTATCTGAAGAGCTTGTTGACAGGGGAAGCAGCACAATTAATACGATATTGCAATGTTACGGAAGCCAATTATTACGAAGCATTTTCAAAGCTGGTCGAACGCTACGATCGCAAAAAATATATAGTAAATGCTTTCATCCGAACATTTATGGATCAACCGTCAGTAAGCCAAGTGAGCAGCTCAAGCATTAGAAAATTACGAGATAGGTCGGATGAAGTACTTCGAGGCTTAAAGGCGCTCGACTCAAAAGCGGAAACACGAGATAGTTGGCTGATATACATATTAATAAAGAAGTTGGATCAAGAAACCAAAATGTTATGGTGGTGTGGACCAGACTGGCTGCGTTTAGGAGAGCAGTGGTGGCCAGAACAAAGGTCATCATACGAGACGGAAGAGGAGCGTAAATGCAAATGCTCAGATGTATTGTTAGCTGTTATGACCAACTCATTATTGGAAATTTTAATCAAACGATATAGCTCCTTTGAGAAATTAAAAAGGATACTTGCATATGTGTGGCGGTACATAAATAAACTACGAAAAAAGCGAGAGCAGCGGCTGATGGCAACTGAACAAAGGAAACCCATAGAAATTAAACCAGACAATCGTATTAAGCCGAGAAGAATTGTTGCAAGCAGAAAGAATTATTATTAAGTATATACAAAATCAATATTTTTTAATTGAAATTAATTCTTTAAGGAAATATCAAGAAATACCAAAGAAGAGCTCAATAAAGACGTTAAATCCTTTCTTGGATGAGCATGAAATTATTAGAGTAGGAGGGCGAATAAATAATTCCATAGCTACATACAACGCCATACATCCCATGATCTTGCCCTGCGGTACGCCGATTGCTAAAATAATAACGCTAGATTTTCATCTAAAATGGTTGCATATCGGATGTGGAGCTTTAGTGAGTCTAGTTCGAAGTAAGTATTGGATCTTACGGGCAAGAGATGTAGCCAGATTAGTAATACATAAATGCATAAAATGTATCCGGTACAAACCAAACTTAGAGCAACAAATGACGGGCGACTTACCTCCAGTCTCACCAGGAATCCCATCGACAAAACAGCCTTCAATCGGATAAGTAACAAAGTCAATAGGCTAATCAAAAACCTAAACAAGATTGCTTCGACAACTACTTATGCGGGCTAGGTCCAGAAACGGATAAAGACTACACGTTATGGAAATCCAACAGATTGTAGTATGTACCCAAATGTTTCAAAACGGCCCAAATAATTATGCTGATGAAACCAGGCAAACCAGATGAAGAAGTAATATCGTATACGGTAAACCGACCAATCTCACTGCTCCCGACCTTATCAAAGCTGTTTGAAAAACTACTTCTAAAATGTCTCCAGCCAATGGTAAACGTTTCTGATTTTCAATTTGGATTCAGGAGTAACCACTCCACAATAGATCAAGTCCATCGAATCACTACGGTGATAGAGCAAGCGTTAGAAGAAAATAAATATTGCCCCGCTGGATTAACATTCAAGATGAGTAAAATGTTACCACAAAATTATTGCCAGCTGCTTGAATCATACCTCTTTGATCGCAAATTCAGAGTCATCCATGAAGAAACATGTTCTGACTTTTATCCGACGCTAGCGGGAGTTCCGCAGGGAAGCATATTAGGAACCCTCCGCTACCTTCTCTGCATTGCAGATTTACCTACAACGAACAAAACATTCATCGGTACGTTTGCTGACGACACTGTTATTATGGCACTAGACGAATCTCAACAAAGGGCAGTGAAATATCTTCAACGACCAATGAACAACGTTACTAAATGGACGATTGATTGGTAAATCGCGCTTAATGAGCGTAAATCAACCAATGTGACATTTACGCTCCGACCCATAAATATCAACCAGCACATATACATCAACGGGGTACAAGTGCCGCAGGCTGAATCGGCCAAATACCTTGGTCTGCATCTAGACTCAAGGGTAAACTGGAATTGTTTTTACTTGACAATATTTTGTCATATTTAATAAACGTAAAAATGAAGGAAAATTTAAAATGGAATGTCAAATCGGGGCACCATTTATATTAAAATGGTTGCTGACCTGTTTGGGAAGCGTATATCATCCAAGCAAACGGATATATTGGATTTTGTTAAGCTGGTGCAGTTTTTTCAATACATATTTGTTATCGTGATGATGATGGACAAACGATTTTCAATTATTTTTTTCTTATGTTTTCTCCTAAATAAATCATTGATCAGAAACGAATTATAAATTTATTGTGAGTGAATGCTAGGTACTCACGCACCTCGAATCCAACAATATTGTGTACATATGTACATATATAGCAGGTCCCCCAACAATGTATAACATGTAATTATAAAAATAAAATTATACAAAGATCTGCTTGTTGGTTTATACTTAATAAAAAATTTAGAATTTTAGAAAATATATGTATTTTTACCAGACACCCCATATAATAATCGTAAAAAAGAATAACCCTTTACTACCCTTTAATCGAACATAAATTGATGATTGTCATTATAATCATCATGTAAAAGATAATAAATAAATTAAAAATAGTTGAATTATAATTATTTTTTATTGTTTTGATCGTAAAAATGACAAAAAATACAAATAAAATTCTGATGGGTGTTGCGGGGTAGATAGCTGGTTTCACCAAAGGAATGGCAATCTTTTTATTTCCTTCAAAAATTATCTCTCTTGTCTGTTCCGCATATACATACAGTTCGTTTATAAGGTGTGGTGGTTTGTTTTAAAAGTAATAATTTTTCTTTTAGTATGTTTATTTTTTATGATTTTTTAATTACAATTTTGTTGTTGATTATGATGTTGAATTAATGTAAAAAACATCGCTTGGTTGAAACAAATTTTATAGTTTTTTTTTTTTTTGTAAAATAATTCTACTCGAATGATTAAGATGACAATTTTTTTACTTGTTTTTATGATTTTTATATACACATAGAAGATAACGTTGGATGAAGGAAGTGACTGTTGACTATTTGGAACGGGTTAAAATAATGAAAAGCTTAAGGTTTCTGGAGTGGATGGTATAATCGTTATAAACA
The DNA here is from genome assembly GCA_951394425.1 of Tipula unca. Taxonomy (NCBI): domain Eukaryota; kingdom Metazoa; phylum Arthropoda; class Insecta; order Diptera; family Tipulidae; genus Tipula; species Tipula unca. The sequence goes on from OX596380.1 coordinate 84,975,987, forward strand.
TTTTAATAACTTATATATTTATGACTATCACATAATACAAAACATAAAAATAAATTATTGTTGTTTATGTTAAGCATAACGTGTCTTAATCTTTGTCGAATACAATATGAGATGTAGTGAATACTTTCTCTAACTACATATTTAAAATATCCAATGTTGGCAGTTGGACATTCTATTTGATTTTTGATTATGTTTGACACGATATAAATAATGAACAAATTTGGCCATATTGGTAAACCGAAACTGATGTGTTTGACCTAAGAAAGTTTTGAAACATGCCTTTATCGTGTGTTTCATTTTCAATCGTTCAATTAGGAATTATAAATTATAGTGGATACATTCCACATTACAGCAAACTTTATCATAATTTTTTGATCGTAAATCCATATAAAGTATATTAAGTGCAAAAATTCATCATTTCATAAATTCTTGAAAAACCCAAATTTTTCTATACTTATAAATACTAAAATAGTTTATAATTTAGGAATATTAGCATATTAACTCGTAAACTACCTGGTAGACCTGCAGGTAGACCAGTATTTCCGTTTTTCTTACCACTTGTGAATTACATTTACATATCAGTTAGTTCTGCTGATTTCACTTAAGATTTAAGAGCAAACAAATATTTCGGTGAATGAAAATAAATTAACTAACCTGCCCCGACACGATTTTGTATTTTATATTGCGCGCAGTTTAATCAAAACATAATATTATAAATTCGTAAGTTGTGTGTAGCTCAACATTTACACAAGTATACATCAAACAAAAAACATATTCGCAGAGCCAAAATTTGATTCTTATGTCACTAACTATTTATATGCTAATTTTATTGTTTGCATTTTTAGAATGTTTTGTAAAAAAAAAAATATGTTCCCAGGTGTTTGCAACTGTTTATAAAATACACATCCGAAGTGAGAAAAACAGAACATATAAAGAGAGTCGTTTTATCGAAGACAATACCAAATTAATTAGACCAATCTATGAAATGGCTATAAAAACCTACATTTTACATGTGCATTGAGCATTTAAAATAATTGATGACCTAAATAAAATTAACGTGATTGAATCATCAATTAGCTTAAAAAGACGAAGTAAAGAAGGTCTCAACATGTGTATATACCTCCAGTGCAGATGAAGATGTTTGACAGATATATTAAATCAAGGATACCTTTGCAAACAATTCCAATGATATGGAAATACACAAAAATACCGCGACAAAGAACCCACCCAGAATAGAAAAATGACTATAGCGATCTTAGAATTTATTGCTGAAATGCCAATGGACTCAACATCAATACGAATTGCAGATTGTTCAACTTGAAACTGAAGAAACACAAGCAACCTCTAGTAATACTTAATGTCAAGTCCAAAAATAATTCAATTTCTGTTATTGGAGTTAATTGCGCGCCGAAGTTCTTCCTGAAAGAAAAGTATTATCCCGGATTCTTTAGTAAACTAGGAAATGATTTGTAATTGAAAGAGACTTTAATTTAAAAAATAACCACTAAACTAACAACAACCTGATGCCTGATCAGATGGAAAACTAACCTTTTGGCTAGCTCATCCAAACAAAGTTCCAGATCTGAATGGGTTTTTCATAGTTAAGAACATACTCGCATTTGTAAACGATGTGCAATTAGACGAAAGTGGAATTTAATCTCAGATAACCCTTTGATACTATACTGATACTAAGTGAAAATGTCATACAGGAAGAAAAGAATCCAACACTCCTGGTAGGAGGGTTTTAAATTGTCGCAGGAGAAGGAGGAGAGGGACAAATGAAATTAATGGTTGTAGGAGCAATTAAAAAAAGAACTATAAAAATGAGTACATGATAAACAGCATAAATACTTTGGGGAAAAAATTCCGAAACTAAAAGAAAATCAAGAGCAACAAAGAGTGGGAAAAATATGGTAGCAAACAAGAATTCCTCATTGAAAGAATTGAAGTTAACCAATGACAGTAGTAATGGTTATTATTTTTGGAGATCAACCAAATAAATGTAACGATCAATAAAGCAGCAGCAGGCCAGCAATAATTAGATATAGCCCAAAAATTTACTGAACAGGTCGAATTTAGAATTAACTAACACTGAAATAATTAATTGTCTTCATGTCCAATTAATTATTTCAGTAATAGTTGATTAATAACGAATTTAACCAAATGAAAGTGAATGAGTTCGCATACCAACTTTACAAACAAAGGTTTCTAACAAAAAAAAGTATCTCGGCATGATCCTAGACCTTAAGCTCCAATAGGAAATACATATCAACCAGAAAAAATAAGAATTAGGACTTAAATACAGAAAGAGTACGCCAACCTAAAAGAACCAAACTTTGTTAGCTGGTATAAGAGTTAGAGTAACAGCGTAATGATTTTCACTATAAAGATGTGGTTCATTTAATTCAATCTACCAGACACTGTAGAACGTCAATAGGAAGAAGCCATAGACAAATATTAACTTAATAAATTAAATCAGTATCAATTTGCTCACTCTACTCTACTCGCTTCAAAGAAAAAAATACTTATGTTATTACCCAATATTTATAAAGCATTGATCAGACCTTACCTACAATATTGTTCTCAAGTCCTTCCACTGTCATTGTTTTTTCATTTTTAATACCTAAACGGAAATTGTATTCTAATAATCTTAGTAAATTATTAAAATTGCCGCCGTTGCTGGCACAGTAAGTAGCATCCTTGCTTTGGTATTCTGGCGGGCATCGGGTTGGATTTTCGGTTGTGTCTAAAAAATTATGGTTGTTGAGTGTTTTTAATGTGTGTTCGTCCGGGTATTGCATCGTGGGTCCATTTTGTTGCATTGACAGCTGGATTTATCCGCCTAACTTTAATATTTTTTAAAGTTAAAATTTCTTTACTCTAACTTTCCGTAATTTCTCAATTTGCTAAATTAATTTGGCCTCTCTATAGATCGAAACGTATTTATAAACTACATACACCACGTGAATTAAAATATTTTACGAATCTACTAAATTTTGAAACTTGATTTTTTTTTTTTGTTATCATTGTGAGAAATGTTAAAACTTTTAAGCTAATTTGGATTATTGGAGAAATAATACCTTGATCTGTAATAATGTATTAGAAGGCCGTTGAGGTTTATTAATATTTTTTGTTATTTTTATTAAAACGGTTGGAACCAACAGAGGTTCCGCACTCAAAGCCACAATGAGCCCATAGTGCAAACCTTGAGGATCTATCCTAACTCGCATAAGCCCACTGAGATGGATAATAATTGATCTACGTTCAAAGATCAGTACGAGAACACATGGGATCTAGCTTCGACGCCGGACAGCTGCACAGGTAGTGTAGAGTCGCCACTTCCTCCAGACAATCGTCACAAAGATTATCTTAGCTAGTGCCATGCGTTGGAGATGAACCTTAAAACATCCATGGCCCGTAATAAGTGCAACCAGAATTCTGAGTTGGCTTAAGGATAACACATATTTAGTGACCCCCACGTTGGGTTCGATGATGAACCGTTTTACCTTTCGATAGCTAGGCGTTGAATGCCACTTCTGCGCCACTTAAATTAAAACGAACTTCTGAATACCATCCTTACCATCGTTGAAGGAAAGAGGAATTGCTGGCTCGGGACCACAAATACAACGCCACAATGAGCAGGCATCCAGATGACCCTTACTCTCGAATTAGAGCAAAGGAGATTAATGAAGTGTTTGCACTCTTTGACCAGTTTGGATGTAGTCAAAGGGTTTTTAAGGGTATTGAGCACGGCTTTTCTATCCGTGCAGATAATAATATCCTTGCCTAAATCACTAAACTTAAACGCCTCAATTTCACTATGGGTAAGTGCAATTAAGTCAGCTTGAAAAACCGTGCAGTGTTTGCCCAGACTACCCGAGAATCTGAGCCCATACAAAGAAACCAAACCCTGTACTGACTTCTGAACGAGCGCCATCTGCAAAAAATACTATCGACTCAGACAACTGTCTATAGAAACCCTGAGAGACCCACAGTTCTCTCGAGGGGAAAACAACGGAGAATGAATTGGTGAAGTTAAATTCGGGCAATAGCCTGTCATTCACCATTTCAACCTCCGGAATATGTGACTTAAACTTATTAAGAAGGCATTATATGCCCCAATGCACCTCAGTCAAAACGCAGCAGAGCACGCCATACCAAGAATGTAAGACTGTAATTTGAGCAAGCATAGAATAGACTCCATAGCAAGAACGGGAGTAGACGACATAGCCCCGGTTATAGCCCTACAGGCTGTCATCTGCAGTCCTTCCAGCCTTGCTACAGAAGACGTTAGTTTCACAACTGGCCATACCATACAACTGCTGCATACAACAGTAAGGGTAAAACCAGTGATTTGTACATGAATAACATCTTTTTAGGGGTCAGACCCCAGGAATTGCCAAAGGCCCTTCTGCATTTCCAAAAGATAGCAATGGCCTTTTGTAGCTTATAATCAAACTGATATTTCCAGGAGAGTTTACTATCTAGAATAACGCCTAGGTGGCTCTGTTCTTGTAATTGCTCTACCAAATAGAGTGGGAACAGATATATTAGCACTGTCTCTATGTCTGGAAAACACAACCAGATCAGTTTTCGAGGGATTGACAATAAGGGCGTTCTGCATCAGATCAGATAAGATGTTCAGGTATTTCCCAGAAACTGTCAAAACGAGACAATCCGCGTAGCTTTGCACGATGAACCCAGATCGCTGCAATTTAACAAGTAATTCATCGATAACCATAAGCCACAGCAAGGATGAGAGTACTCCTCCTTGTGGACAGCCTTTGGCTACTTTGACAGATACTGATGAGGCATCTAACTCAGTCTCAATTATACGGAACTTGAGCATTGAGTCGATAAATCTAACAATGGTTTGACCAATTTTAAAATTGGTACACACACACGTGATCGAAGAAAACAAAGTGCTATCAAAACCTCCCACAATAACCGGGAAGGTATACCTACAAGAAACTCTTTTTAATCAAGTTATATTTCGATTCTAGTAACGAGTTCATGTAGAGCAGTTTCGCAGGACTTGCCAGCTCTTTAAGCATGTTACATGTTACTGAGTGGGGAGGTAGTTAAATAGTTATCCCTAATAATCGAGCAAATAGCGCAGGGGTTAAAGCTGGATCGGGACGTTTGGATCGGGAGGTACCGGGTTCGAATCCCAACAAAGGCGGGATGCAAAAGGGATTTTTCATCTCCCGATTACGATCGGTGATTAAATTGAAAACATCTATGACCCTCTGTTGGAATGTAGAACTCATGGGCCAACCCATCTTCCATGTCTCTGTACAGCGTAACATGGAGCTATGCAATGCGCAGGTGGTATACTGTACTTGTGTGAATGAGATGAATGGGTTGAATGAATGTTCGTGTGATTGTCCGGGTATGCACCGTGGGCCCGTTTGTGGCATTTAGTGCTGGAGTTATTGGAGCCGCCCAACTAAATTTTTTTGGTATAATCCGATTTACCAGCTTTAGGTATGAAAACTACTCTACTCCTGCTCCAGGATCGTGGTACAGTACTAAAAGCAATGCACGCCTGGAACAGATTGAGCAGGTGAGTGTGGATGGGTAGAAAACCATGCTGCAATTCAGTAGGGGAAACGCCGTCAGGACCACTCAATTTGAACGGTTTAAACGAGAAAACACTCCAGTGTAAAACATCAGTATAGAGATCAGTCTACGGGCTAAGTTCCAATCCGGCGTACCGACAAAAATGTCAGGAGGCTCGGAAGCAACCTCACCCAAATCAACAGTGTCACAACCAGGAAAATGGACAGACAACAGTAGCTCACCAGCTTCTCGCCTGCAGGAGGTGAGTTTCCTGGAAGGTAGGCGAAGGCTATCAAGTTTGCAAGTATCATTCTTAGCCAGAGTTTTGTTAAGTCTGGCGAGAACAGAAATTTTTCCACGCAACCCCTGCGCGGATCTTAGGCTTTTCTATAAGTTTTTTGAGCTACCAAAAATAGAGCCCAATCAGAGATTTGTATGAGATTCGTATTTTTGGCTTTATTTTTAATTTTACTGGGTTTGTTGAGCTTCTTCTGGTTGTAAATAAGAGGGCACGACTGTTCAAAAGCAGTCAAGTATGTTTTCGTTAGTACAGTTGCCTGCAAATCGCGATCTGTGACAGATCTAATCTGATTAGGCAAATCTAGTAGTGAAACGAGCTCAGAGGAGAATGAATCCCAATTTGTTAGTTTCCTATTACGATATGGTTTAACCGGTGGCCTTTTAAAGTTAATATTAAAAGAGATGCACCTATGATCAGAGGTGGGAATATCATCCGTCACCCTCCAATTTAGAATCAGGTCAATGATGGTCATAGAGCACAAACTAATATCAATCATTTCTTTACGAACCGAGTTGATCTAACTCAGAGTAGTAAATATAATTGAACAGTGATGAACCTCTATTGTTGGTATTCGAACTACACCAAATGGTATGATGAGCATTAGCGTCACAACCAATCACGGGAGGTAGATTGTTGAACCTACAGCACACTACAAGAATCACCAGTTCCTCTGAAGGAGGGGGCGAGGTGGAATTATAGGGTAAATAGGCTGATGCAATGACAAGTTTAAAACGTGAGTCAGCATCTGGTTTAAAGGAAGGTGGACTTTAGGAAAATCCTGCCGAACTTCTAATCTAAACCAAAAACCGCGCCGGGGTATTAACGAGGTACGGTTTTTGAATTACACACCAATTTGTATGCGATACAGAAAGCAGCCTCTTCAACTCATAAAAGGCTGACTTGCTATGTTGCAGGTTGATCTGTTTGTAGTCGAGCATGGACGACATCATAAAATAAAAACCGACGGCCCTGAGATAACCCTGAAACGGATCCGCCAAAGACGTATTGTAGCGACAATCCGGACCCAGTAATGTGTTCGAAGGACTTCTGGTCAACCCTGAACACAATCGATTGGCGATTAGATTCTCGCTTGTGTCGGATAACCTTCCATTCAGTGGTCGATACATTTGGATTCATTATGCCGATGTTCATGATAACTACACTCGGATTCTCAGGTGGGCCACGAATCTAGACGTTCTTGATTCTGTCGATTTCCCCACAGAACCAAACGCACGTCTCATCATTGCTCGCTTTGCAAATGATGACACCATCGGTCAGGTAGCAACCTAGCAATTGCGGTATAAAACCGGAAGATTTAGCCGTCTGGAGAATTCGACGACCAAGCTCTTTGCGGAAAAGACGCAAATTTTCCTCATTAAGAGTAATGGCTGCGTTCATTTCCCACACGCAGAATTTTTTAACATTAGCATCGTCTACTGTTTCCGCGTATGCGTTGCGGTTTTTTTTTTCAGGCGTAATGCCCGATGCCGAGCTGGGCCTTTTGGGTGTACCCGACGAGCCAGGCTCCTCGGAGATTGCACCCAAAATCATTAATATTAATATAATAAATTAATAATATAATTTGCATATGGATTTTATGGTTGTACGCTTCCCGCCATCAAAATCACAATGATTAAAGCATCTCTAATAATCGGTTGAGTTTGTATGATAACCGAATTGTAATATTATTTTGGATCCAGCAGACAAACGAATATTCTTTGGATACAGAATGTTTAAGAATTTGAAATTATTATAATTTCGAATATATATCATAATTATTTTGCCCATGTCTGATCACTACAAAAAAATACTTGTCCTCAACGACAATGAATGATGTCACAAATGATGTTATTTGTATAACATTTAAATTTTAATTGGCGCACAACTTTTTTTTTCTTACTCTCAGTTATGTTTTTACCAACAAATGGTTATTACTTTGGTAAAAACAAATTCCCACTTTTGATATAAAGTTTTAATGAAATATTTAAAAAATACAAAAAAAACTCTCCACAAAGCAGTTTTTTACTATACACAAATACGTTACATTCACATCGTCTTTATACGAGTAGTGTGGTACAGTGTACTAAAAAAATGCAAAACATAAAACAAAATACAATAATAAAAATAAACTTTTAATTTTTTTTTTTTTTTTAATTTACAATAATTTAGTTTTTTTTATTTAATTTTACTTTTAGTTGATTGGTAACTCGCGATCAGAAATACAAATTAAATAAATTCTCGTGATCGACGTGAAAAAATTATTAAAAAAAAAATTAACTTTTGATTTTTATTTTGTTTTGGTGCTGGTGAAAAGTGAAAATCGTTTGTAATTTTCGGAAATTGTTGTATAATAATATGTACATAATGTATATGGATGTGTAAGAATATGTGATATGTGTTAATAATAAATAACAAGAATTTATTTACATTTTTTTTGTTTGGTCAAATAAATATACAAAATTGTGTTGTGTGTGCTTTATAAATACATATACGATAGTAAACAAAAACTTGTTATAACTACATATTTTTTTTTTTTAGTTGAAGGACGTTTTGTTTTTCAACAATCTAATAGAATCATTAGACTTTGGTCGGTTTAAATTTTAAACAGTGCACTACTTAAACAAAACTACCGACTATAATGGAAACAGCATGGAGATTTCGTATAATGCTACTAATGGCATTTGCTGTTATAATATTTGGTGATTTTTTAGGTTATGGTAATGCTAAAATAGATAAAGGTGGAAGAAGAAATAATCCATCAGCATTGAGAGAAAATCAACCGCATTTAGATTTTTCAAGTGAAGAAGGCAAGATAAGATTACACAAAAACAAAAAACTGCTAATCTTTTTGTTTACAAAAATCGTTACTTTATTAAATCTTTTTTATTATAAATAATTGTACATATTATATAACACACACGTACATGTGTAAAGTGTAAATATTTTCACGTCAAGAGAAAAGTTTTTTATTTCTTCTTCAAAACTTTTAGTTCGTTTTCTTATAATTTCACTTGTTGTCTCGAACTCTCAAAACGATTTGGATGTGATAAACAAATAAAATGAAAAATATTACATGTACAGGAAGCTTACTTATAAGTTTTCGATTTGATATATTACAGTTTTTTTGACCAACTCTTTTATATTGTTTGTTTATTTATTTATCACTTTAGAAACCTATCACAAGAAATAAAAAAATTGACGTCTTGAATGCCTAAATTAAAAATTTGTTTACTCATTTATTGTTGGTGAACGTCTATAGATTAAAAGCTAATTAATCATTGATTGAAGAGTTGTAATTTGTGACAAAGCATCTTCAATTGTGACACAAAATTTTCATTTCAAATTACTAATTAGATTTTAGTCCTAAACTAGTCAAAGTTGAAGCTTTGTTCATATGTTGATTCATTATCCTCGAGAAACCTGTTGGTTTTGCAAATTTTGTTTTATCATAGATTATCATAAACAAATAGCCAATGAGATTTAACAGATAGTTTTATTGGCCGATATCAAATTAATATGAGTTCACGAATTCTGTATAAACGAGTACCACAATGAAATTCTTAAAGCTTAAATATTAAAAAGTATTGAAAGAAATATTAATTAATTAAATAATATTAATTAAACAAATTTAATTAAATTTGTACACAAACTTGATTAAACTTTGTTTACTGAACTCCCACGACCCACTCCTTTCAAATTCAACTAAATTTGCCTTAAACATATTTTTTTGAGGAATTAAATGCAAATTTTAGTGATCACAAAAATCAGCATGATTTTGTTTTGACGGAATAATTGATCTAGCAGGTTTGGTTGCATATAGAGTTTAAGTTGCCCGTATTCAAATTATTTTCTTATTTTCATATTTTTATCACAAAAATTTCTGGCTGGTTCCTACCTACTAGAGTACCCAGAGAGTTTAAAAGTTGCGACAGTTTTGTCTTTCTAATTGAATTCAAATTAAAACTAACATAATTAGAGTATATACAGGATTTATAAATTCCACTTTTCTATTGCTAATTTAATTCTCTGTGTTTTAATTGTGCTAATTTATATCCTCAAAAGCCTAAATTTACATACACAATAAATTTGTAATTAATTAAATTGGTTAGTTTCCCAATCAATCTCATTTAGTTTCAGACTCTTCAATATAATTGAATTCGATGCGCTAAAATATTTATCAATTTGACATTAATTTAGCTTGGCTCTTCTGTCCGTCTGTGACCTTATATTAACTCGAAAAGTATTTATCCAATTTTTATTAATCAAAAGCGACTAAAAGGTCGAGGTGAGCTTAGAAAAAAAGCTCTGTCTCACATCAGATAATTAGACGAATTATTAAGAAATTATGATGTAAATATTTTAATGATTTTCAAAATGTTTCATTCATTTAGACGAAAATTTCAGTTCAATGCTTTATTTTTGACATGATGAATTCCATGTGGTGGCCCAAGTAAGTTGAACGTGAAGATTTACAACAAGATCTATGTTGATTAGTTTATTGTCGTATTTCAAGGTTGATCCAGGGATAGGCATCATGTATTCATCACTTTGGGCACCAACATTTGGAATTGATCAATCAATCAGTGGCACAATGATAAATCGTACTTATTATATGATACGCATATAGTTCAGAATTTGAAATCGATCAGATAGTACCAGTGATGGTTTTTTACGGTATTCCCATGGCGTATAATTTTCTTAGCAGAATTTACCAATTTAATGTGTCAAAAGGTTTCTGTAAATTAATAAAAATAATTTTTCGAGTTAAAATACAGTTACACCTTCTCATATCGAAAAAAGCAGTGGACAAATAAAATATTTCAAGAATCAATAATAATAATAATACAGTGTTTAAAGGCCATTACTGGCCCGTTACTGCGTCAACAATCTGGCTCCAACGATTTCGATCCTGGTCTTGGTCCTCATACTGTCCTAAACAACCTGAAGAAGCCAAGTCATGCTCTACACCTTGGAGCCATCGTCGCCTGCAATGACCTTTGCGCCTACCATATGGTGGCCCTCCTTTCAGAGATCGTTGCACAATTCGTTCTGGATCAGCACGCAGAACGTTAGAAATACAGTTATACCTTCTCATATCCCAAAAAGCAGTGGACGTGCCTCGAAAACAATATTGCCCAATATGCCAATGGAATATCGAATATTTCTATAAATTTTTATCTTGTCGACTATGTATATTATCGACCATCACTTTTTTATTTGTACACAAATGTCAAGTGAATTTATATCGAAAATGCTGATTGGCTACTGGTACTGTCATTTGGCGGTAAATTAATGTACCTATAGTGTTTCAAAAATTTTCGCTAGACCATTTTTAGCTGTATTATGAGCGCTGGCGATCGAGTTTTATTCTACCTAAAACGTATCAAAATATTCCGAGTATATAGTGCAAAACTCACTTTACCAGTCGGCAAAAGTTTGTTATCAGAATAATCAAAGATTGCTATCGTTAGTACCTTAGAATAATATATGTACACCTACATACATATATTAATAATAAATTTGTGTTGTCCGCACTCCTCCTTTTTCATCACACTCGAGTTGAAAATTTTCTTACTCGACTCCCACACTCCCGCAGTTATGTACTGAACTTGAATAAAAATTAAAACCCTACAAGCACAATTTGTTTACAAAAAATAAAACTTATTTCTTATTTTGTTTTCCCACAAAACGCCTTATACTTAAGGAAGAAATACAAAAAATATTTAAAAGAACATTTGCAGAAATTAATTTAACGTTTCCTAATGTTACAATTGATATCAAATGATTATCACATTAGGAGGGGCAAAGCATTTGTTATGGTTGGTGATTTTCGTCATCCTACCAGTAATGCGTCTTATTAGGGACTATGAACGTTTCAAGGTTCATCTCGAACGCATGGGACTTGCTGATGATGATCTTTGTGACGACTGTCTGGAGGAAATGGACGACTGTTCTCGTAAGGATCTTTGAACGTAGATCAGTTATTATCCATCTATTGGTTGAAACTTTTACAGTTTGCTAAGGCTGCAGTGCGCTTATGCGAGTTAGGATAGATCGTCTAGGATTGCACCATGGGCCCATTGTAGCATTGAGTGCGAAAGTTCTGTAGGTTCCAACCGTTTCAATAAAATAAAATAAAATACATCATGGGTCGATCTAATACCATACAATCATGCCTCAAAACTGGCGAATAATGGACTAAATTTAAAATACGTCACCTTTAAAAACCAAGCAATTTTATGTGCTTTAAATTATTATATGCTGACAATGAATGAATATGAAATATACTGAAAGGCGGTGTGAAAACATATAATGGTACAGATTTTGTAAATGTAGATTTTACTAATCATAGAACATAAATCGATACAACTATTTCCATCTATTATCATCCGGAATGACCCCACACCACATATACTTTGAAAGTTAGAGCTATATTGTTTAGTTATTATAAAATTTAAATTCTTAAAAAAGGTTATGCAATGGTACTAGATCAGCAATAAAAGAAATTAAAGAAAATGTAATCTTCATTAAGATTTTAACTGGTACAGCAAAAAGAACATTTGCTTTTATATATACCGAGAACCACGCGTATTCCAACAGATACTGGTTTACCTATACAAATTAGAAGATACAAATAACCAGGGAGATTTGGAATCGAATAAATAACTTTTTGAAAATAAGGTTCGGGTATTTGTTTCTTTTACTCTGGAATGTCAGAAATATGTTTAAACATTTTTACAAACTTGGATACGTTTCACTTTCAATGGATAATAAATCATAATATATTCATCATTCCATGTACATTTTGAAATAATTAACACGAACAACAAAGTTAAATTGACTCTTATATTCATATTTTTACAAGAACGCAAAATCACTATTTCAAACACTTTATTAAAAGTCGTTGGAGGCGTCTCGCCATTTAGCAGGCGTAGCCCGCTAGTTTCATTATAAAATATTTCAAGAATCAAGAATATATAAGACAAGCGACAATCGAATATTGACACTATCGAAGTGAACTGTGATTAAAAAAAAACTTTTGATGACGGTTTTTATTTCAGTAATTTAAACACAATCTGATATTTTTTTATTTTATTTATCGAACGAAAATCGGCCATATCATTTCTGTATTATAATGGAATTATGGAATGTACTTGATTTGTTGTCCAGCCTGTCGAATATGCACATTTCATTAAATTGCATACCAGAAATTCTATCTCTGATTTCACACACGTGCATCGAGATAGAATGTCCCAAGCGCATTCTAAATATTAGTCAACACATAACATTATTTTAATAAAAGTGATTTGTGATGGCATGTACGATACGTCAAATGAATACAAATAAAATAGGAATGACTTTCGTTTTCAAAGGAACGAGTCTCGAATATAAATATTTGTTTATGATTGATGCCAGACTTGGTGCGAATGATGTCAGTCAACACTCCGCATCTATCGTTAAATAATAATTTGTTTTCTTCTCATTAATCGTTAATGCATAGATTATATTGATTCTAAGAGATTCAATAAGATCTTCCCTTTTAATTCGTTAAACCATGTTATACGTTTTATTTTTGCATTGGTTGGTATGTTATGATTTGTAGTACTATGTACTCGTAAATAAGCAATTCTCATTTCTAGGCGGAACTAAATTGTACAAGAAGTGTTGATTAGAACTAATTAGTGCAAAGTTATTAGTATTTAGAGTGATTCTTAAAAAGGATTTCTTAATTTGACCAACATCAGACAATAAATTAACAATAAATTAAGTATCTGATTGAATTTTAGGTTCAGCTAAGTATCATAAATGACAAACAAATCATTTATAAAACAGAATCTAGATATTCAAGGCTCAATGCGTCATCGGGTGGATATAGAAAACTTTCAAATTTACATATCAGTAATGTGCTAATTAATTGATCTGTTTATTGGTTTTGATATGATTGCACATCATTGAGATTAAGATTATTGAATAAAATTTCCAATAGATTTATACTTTGTGTTGTAAAATGATGATAGTTAAAAAACCAATTTTAACCCAAGCGTACTCGATATTCTTGTTTTTTTACGCCTCTCGCCAGTTTTAATAATTAGTTGTACAGTGACATATTCTTTAATATAGTTGTTGTTGTCGATTTTTTCTTATTTTCACGATCTCTTAATGTTTTTTTAGTCATTAAATATATGTATGTAATTCCTGTTTCATCTTGGTAGAATTGAATTTAACCACAAAGAGATACTGTCAGGCTTAATATCGATTTATATAAATCAATTTCTCAGGTATCAGACTATTCAATTGTTAGGTTTCGAAATCAATTTCGACAAATTTTCTGATATTATTTGTATGTTAAAAACGATTTGGAATAATACTGTTCAACAATATCCAGTACTCTTACTTACACCACGGATGGTGACATTGGGATTGAGATTAACGAATTTTGACGCATTTTAGTTCAAGTATACTTGATCATCTGGATTATTTTCTCGACTCTCGTCAGTCTGAACAAACAGTGTGATACTAACGATTCTCCATTTAATCTTGGAAGGATTGAATTTAGCCACGATAATTGTGTTCGTTGTGGTCAGTTTATTAAAAAATATTATTAGTATACGTACCATTTCAATTTCACTTCAAAGAGAATTTGTATTGAATGAAAAGATTCAGCAAGATAACCAATGATATCGATAAAAATTGTATACTGCGTATATAGCTAAAAGTTTAAAAGCTAATTTCTTGCAGCATTTTATATTTTTTAGAATTATTGTATTACTAAATTATCTAAATGACCGTTCGAGAATGCTGTTTATCTATTTTTGATGATTCTTTTATAACTAGTCGATATATATGCAAAATTTATTTTGGCTTCAAATTTTAAATACGAATCATTTTTTTGACTTGACTAAATACCGCATCTATATCGTGTTTGTGCTATTTGATATTTACCAATATTTTATATACATACGTATTATAAACAACAAAAAGTGCAAATATCCCTTCACTTTACTGACACACACAAAAATCTTTTTTATATTACAGGAAAACCCCGCATAACGCTGCCCCGTTTAGCGCTGTTTCGCTATTACGCGCTCTCTCTCTCAATTTTATTATTTTATTTTCGTATTTTCTTCGTTTTGCTGTATGATTATGGAAGAAATTATGGCCAGAAATTTGCACGGCACAAATAGTTGAAGTATCTATTGTTCAAAACATCGTTGAGTTGGCACAAGAAGCAGGAATGGCTGGTTTGGATCAACAAGATATAGAAGAAGTTTTTCAATCTCATGGCGAGTGTTTTTAGCAATGATGACCTAAAATTGTTGGCAAACCAAACCTTACAAGATCGAGCAACTAGTCCCACTTTAGAAGAGGAAACACCACCAAAGGTTTTAACAACTGAATTCCTCAACAGCAGCATTGGTACAGTAACACAAATTATGGACCAATTTATGGAACTTGCCCAAATTTTGAACGGAGTTCTAAAGCGAGGCGAGGTGTTTTGGATAAAATACCTGTCAACGTTGAGATGTTAAAAAGAAGGAATTTAAAAAAAAACAACTTACGCTAGACAGACTTCTTCTCAAAGTCTCAGAAACAAGGAGCACCAACAAGTGGACCACCAACGAAATGAATCTTGTACTTATATAGGATGGCCATACCTATGTATATCATATGTTTCTATATAAAAATGACCCCGATTAACGCTGATTCGCTTAGCGCTCCATATATCAAGAACGTATCTCAAGCGTTAAGCGGGGTTTTGCTGTACTATAAAATTCTCAATACAATTTACCATTTAGCTACTATTACTTTAACATAAATAGCAGAATACAAGTTACGGTCCAAGTTTATATATTATTTAAAATTCTTGTATATGCACAATTTATTTACACACAAGGTTATTTTTTTTGTTAAATCAGAAATCGCATGTAATTAAAATCATTGATATCGAACAGAAATAAAGTAATACAAGGCTGGAATACATACTATAAAAATTTTTATTGCCTATGTACTTGCAGAATTGCTGGTTGTAAATGTTAACTTGTATACACAATTACATACATTTTAAACTTGGTTGCTGTGAATACTATCAGTAGTTGTAATCTTTTACGTCGTTAGTTTCGTCACATGGTCAAATATACGCGGATCCTGTATTCTCACATGCATATCACACTTTCTTAACGAAATAATCGCAAACCTAGAATCAGAGATTTCCCTTTTAAGCGCCAATCAAAATGTAATTACATATAAATAAAATACTGAAAGATGATGTTTAATTTTACATAAAATATAAATGTTGATTGTATTACCGCGTCACACTAAATTACAATTCTGACGAAACGTTTTTTACATCCAATTAAATATATTATTATTTACACTTTCAAAATTAAAATTTAATTTAAGAATAATTTCTTAACATTCTAATCACAAAATTGAATGTTTTTTACTAATTCATCAAAAATTAAATTTATATTTTGTTTTTTTTACCTAAATTATCGGTTTAATTTTTAGAAATCGAATTACTTAATTTTATAATTTTAATTTCGTTTACATAGTACATACATATAATAAATAGATATGTGAGAAAATTACTTGAAACAATATTAAAATTTAATTGAAATCAATGGATCACTCGAAATCTTTATTACGATGCATTTTCAACATATTTTTGTTAAAAATACAAAAAAATTAATTTTTTCGTTTCGAAATTTACTTTCTCGTGTTAATCTACATATAAACAACATAATCTTCATTTATGAATTATGTATTTAATTTAAATAGTCATTTTGTCTTTCCAGGTGCTTTCTGCGTACGAGATTCCGCACGCATTTTTATAAAATCCCCACTTTATCGGAAGTTTATATCAAGCCTCAAAATAATTTTAATGCGAATTCAGTTCTTTGTTGTAATATTGATCTCAAGCGTGGAATGGATTTAATATATGCGTGCATATGAATGGAATTCCGAGTTTATTAATTTACTTTAACAATATAACTATATTAAGTTAAGCTTAAGTTTCTCTTGAAAAATAATTTATTTTATTTCAATCAACTAGTAATTCCATAAATCTCATTTTAAATAAACTCTGTATACCGCATTTTGCTGAAATACCATGTTGTGCTTTAATGTATATACTGGCGTATTAAGTTCTCAGAGTCGAACCATTTTCGTACCATATGTCAATAATGGATAGTAAATTTGTAATTTTTTAACTTCATAGATCCCGCAAATTGAGGAAGAGATATAACAGGTGGAAAGTGAAATTTAAAATTTAATTTTTGAATGACTTTGTGAAATTTGTTGTATATGAGTACCTCCATATTGAAAGTATTATTGTATTAAATGAATAAAAATTGTCAAAATGGTTATATCTTTAGTATGAAACGACTTCAATCTCCAAAATAAAATACATAATTATAAAAATGTGTTTAAAAACCAGTAAAAGACAGAGTTGTTACTCGAACTAGTATTTTAGAAATTTTGTAACTTTCAAATTTGCGAAAATCCTCAAAGTTTTTTCAAAACTTTTTACAAACCCAATTTTTGGAAATTAACAAATTGAAGTATATACATAAGTTACAGTTGATCAAATTCAATTAAATACATGTAGGAAATTCTTTTGTATGATATGATTTAATCCCCCGTGATGTTCGGATTTTTACTAAATTTAAAGATCATTATCATTAAAATAAAAGGCTAACCAATTTTTTATGGAGTTTTGAAGTCGTAAATTTTGTTATTTTGTTGGGAAATACCAACAAAATGCAGTTTTTATTTTTACATGTTAAATTTAGATTAATTAGCAAATTATTTTGTTTATTTGTTTATTTATTTATAATAATACAATTTTTTATTTATTTTAATAATGAGTGCTGCCTCCATTTTTTGAAATCAGCTCATGTATTCTATTGGGCATTGAACCGTATATAACGACTTCAAGTCCAATTCATTGTAATGTCGGCCCAAGCAGTTTTAATGGCTTCAATAAGAGACTGCTTATCATTATCCTGCTTACCTCCTTTATATACCTTACTAGAAAGCCATCAAACGTTTTCTATAATATTTAAATCAGGAGTCTACAGAGCCAATTAAGTAAAGCGACCTTCCTCTTAGAATCCTGAATCCAAAATAGACAAAAACGATTTCGGTGTCTTTTTTGATTTGCAAAAGCTAACTCCACCATAGTAGGGAATAGCTTCCAGAGCATAACCCCTTCTTTCCTGCTGTGTTACCAACTAGCTTTTCTTTGAGTAAGTCCTGGAAATAATAGTTTAAACGTCTAAATGTTTTTTAGACGTTTAAACTATTTAGGCCTAATTTTTCGGCTATGAACACGCTCGGATCACTTTGATCGTGATAAACGCTTTAATTTTTCCCAAAAAAGAATTAACAACATTAATTAATTTTATTATTTAATATTTTTTATTTAAAAACACTATCAAAAATGAACTGGATCTATTCACGTCTAAGACTGTGTCCGAAACCTGTAATAAATATTTTTTAGTACAGCATTTTGACATTTATATGCAAAAACCTCATGCACCCAAATTATTATAGTCTATCGCTATCATAATTTTTGACAGATCCGTGCAAATAAATTATATCATTGTGTTGTAGGCCGAGCAATAGAAAAAAATTTGTATACATATGAAATGGCGGATGGATCGGAATTTTATGATGTTTTTGGCGGGATGATACTAAGTCCGAATTTAAACATAAATCCAATTTTTTTATTTAACTTTTCATAAACTATCCCATTATCTGCCTAAAGGAACAGGCATTTTTTTCAATAACTCGTTTAGATGTTGATGAATTTCTTGTTCCGGTCCTTCCAGATTTAACCAATCTATCGTGATATTATCGTTTGCGGTAATACAATAATACGTATATTGTGAAAAACACATCATGCAACCACAAACGCAATTTACGCAATTTTCAATTTGACAGGAAAAGGCATTTGAGGTGGGGAGATTTATTACACATTTCGGACGGTATAATAAAAAATTGTGAATGTAGGGGAATAATTCTCAAATAATGTCAAAATTCTGTACTAATAAATATTTATTACAGGTTTCGGACACAGTCTAATTGTAAAAATGATTTTTTTTTACATATTTTAATGAAAAACAAAAAAGTGAGATTTCCAAAGCCAACTAGAAAATAAATTTTTAGTGATTTCATTAATTATGAAATTATCTACCTTTCAGAAAATCGAGAATTATGTAGATAAACTAGGGTTAATTTAAACCCGAATTTTAAAGAAGTATTTTGAAATAAAACTAATTAAGCCACGGGTCTAATATGGTAGAACAGTAATAATATTTTAAGTAGGACTTTACTTAATTCTTTGGTGTTTAATACATTTTTTAACGAGAGACATATACATATGTAAAAAATTAAATTTCGAGCCCAATTTTCAGTCGACCTTGCCATGCACTCACATAGTAAAACTCACCTAAAAACAGTCTAGCACTAATGTTAGACACTTTTTCGTGTGTTTTAATATGAGAGTGCATGTAGAATAGATAGATTAAAACTTGGCATCAAGAAATTTTAACATTTTTTTTATCATTATCGTACATATTTTTATGTTATGGAGTTTATGCTAATACATTCTTTTACTCAGGCGATACCACAGACAGAGTGTGTATATTGGTAATTTTAACAGTAACATATTGTGATTTATTTTTGAAAGTCAATTTCTGTTAGTTTGAAATTTTTTAATCCGATAGTTTCCAGGCACAGAATCCAAATACAAAACTATGTTGTTTTTGTTTGGTGTACAGCTTATTGTGCCTATTGAGTACACGTTCAATAGGTCAAAAAACCATTTAATAGCCTATACTGGTTGGTTAGTTTAATATTGTGTTCAATCAGTATATTGAAAAGTGAAAAACGTGTTATTCGTTATATTTTGTCACTTTATCTTCATTTGTTTGTTTAACTAAATATCGCGTTCGACATACACAGGTATCAACATTTTTTTTAAACGTTGTAAGACTACCTTCAAAATACCTACCGATCGATCAACATTACCCAATGTGTTAGTGTTCCTCACGGTACATGTAACTTACATATGCTGAAAATCAAATATCAGTCAATTCAACCGGTTTGCAATTTGTGGTTCAAATAACAACCTTCATATTTATAGTTTAATATTGTCCTTGACTTTTGATCAATATCACGTCAGTAAGGTTGAAATATTAACGAATAATGTAATTTGTTATAAACTATATATTTAAAAAATCAATGACCGCGTATATATTGAAATCACTAGTTTCAGTTGATTGCATAAAATAAAACAATTTATTGTATTCAAAATTGTCATATTATTACGATTTCATATTTTTCAAGTCGGTTGCTATTTTCTAACTTGTACAAGTTGATATTAATAGTAGTCATACAGACAATCTATATTTAATTAACTTTCACAATTTCATTAATTAGAACTGTTTGTTATTGATTTAAATATAAATCGTTATTAATTTTTACATTAATTAATCGGCGTTAATTAATAAGATTAAAAACAGGTGGTAAGTTGGAAATACGTACACTTATTATTTATAAAATTTACACAATAGTTTTATAATAAATAATTCTGAGTTATTTGAAATGTATTCGGTTATGAAACTTTTGTATGGCTCAAGTTAGGTGATACTAAATGCCGATATAGAAGTTATTGATATTGTAATGTTTGTTTATGAATTGGAACTATTTTATTCGAATTTTAGAGGTAGTGTAATTTTTCCATTAACTAGCCACTGTTGCTTCTAAAAAAATGTTAACAAATATATTATGTAGTTCATAAAAAAACATAAAAAAAAATTTGTTTAGCCAACGTTCAGCTAGTAAAATTGAAATAACATAATTTGATTACTATAATCGCGGTCTTTACATTAGTTTGCATGCTGCTTTCATTTAACTACCTCATTAAGTGGATCGTTAAAGTAACACATCATATTTCAAAGATATGTCACAAATATCATTCTGTACTTCATACGTTTACTAACTATTTATTAAATTTGTGCAATAGTAATTTGTACTCAACATATGGCATTAGCATATTATATCAAATTTGGCATATAGCTTACGATAATTTAAATCGTAATGTTCAATAAATTTTATTACCAGTAATTTAATGATGCAAAAATTCAACATTTATGTTTATAATAAATTCCATGGTTTAATTCTGACAAAGAATAATAATAAGTAATTGTTGATAACTGACCTGAATTAATTAGATTCGTTTTTTGTTGTTCAAAAATCTAACCAAATTAAAAGTCGCACGCCTCGAAATTTGCAAAAAATAAAAAACTATCGCCTATTTTTAGATTCATTATTAATTTAATTATAGAAATTCATTTGTTTATTTATAAATTGTGTTGTTATTAAATTAAATTTTATTATTAACAATAATTTTTTCGTTTGTTTGTTTATTACTATGTAGGATTGGTCAAGGCGTCTTCAAATAGCAATCAAAATATTGATAATACATTTGACAGCAGTAGCGGTAATAATCGTAAAAGTAATACAAAAATGCAACCTATTAAGCTGACGGAATCGTTACGAGATGCATGTCTACCGAAATTATTGTGTGAGATGGCAGCCCGTCCGGATTATTCGTTGAATGATCGCGAAAAAAATTTACTCGGTTTGATTAAGTAAGTATTGTATAGTCTGTCTTTTAGCCGCTTCATGTGATAAACAAATACGGGTTTTTTCAAATTGTTATCCTTCACAATCTTCAAGACATTCACCTTGAGGTTTTTTTTATGACATTCTATAAAATTTGATTTTTTTTTTGTTGAGTTTATTATGTATGTATATGAATTTGAAGTTCAGTTTCAATAATTTATTAAACTAAGTGTTTGTATTGATAGACGACTATTTAGTCATCCTTATTTAATAGTATGTAGTTAAAAAAAATGTTTGCTCTACAAAAATTCAAAATACCTGTGTTTATATCAGAAATTAAAGAAGAAACATGTATTTTGAAAAATCCCAAAAACTTCTAAGCCCGCGGTTAGATTGGTTTTAATAAAGCTTTTACGGAAGTATATCATTTTAACCAACCCCGATAGTAAATGACTAATTATTATTACTTATTTAGTAACAACAAATAATTATATTCAGGAAAAAAATATTAATTTCAAATTATTATTGTTCGATAAATGCTCTAATTTTGCTCCAAAAAAACCTTTTTAAATCAAAATGCACTAAGTGATTTATCACTTAGTGAAGCTCGCTTCTTAATGAGGAACTTGTCTGCAATGGATGTTTATTGATTTTAAAGCACAATAAATTGGTTAGATTAGGGGTTACTTTACCAATGCATTTGTAACTTTTGTTTAACTCTTATAACACTGGAGCTTTCGGGTGTCCCAGCATATTGTTATCACTAATCGTTGTCTATTACATTATATGACACACATATTCCATCATACAAATGCCTGGGGGCTTATTATGAAATTTATTCGAGTTGAATTTTTCCGTTATCGGCATAACCCGGTGTCTTATGAAACTAAAAAATAAAATCGAATCGGGGTTTGCTGAGCACAGAATATATCAAAATCCGGCTGCTATTTAGTTGTACAATTTTGAATTCGTTTGATCATATTGAGAAAACATAAAAATTTGTGTTTGATTTGATATTTCGACAAAATTTTGTGAATAACTAATTATCAATTAGTTTTGTGTTTCTAAAAAAATAAAAATCGGATAATCCAAGTTTCTTAATAGGGTAAATCCGTGTCGGATCGAACTTATCACTATCGGAAAAATTCGACTCACATAGTTTCATAACCGATTGGTCATTTGTTAATTTCTTATTTAAGATGTCGGAATCAAAATTGAAATTATATAAATAAACTTAATTTTTCAAATAATTAGAATAAATTTGCTTTAAATTATTAAATTTTATTTGTATTTAATAAAAAGTTAAATAATTTATTTATTATAGTTCCAAATTTTGTGTATGCTATGTCGATACAACTGTACCAATGGAAAAATTGGCATTTAGGCTATAAGTGTTGCCATATGAAATTTGTATGTATTAATGTCATTCATAACTCAACATTTTGATTTTGCTCCACATGTTGCCAACCGTTGGCAGAACTGAAAGCGGCCCTTATATTTATACAAAACCATATATATGTTTAATTTTAATTTAAAAAAAAACAATTAGTGATCCTTGTTTAGGCTATTCCAATTAAGTATTCCATTACTCTCGGTTAGAACACAACACGTTTTTATTTTTAAATTAATTTCAAATACACACCACTGCACTTAGTCAGTTATTCGGGGAATGATGATAAGGAAAATGGAAAGAAAAAATAGTCTGACATACGAATGTTTCACAAAACTCTTTTAACTTTCCCCGAAAGCGTATTCTGGAAAAAAAAATCTTGTGGGTAAACCAATTTTAGTCCGCATGTAATGTGAAAAGTGGTATTAGTAGTTTGATGTTCGTCAAATTTTTACACTACGAACTTTTATTGAAAAGAGGATATTTTCAATGGAACAGTTTAAGAAACTTTCAACCAAATGAATGGTATACATTTTACTATTGTGGCTCTTGGAAATTTAAATAAATCAAAAATAAGAGAACTAAAAATGAATAGAAAATTATTAAGGGGAGAATACGATCCATTTGACCTATATGAAGGTCAAAGAATGGACAATTTTTCCGTGAAATCAACACTAGGTTTTTGTAATTCTGTAAGAATTTGTACTTTTAGAAAAAAATCAGCCTACTTTAAAATTTAAATTTTATGAAATTCACTGTTGAGTAGAAGTATGAGTTGATTGATCGTGCTACGCTTGGATTACACTTGACAAACTTATTCCCCAATGTTTGTGTCAAGTGTTTAAAGCTAAGTTAACAAATTTTTCTCTCCACTCGACTCGCAAACAATGTAGCAAGCTGCCACGACATTAGTATGTACATTTTCCACACATATTATATTTCTTATTTGGTTAAATATGGTACAAAATTAGTTGCAGATTAATGTAGAATTTTGAATTTAGGAATACGTTAAAATTATAAAATTAAAATCTACCCAAAACTATATGGCGGACTTTTTAAATTCTGATGTACAACTAATTTAATTAGGACGACATTGAACGACTTTAAAAAAAATTCGTTTGTTGTTTGTTTATTACTTTATTCACCTTTCGCACACGAATTTTGAACTATCAAATGGGTTTTCTCAGATTTTAGAGTTTGTCTTTATGGCTTTAAAAGAGTTTATTTTTATTATAGAATCAGAAAGGGATGAGGTTTAACAATATACAGGTCCTTGATTTCAATTTCTCTTTTCATTTAGATGTTTTTTTTTTTAAAATGGATATAGCTGATTTTTAGATCAACCAAAAGAAAACAGCAAGTATTTAACGAGCTAATCACGTTGAAGAACACGATCAATAATCATACCCCAATAATTGAGTTTGCTGTTTCGTCACCAAAGTCAACGTATTGAAAACAACTTGATTTTTTGGATTCGAAGGGGTTATTCTGTTATAAACTTTAAATTTGGATATTGACGAATTCTGCATTTTTAACATCAAATTATTTAAAATGATATCGAAGTAGGCAATACCTGTGTTGTGAAAACAGCCTCTATGTTTTCAATTGTTTATTATTTATTAGTAACCTTGAAAAACTTTGATTTTCATTACAATGTTTTAGAGTAATACACATGTTTAATTCCCATGTTATGCATTATTAAGCTGAACATTATCCTCAGGTTCATCCTTTGAACGCGACAAGCGCAGGATACTAATGCTGTGTGCCTTAGCACACTAAATATTTACTAAACTAAACAAATTGATGCTTCCACTAGTGATCACCAGGTTTCAGCTGAAAAGTCTCTTTCCGAGGTTACTTTTCGTCGACTTATCATTTCAATTGGGAAGTTAGTTTCAAGTTAAGTTTGTACGTGTATCGAGAGAAACTTTAATGTAATGCTGTCATTTATGGTTCCCAAGAGCATATCTCATTTTCCCCGACGAACAATTTACATGACATATAATCATTACGTTTAAAATTGATATAAAAATACAAAACATAAAATAATAATGTATTTCTGAACAACTCTCCCCGATGGTTCTTTTTTTTCAATTAAGATGTGTTCATTTAAGATGTTGATTTCCTATTGGGTGAATTAAAAATGTATTTGAAATGATGTTAAGAAGTTTGGAATATTTATCGTCGTGTCTGACTTTGATTGTCCTACTGTTATTCGTTTATTTTAGGGTTAATTACTGGTACTCAGTAAAATCAGTTAAATGTGTTCCCAAATGAACTGTGTAATTTATGTAATGTGTACCACGATATAATTTCACCAAAACTGTTAATAAATAATGAACAGTTTTAAAGGCCATTACTGGCCCCTTACTGAGTCAACTATTAGGCTCCAACGATTTCGATCCTGAGCATGTCTTCATACTGTCTAAGACAATCTGAAGAGGCCAAGTCATTCTCTACATTGTGGCGCCATCGTCGCATGCAACGACCTCTGCGCCTACCATATGGTGGCTCTCCTTTCAGGGATCGCTGCACAATTCGTTCCGGATCAGCACGCAGAACGCGACCGAGCCAGCGTACTCGCTGAGATCTTACCTCATGCACAATATCGCAGATCTTCATCAGATCTCTGATCTCGAAATTGTATAGAGCTCGGTATGTACCATATGTTTCGCGTTTTGGGCCGTAAATCACAGTCGTACCAATTTTGTTGGCATTCCTAGATACCCCAGGGTAGACCACAAACTCTCTCGATTGATCGAGTCATAGGCCTGCCGGAAATCCAGGAACACCTGATGTACGGAGATGGATGTCTCATAATATTTAGATAGAATAAAGCCCTGAGACACATGGTCTCCACTTTTAGGCAAGCGAGTTTCTTGAAGAGCAACGAGTTCCAGCCGATACTCTTTTATACACGTGATTAAGCCCTCTAACGCTCCTGGTTTTATAAGTGATTGCACGTTCCTCGTGCCGATCCTTAATCTCGTATCCGGGTACTTGAGCGGGGGTCCGATGTTTTTTTGGCGGTATCCAGTTTTCTTTTTGTTGATTTTATAAACAGTTTATAAACAGTTTTACGGATGCGGGTCGTCAGCCCAGCGATCCAACCGTTTAGTCGCCTCCTACGACAAGCATAGGATACTGTGGTGGTATTCTTGGGAAATATGTTCGTGCAATTTAGATTTACGAGACATGTGAGAGCCCCCCGACCACAGGGGCAACCGAAACTGCTAATACGTACATGTAATATTTAACAGAATTATATAACGTACGTAAGAAATTATCCTTAAATAACTATAAAAAAAATCGTTACTTTATGTATTTTGGATGTAGTTTTTCGAACGATTTTGACTTTTAATTTAGTTTAGTTAAAGATGAGGCACAGATACTGACTTTTATGCTAGTGCCATCTATACATGTATTACATTTACTAACCTAACTTTAGTGTAGTTAGCCAATTTAGTCGATCGAGGCACACAGCATAACACTGTGTATAACATAAATAAATTTGTTGGTTTGATGAATATATATCATTTTACAAATAATAGAATGCTTAATCGGGACAATACTCAATATGAAAGTGATTCAAACCTGAAATGAGTTAATGACAATTTTGAAGTAAAATTTGATCGTTGCTTCTGATTTTCTTACTACACAAAAATTTTTTACAAATAGTTTAGCCACTGTTAAGGCTTTGAGAATCTTGTATTTTTATTACTTTCAATTGATATATGAAAATCGGATCCATCAAACACCACGAAAAACAAATACATCTACATACATACATCAATATCTTTGTTTTTGAGTTCAATTCTCCAATCGCCTTAATGCATAAACCCGTGTAAACTATGTCACGTTCATGCTCCACAGAACTGAAAACCAAATGTGGACCATGTTTAATTGAGCACTAAAATTAATGATTTTGATTTGAATACATATTTGAATCTAATATATTTACATATAAACTATTATGTTGAATATATTATTACTTTTATTTTCAATTAGCCCAACGAACCACAATACATAACAGAGTGCGCGGGAATATTAATCCAAATTTTTGTATTTTTTTTTCCACGGAAATGTTACTCAATCAAACATGTAATAACACCGTGTGGTGGTAGTTATATCATGATAATAATATACCAACCAAGTCACCTTAATTTTATTAATGGTATTTTGTGCTGCGTCTACATACTTTCACTTTTCAAATTTTATTTTTTATTTTTTTTATGTTATGAATTCAATTCTTGTATTTAATATTATTAATTGATCTTATAAATTCTCTTGTTTTGTGTCTCGCGACTCTCACTCACTCTACGATCATTATACAGTTCCGTCATGTGATCGCGAATATTTATGTACATATGTATTTTATACCAGCGTTTCCAATTAAATATTATAAAAATTAATTTGTATATATTTATATTTGTAGATCAACAACGATGTCACTTTCAATGTCTATAACACCAACGAAATGGCATTTTGCTGCCCATATGGGACAACTATTACGACATTCGGGTGATGTATCATCATTGGGATGTGCCCAGCTGTGGCCTAATTGCCCATATAGTTCAAATAAATTAATGCAAATGAGTGGGAAAGTAACATTGAAGTAGAATAGAGTAGCGGACGACGGATGGATTAACCTTAAAAATCAATCGAATATGCGATATTTTTATTACACAAGACTGTCTTATTATTATTAATTATATTAATTATAGATAATTAGATAATTATTATTATTATTTTGTAGAAAATTAATAAAATTTTATTTCTATTTTTATTTGTTTTATGTATTGGACATTAACTTATAATCAGGCCAAACTGATAATTTGCATATGAGGAAAATTTATATTACAAGTTAAATGCCAATTAACATTATTAAGCTCAAGGTCTAATATACGGAAACGTAATTTGTGTTCGATTGTCTCATAAAAAAATAAATCTGTTTGCGCGATAGCATTCCGTAACCGCACTTACTAATTTTAATGTTTTGCTCCTATAGAAAGTGATGGTTGCTTTATTTATTGATTCGAACAGCCGCAAAAGCAATAAACTTAAATCTTCGCAGAGACACTATTAAAACAGATCGTGTTCCCGTTGGAGCTAACTACAGTGGAAGTGGGTTTCTAACCAAACAACATAAAAAATGAAGGAAACATTTCCAAAAAGGAAACTCAGAATTTTTTGTCTACATCTACGCTGCGTATCTTCAAAAATAGAACGATCTATCGTAACGAAACTATCTGGAATAAATAGAATCAGAAGATAAAGTATCATAAGTCAAAACCTAGATGTCACTTTCTTTGTAAATGTTTGCTTTACATAGCAATTAGCAAATCAACTAATGTTTGCTAGAGCCAATACCATGCCGAATTTTACTAACCGGTAGGCTAAAGACATTTAAGAATCAAAATCCTTTATTACGGTGATGTGTTAAGTTCAATCACTACTTGAATATGCGGTAGAAACTTGATTTTACTAAATAACATCGATGTATCCATTCATGTACTTCAGAATATAAAAATAAAGCTATCCGGCATAAATCTTCAAAGTCTTAAATTTTTGCATGTGGATTTGCACAGAAGCAATAACAGTGCCAATGAACCTTACAATTGACCACTTGTTCCACCCTAAACAAGAACAGAATTTTGCAGCATTCTGAAATTCTTTTATTTTGCAATCATATTGCGACTTTTGCAATATGATTCTTCTTATTGGCAATATCCAATATGAATTTTTTGTTTTAAAATGACATTTTCAATGTCTTAAATGGCGATATACCGGTGTCCAAATTAAAACAAAACACCCTAAATAGCTTTTAAATATGTAAATATTTTACAACGAAATAACGAGACACGTAAAACTTCATTTGTATAGGGGAAAATTTGTTCATTAAAAATTTATTTCCGCACCTAGTGGGAATAGTTCAATTTTTTTAAATGGAAACAGAGGTCATGTGATACAAGGTTTAAGGTAATTTAATTTGTATTATAACAGTGTACAGGTTTTAAGTTTCTTTGCTGTGGCTGTCGGAAAATTTGATAATTAGACAACCACCAAAAACGTGTATTAGTAATTTAATTTATGAATTTGTGAGATTGTGTAATTGAAACTTGCAGGTTGACATGAATGTTTTTGAAATTTAAAATTTCTAACTAAAAAATATCAACATTTAATAGTTCTGAGTCTCTAGGAGAAAGGTTGCCTAGAACGAGAGCTCATCGAATATTACGTAACGCGGAAATTAATCAAAACGATTCGTCATTCGTCGGGCAAATTTTGTGATGACAAAAGAAATTTTGCAAAATAGGAATCTCTCTTGCACATACCTGCGTTTTGATGAGAAATAATTATCACGAGCGATTATTTCATCAAAATAACACCATTAGAAGGCGTTAAGCGTGATGTGCAATATATAGTATAACCGATAGAAATCAAAACATCGGAAATTACGAGTTGTAGTTTTGATTGTGTCGTATAGTAACTTTCGAGAAGACTAAAAAAATTATGTGAAATAATAATTTTCAAAATTTAAATAAAATATTGTTTATGAAGAAATAAAATGTGCTAAAAATGAAAATCATGTTTCTGTTATTTATTTAAAATTAATATGCATATGTAAATGTACATATGTATACGGAATATTCTTCCAATAAGATTAATTTAAAGATAAACAGCTGTGACGTAATTTGTCAAAAATTAGTGTAGAAACAATTATACATTTAAGTGTCCATTTTAATAAAAACTACACTGTTTAAAATATAATTATTAGAACATACACTTCGCTTCACTTGATTGCGCACACTCTTTTTTTTTGAAAGACTGTGCCAGATCTCTAAACATGTTCTACAATCTGGTGAGCATGGTAGCCACAACAACAAATTTAAATTCTGTTTAGCAATCCAAGCTTTGGTGGTCCGGATATTATGTATAATAGACCTGTTGACAATGCACCAATACATAATGTCCAGAAACTGCGTGAAATTGCCAGACATCATCCCTTCTCTACTGACATAGTAGATATATATCCAATTTTTGGTCATAGAACATAAAGATTCACCCAGTTTACCACGTTATATAGTATCTTGAAAATCCCGTTTCAGTCAATGTTCGGTTCTTTTAGATGCACTGACCCGAGTTTAACCTTAAACTTGTGCTACTGATAGAGCTGAATTAGATACTTCACGAAAAATCATAAGTCCGTATTGGGCTAAAGTATAACTAGAACATCTTGTCCTTTTCGTTTTTACCATCATCTATCAATTTAATGAACAATATAACGGCAACTTCTACCTTCATCCGAATTTAATTGTTTTTCAGCTATACCGTTGGATCTTTGCCAGAATTTTTTTTTTAAATATTATAAAACGGTTATAAACAAATGTAGTTTATGAAAAACCATGAACTTTGACCTGCCTGCTGCATAAAAATATTGTGAATTAATTATAGAAACGAGAATAATTAATCCTTCAAATGTAAGGATATATTTTTGTAATAAACTTGGCATACAAAATTTGAATTTAATTTTTCAACACCGTAATGGGAAATATGAGAAAACGGCAGTTCTTTAAAAAAAATGTCCACAATCAAGTGAAGCGGAGTGTATATCTAATCTATTCATCAACAAATTTGTATATCTAATCTATACATGAAGTCTAGTTCTGAAAACACTAATAAATAAAACAGTGTTTAAAGCCATTACTGGCCCCAAGGCTCCTGCGCTTGGTTTTCATACTGTTTTAGACAACCTGAAGAAACCAAGTCATTCTCTACACCATGGAGCCATCGTCGCCTGCAACGACCTCTACGCCTACCATATGGTGGCTCTCCTTTCAAAGGACGTTGCACAATTCGGTTCGGATCAGCACGCATAACGTAACCGAGCCAGCGTGCTCGCTTAAACCTTATTTCATGAATAATATCGGGGATCTTCATCAGATCTCGATATTGTACAGAGCTCGGTATGTCCCATCTATTTGTTCTGAAAACACTACTTTTATTTAAATTAAGTAACTATATATCGACGTAAATGTTGGACGAAAATGTTGCTTGATTACCATTACCTATATCGTTTTTTAAATTTCTGTGGCCAGGAATGATGCAGATGCCAGCTTAAAATACAGGGAGCTGGAGCAGAATTCTCAACAAAAAAAAAAAATCAGACATTTTTTGCAAACTTTGTGTTTTTGTGCTAGAAAATGTTTTAGTGTTGCCACGTAGGAAAATAATAGTGTCCTAATAGTCATATTGTTATTTCATTAGAATTTTTGCTGACAGTAAAAATTCAATGGCAAAAAAGATTGTCGTCCGTTCTTGTATAGGGGAATTCTATGTTAATAATAATATGGTAAGACGAAATTCCTCAACCATTTGACGCTTTCTTCTTAGCAGAATTTGGTAATTTCTTTTCTATTGTAAATTATGTTTCAGTTGTTGCTACTTTTACTAAATCCATATTTATGTATTCATCACAGCTTTTCACTAAATTCAAAATCGCTGGTACAGTTTTCATTTGTTACACCTTTGAATTGCCTTCTAAAATACTATATAAAATTTAAATCAAACAATAACTACCTGTATTCATCACTGTCAGAGAATTTAAACCCTGAATAAAGCTGCCGTCAACATCGATAATGAATTAATAACTTTCCCTCATTTTTATTTATTTGTTTATCACACCACTCACCAGCCAAATGTCATAAATGAAAATAAGACAATAATAGCTGTTGGTTTATTTTTTTCATATGATTTCGGCGACAGTGATAAAATGTACTCTATAGTCATTTTGGCTGCATGAACACTGAAGTGCACAGTTTAACCCAGTGTATTGATATATTGAAGAATATAATATAATGTATTCATAACTTAAAATGATGTATAAGTCAAACGTGAACAATTGTAAGGTTTATATGGAACTATATAGAAATGCACTTGTTAACATAACAATTAAATGCTCTAACTGGGGTTCTGTCCATAGTTCTGCGAGACAAAAATTTGGTGTTTTGTGTTTAATCGATTACCACTTTTGTACAACAATAATATTCCGACCTATCAGAGGGTTGTCTTTCGGGGTGCTATATACAAATTTTCATCAGTTATCAAAGATTCAAACTTTAACAATTTTAATAAAGTAAAATAACGTGCATGGGCTTAACATTCAAAAATCCTTGACGATTTGATAGACCAGAACTATAGTTTCAGAAGTTTTTAAATGACAATCTGCTGTTTTTAATTGAATTAAAAAACATAATGTAATCAATTTAAAACGAGTACTAGATGAAACAATTTTGTTTGAATTTTGTTTGTTGAGAAGTTTTAATATTTTATGCTTACTACTCACGTTTGTATATATTTAGAGGAACAGAAGTGAAAGAAATACTAGATCCGTTTGAAGGGTTTTCAGCTTCAGTTTGACTTCAGATCAATGAGTCCAAAACGAAATACGTGATCACTGGTTATAGGGACAATGACAAGGTGAAGAGGATCAAATATTTGGGTTCTCTTATCACTCACGATAACAGTGTGGGTGAAGATATTAAAGTGCGGCTGGCAGCTGAAAGTCGTGCTTTGTATCCTCTAAGGCCACTACTAAAATCTAAACACTATAATAGATAAATAGATCTAAACACTTAAATAAAACGCGAAATAGATTTTACATTCCAAGCTCTGTGCAATATCGAAATCAGAGATCTGATGAAGATCTCCGATCTTGACGTATGATCTGATCCGGATCAGATCATATCCGCTTCCCTTTCATTTGTATAGCCGCGTTTCATGAAATCAACACAAAAATTATATTATTTTTTGTTTTTAGATTATTATTTTGATCCTAGTAGCATTTTGGTTCAAAATGTTTATACAAAAACAAAAAATAGTACCATTTTTGTGTTGAATTCATGAAACGCGGCTATACAAATGAAAAGGAAGCAGATATGGTCTGATCCGGATCAGATCATACGTCAAGAAACACGGCTATTGTGTATGAAGTAAGATCTCAGCGAGTACGCTGGCTCGGTCACGTCCTACGTGCTGATCCGGAACGAATTGTGCAGCGATCTCTGAAAGGAGGGCCACCATATGGTAGGCACATAGCTCGTTGTAGGCGACGATGACTCCACGATGTAGAGAACGACTTGGCCTCATCAGATTGTCTTTCACGAGCAACATCAATGAACAAACACAATGTATACAATGTGTACAAAGTCGGAGAATAACTAAAACAACGCATAAGCGAAAACAAAATTGGATCATCTACGATCATGTACACAAAGAACACATTGTACCACACAATTGTACTATTTATTACAATAATGCGTCACTATATAAACCCAAAGTTGGTATTGAACGTCGTTCAAAGTTATTTTATAAATCCACATGAAAGGTTGTAATAAAAGGTTAATTTCATTTAATAACGAAATGGAAGCAGGAAATAAATAAAACAATGTCTGAATATATTTGGCTCGTAAAGATGACTTCAATATCAACTCAACACCACGGAGGGAAACCATTTTTTGAAATGAGGCATAAGGCTCCGTAATACCAACAATTTTAAATTTGCAAATTCTCCTCGATGAAAGTTTGTGCTAGATTTGGAAGAAAGAGGGAAATGAAATACTTTAATTAAACAAGTTTAAGTACATATAGCAACTATTTTATGAAAAGCTTAAATGAAAATATCGTGATTTTCTTAAAAAATAATGCATTTTTCGCCATTTTCAATTATGAATAAAACATGTCTCACATTTCTGTATATCCCTTTCAGACCTGTAGATTTATTTAAACAGTTTTGTGCAAAGTTGTATTCCTTTTAAATTAAATCTGGGCCGTAGAATTCAAATCTTCAATCAAAATTTCATTCCGGCTGCTAATGGCGAAGTTATGGCTTGCCAACATATGTTGTTAAATGGACCGTATGGTTGTATAAAAAAAAATATTAGTATTTTATCATATTTCAGTACATTATTTGTGTGTTTAATCACAGATTAATATTTTATATAATATTATAATAGTAAGAGTTAAAATATAAAATAAATAAAAATAAAAATCAGTACATTCTTATACATACATATTAACTAAAATGCTTATTCTATAAACAAATAATAAAAAAAAAATGTTATACTTAAAGTTATCATTTTGTATGGAATAAAATAAAGCAATTATTGTTTCCATTTAAATATAAATGTAGCTTACATTTGATACAAACTACACGCGATCGCGATGAACATCTTGGCCGTTTACATCTAAAGGCTGAATGAGAATTTTGAAAACTTGGAAGATGGTTGAAGCCATCGAAACGAATATCAATCACTGATTTCGTTTCATGTCTACCTCGAACGTTTTCAGGACGTTCAGGAATTTCTGTATTTTCAAATATTCGTTTTTGAATTGAAATTTGAACAATGGGTAAGCTTCGGGCGAGATTCATTTTAAAGTCGACAAGCGTAAGAATTTCATTGCGCTTAAGTTTATTGATTGCACATTCCTTTTTATACTCCAGATAGCTTGCGCAAACAGCAAAATCTATAAAATGAGTTATAACGCGTAGTGTCCACTTTTTAGATTTTATAAATATTCTATAATAATTCATAAATTGATCAAATAGATCTACACCTCCCATTCCTCCATTGTAGTTCTTTACTATTGTGGGTTGCTTAATCCACACATATTTTTTGGCCTTCTTTTACCAGCGTTCTACATCTTCTGGTTCACCTAATCCACAAAAATTTGAAGCCAGATGCACGGATCTGTTGTCCTGCCACTTTACCAAGACAATGTTGCCATCCCGATTTATTATTTCCACAGCGCTTCCTCTTCCTTTTGTGGAAACGGTTCACTCGAATTGTTCCAGCAGCATTTATTTGTTTCTGGGATAAAAGTTCAAATATTTGATACGTTGAGAAAAAGTTGTCGAAATAAATAGTGTGTGTTGTTGATTTAAGGCGATCAATTAAGTGAGCCACAACTGCAGAACCAAATCCTAATTGAGCACGATCAAAACTCGAAATTTCTGTTTGAGCGCCCTGATATAGCACAAAATCATACGGATATCGCCATTTTCCACATAATATAAAAACTTTAAGTCCCCAAGGACACGGCTTGCCTTTTATGTACTGCTTGATACTAAGATTTCCTTTAAACGGAATTATTTGTTCGTCTACGCACACTATCTCCTATACTGGTATTTCCAAACAGCGTCATTTCCACTTTAACGAATTTATCCCTGCAGTTTGGTAGTATTTTCGAATTATCGATTATGTGAATATTTTATCTTAGCCAGAAAAACCTATCCCTCGTCATTACTGACGCTACAGATCGAATTTCTAGCTCACAACTGCAGTACATTCGGCAACTTGGCACTTTTATAATACCCATTAGCATATAAATACCAAAATTTTCATTACTTCATCTGGCGTCGTGTGTTTAAAAGAAGTGCGGCCCTTTTGAATGGCATACATGTTTGTGTATTGAGCAATTTCATCATAAAGCTGAAATGTTATATACCGTTGAAGGAAGCAGATCAGCTGTATTATATGAAAATGATGTTGCTTGAAATGGTCGTCGCCGCCACGTTATATCTTTTTTATCAGTTAATTTATATTTTGTCCGCGCATCAACAATTTCAATTTCACTGAGTTCAATGTCCATAAGGTCAACTTCGCTAGTTTCATTTGCAACTTCCATGTCATTATCATTAACAACATCTAAAATATTATGGCCTTTACGATGAGATATTTCTTCAATATCATTGTCGTCAATGATTTCTTCTGACTCAATATCAGAATCATCAGCCATTATCAAATCTGCAGCTTCCAGCGAAGTGTAATATTTAACATAACGCGACATTTTACCTACAATTTTAGGAGTAATACGATTATTTTTATGACCTTGTATATGATTTGGCAACAAATGGGTACATGGCAACATATGGTGTCATTACACTTCAATATATTTGGCAACATTTGTGCCATTAGGTAAAGATATTTTATTTATATATTTATATTGAAATATTGTAAAATTATAACACAAAATGGTTTATAAATAACCAATAATATTAAATACAATCAATTTCGTTAAAAAAAGTATATATATATATATATATATATATATATATATATATATATATATATATATATATATATATATATATATATATATATATATATATATATATATATATAAGATGTACTATATGCATAAAAACTTACGATTATTCCACGGTATTATTTTTTATGAACTAACCCACACAAAACTTGTAATTACACTAATATATTTTACATTTGGCGGGAAAATTCGACAACCAAACATTGTGGAATATATGAAAGAAAGAAACAACTCTATTACAATACGCAAACACGAAAATTTAATAACCACAATTTACCAATTAAAACAATGGCAACATATGTTACCAGACAGTCTGAAAGGGATATTTTACATTTCGTTTTCTTAGAAAAACGGTCGATTTATCGCAAGCAATTTATCGTATGTGAATCATTATAAGAAATTCGTCGCAATCAATTCAACGCGATAACAATTCATCGCGACAGGAATTCATCGCAAGTAATTCATTGCGAATCGTGAACAAAATTATTTCTTAACTATAGTCGTATATGGTAGAACTCGACATGTTGGATATAAATGATAGGAATGGATAATGACCAACGGAACTAGCCGATTATAATGAAACTCGACATGTTGGATGGAAATAGGTGATATTTTTAATTTTAAGTGGTTTTTGATTTGACAAAAGTGGGATTAAATATTTTTTGAATACAATTCTTGAATATGGCCAACTTGGATAAAGCCAGTTCATTTCTCGACCGATTATGACAAAACTTTATCTGTTCGATAGAAACAGGATTTAAAAATGAATTTTGAGTTTATTCGATACCCGATTATGATGTAATTCAACATGTTTGGAATATGAATTAGAATATAGTTTTCAAATGTGTCTTTCACTGATTAAGATTAAATTTCATCACTTATAAAAGAATACTCATTCGCTTAATGTAACAAAATGAAAATTTGTCCTTAAAATTAGTGTAATATAATACAGTTGAAAACAAAAACAAAAAAATGTTTAAATTAAATTAAATTTATGTTAACTTTTACAGAAAAAGCCTAGTTTCATTCCAGTTGGCCATATTCCACAATATGATACAAAAATAATTTTTTATTTCCCACAATTAGTAATATTCTAGAACTTTATTCAAAAATCAATTTATAAACCTATTTCAATCCAACATGCCGGATGTCATCACAATCGGTTAAGAAATATCTCAGTTAAGTTTTAGTGTAGGTAAGCCAGAACTTCATTCTAAAATCATTATATAATCCCAATGCCCTTCAAAACATGCTGCTTTGTTTTATCAAAATTAGTCATCCAGAACTTTATTCAAAAATAAATTTAAAATCGCATTTCCATCCAATATGTTGAGATTTATGATAATAGACCAAGAAATATTCCAAATATCAGAACATTATCATGATAGACGGCGCTGCTCTGCTATTGTTTACCGCGTTTTTAAATGGTAACGGTTAAATTGTTTGCGATGAACTGCCTCTGATAAACCAGTTTAGAACTAAAATTTTGGCCTTAATAAATCACATCAGAATTTATCCGTTATAACAAAATTTGAAATTTAGACCAATCCGAACATTTAGTGCATAAACTTTCTTTAATTAAACCTTTTGGTTGCTTATTTCAACATATATTTCCAAATTTATAGTATGTTATGTTCCCGATTTAATTTGAACCTTTTCTTTAATTTCTTTTATGGCTTAACTGAATCGTCCTTTTACAAATTACGGCATTTTATTTTATATCGCTTAAATATCGTAGGTTGTTGACATTTTTTTAATTGTCGATGTATGTATGTATAATGGTCGCGTACATATTTTTAATTATAGATTTTTTTTATAATTTATTAATGTGTACAAGGTAACCTTACTGAAATCATATAATAAAGAATAAAACTTTACACTATACTATTCTGTTTATCAATTAATAACAAATAAAAATTCAATTGCAATTCAAATAACGGCCAATTCAATTATATTTATTTATGTGCATATACATTATGTTTCTTAAACTAGTTATTTTCTTCCCGTTATGTAATTACGAAAAATATATCTTTCGTAATTACATAACACAGTCAATTAATTGGAGATATATCGAGATAGGAGATATAAATAAATTTTGTACTCAAAATGTGATATCTGACAAATGTTGATCTTAAAAAAAAACCATATTTATTATACTGATTTCTTAAATTTGTGTAAAAATAGCCGTGTTTCTTGACGTTTGATCTGATCCGGATTAGATCATATATGCTTTCCTTTCATTTGTATAGCTGCGTTTCATGAAATCAACACAAAAATTGTATTATTTTTTGTTTTTAGGTTATTATATTGATCCTATTAGCATTTTGGTTCAAAACGTAGATAGAAAAACAAAAAACCAATTTTTTTTTATGTTTATTACATGAAACGCAGCTATACAAATGAAAGGAAAGGAGATATGATCTGATCCGGATCAGATCAAACGTCAAGAAACACGGCTATATTAAAACTAATTAAAATATTCGCATTTTTATATCAATGTGTTTTAGATTTTGGTAAAAATGAAATATTTAATTTTTAGAAAAAGTCGTGGCACAAAATAAAGGAGCAAACTCCGAAATTATTATAATTCCGAACAACGGTCACAATTGGTTTAACAGTTTCCTTGTCGTATTGGGAATACAAAATTATTACAGTTGGTATTAATTAATAATTTTTCAGTTTCCATTGGCATTAGTAAATCCAAAACCTTTTTTTAAATAATTCACTTGGTTTCCAATACAGTATATTTAACAGAATTCGTAATACGAACAAATATTTTCGTTTTAAATTTTCAAAATCAATGTCGTGTTTTATTCAAATCTATACTATTAATATAGTTTGGAAACAGTTTAAACATAAATTATAAATCAGAATGTTGTTTGGTAGCAGACTGTAAATTCACAGAAAACAAAATTCATAATATTTCTGTAATAAAAAACTATTACATTCCGCCTAAAAGTAATTAAATCGTCAACATTCAGGAGTTCAGATACACACTCAATTACATAAATCACATCGTAAATATTATGAAAAAGAAACCGCATACAATTTATGTATATTATCTAAAATTACATAAACGCGAGCATAATCATTAAATAAACAAATAAACCAAACAAAAACTATTTTCATATAGTGTTATGTGAATGAAAACAATGCAACATTATAAACTATGGATTTACTTCCATATAAAGATGATAAATGAATTTTAACACCTTCATTAAAATTACTGTATAGCGATGTGTGGTAGGTAATGAGGCCAAATGAAGCAAATTGAAAATTTTACCATTTCTTTTAGCTGCGGCTGTGTTCGAAAGGTAAATTGCAAATTTATAACCAATGTGAATGTGGTTTGTGTCACGTAATTATTTCTCGCGTCTTCTGGTTATATATCGATTATGCTGTATTGCCATTATAGTATACGTTTGGGAAAAAAACGCTTACGTAAAACAAAAAAGTTACTTCTCTTCATGATGAGATCATAATATAAATTTTTATAATGCAGGAATATTTCTCGAAAGCTCTTCAACGTACGACTTTTTATAATATAATTTTATGCATAAAGTGCCCATATCTATATATACAATAATTATTTATTATTTTATCAGAATTACATATGCAATTATATAAATTCAATTATCCGTATACTATGATATGAATACAAATAGATGTAAACTGGAAATTGTCGGAAATAAAAAAAATAAACTTAACAAAAGTTGTTACATGAAAGTTAGTTAGTTGTTTTGATCATATACACAAACGAGTATGTACTCGTATATTAAACATAAATGTATGTTTGTTTATCTACATATGTATTACAATAAACTTTAAAATCTCCTTTCCATCATCATCGTCTTACTCCACATATACAAATGCATATCGAAATGGATGTAAGATAAATAAATAAAAAATAGTTATGTACGAGTATATGTATCGTAGAATGGGCGAGCTTATATTTACATATATTCCAAAACAAGAGTTGTGGTATGCAACGGAAACTATTACACAACTTTTGTATTACAAATTTAGTTAGTTTTTTTTTTTTAAGTCAGGTCGGTTATTAAAATATGTATAAAATTTATATTAATTTTATAATCAAATTGAATTTTAAGTGAAAGCAATTTTTATTTATTGATTCTCTACTTTATACAATTTCCTCATTCTATCGAGTACAGTTTGACTACGAGGAAATGAAGACCACGAAAATCTAGTGGTATTGAATATTTTGGAATGATCAAGACCAAAGTTGTACGGTATTAATCCAATGAACCTGACTTTGATTGTTACAATACTATATACATACTTCATGAATTATGGTATGAAGGCAATATTAGGCAACGTATTATGCACGTACAATTTTGTTAATTAACAAAAAAATCGTCTATATTGAATGAAATTTTGTTTTTATCGTTCGTTCTTTGCATGTAAATGTGATTGGTTGAATAATCATTTTTACACTTTTTTGCATATTGTAGTTACATAGTAATTCAAAACCTATACATATACATCATTAGATTATGGAGTAATTTAATAACTTTATAATATAGTTTACGATATAGTTTTTACTTTCAGCTGAAGAATTTCTCTTCTGTGTTCATCAGGAAGTTCGTTTCAATTTTTTTGTTTTTGGTTATGAGAATGTATCGTATCGTGTTGATTTACATAAAGAGGAATCTATTTTGCAGTGACAGCAATATTTCAAGAACTCAATTACTTTCTATATACATACGTATGTAAGCACAGATACTTTCAATTTCGCTGATTCATCACATAACCTTGCCATTGTCTTGTCAAATGTTTTTTGTCCACCGTTTTGTTTTAATATTTTTATTAGATTCATTGAGTTGGAAATATATGTACAATGCTTGATCTTACTTAAATTATTCTACTAAGGTCATAACTACTTTTAGAGTTCATACCAGCTTGAAATGGAAGATATATAATGTTAGCCAATGCACGATTAGATTGCTTGAACTTTAGATTTAAATAGCAATGATTATAGCGTTTAGTTATTTATAGGACCTATGCTATAACATTTGGGAGCGAATTTGGATGGGTCGGAAATCGAACGGCAAAAGTTTGAAGGACTTCGAAGAACCGATTTTTATTTTTGTACTATTTTGCAATTTACGAACTACATAACTACGACACACACGTACGTTTATAAAGTATTAATCTATGGCTTCTTCGCACTGGGATTCCATAGTGTCTGATAAATTGAAGTAAACCACATCGTTATTGTGGATTTTAGATCAGTATTACGCTGTTAACACTAGCAATTACACCAGCTCAAACGATTTCGTTTGCTGAGCCTGCGTACAATATCTGTGTTTTTTAACAGCTTAGTGTTAACATGTTGTTCGAGCCTTTGCCTATCTCTCAGTGCATTTTTTTGGATTTCCTTTAAAACAGTGTCCACTTTAAGGTCCCTATGGAGATCTGTTTCTAACATACCATGGTGCATCAACGATGTTCCTTAATACTTTGATTGGAAGTCTTTGGATGATTTCTATGTTGCTCTGTTTGGTACAACCCCAAAATTGGATACCATAAGTTCAAACCGGTTTTAATATTTGTTTATATAATAGAAGTTTGTTGTATGTTGATAGAGCGGAGCTCCTTCCTATCGTCTTTCTATATTTAAGCCCTAGTTCCTTATTTTTATTTTTGACGTGTGCTTTCCATCGTAGTTTTGCATCTAGTGTCATGCCAAGATACTTAGCCGTGTTAGCATACGGTATTATATATTGATTAATTGTAACCGGAATATGTTCGAGTCGTTTGTTTATAAAATTTATGTGAACTGATTTAGTTTCGTTAAGTTTAATTCGCAATATTTTATGGTCCAGTTATGTATTTGAGTAATTGCTAACTGTAAATTCTGAGTTGAATCTTCGTTGATATCTCCAACAGCTAAGATTATCGTGTCATTAGCATAGGTCGCCACAGTGTTGTTTTGTTATACAGAGATATCATTAGTGTAGAATAGGTATACTCCTGCCTTGATTTCCTTCAATTCAGAATAGAAACCATCTAATCTCCAACAGCTAAGATTACCGTGTCATTATCAAAGGTCGACACAGTGTTGTTTTGTAATACAGGGATATCATTAGTGTAGAATAGGTATACTCCTGCCTTGATTTCTTTCAATTCAGAATATAAACCATCTAATTTTACTCTATAGAATCTATATTTCAAGTATGATTCTAATATTGTAGGGAATTACATTGATAGTACAGTTCTTAACTTATAGTTAAGTCCTTTATGCCAAACTTTATCAAAGGCCTGTGCAACGTCTAAGAATATCGTTGAGCAGACTTTTTTCTCCTCTACTGCTCTTTCAATAATATTATATTCTGTGTACTTGATCTAATGTTGAGTGTTGATTGCGAAAACCGTACTAGTGATTTGGAATCAGGTGTTTTCTCTCAACTATCGGATTTACCTTTTTTACTAATAACTTCGGAAAGAGTTTAGACATAACTGGCAATAACGATATTGGCCTGTAAGATCCAATTTTTTGTGGTGGTTTCC
The DNA here is from genome assembly GCA_951394425.1 of Tipula unca. Classification (NCBI taxonomy): domain Eukaryota; kingdom Metazoa; phylum Arthropoda; class Insecta; order Diptera; family Tipulidae; genus Tipula; species Tipula unca. The sequence continues at coordinate 85,018,511 of OX596380.1, forward strand.
CAGGTTTAGGAATCATAATTACTTCTGCAATTTTTCACAGGCTGGGTACATATTTCAATCGATATTTATAATATTGGTGAGCTTTAATAAAGTTTTCCTTGGTAGTTCTTTTAAAATTTCTTCTGTGATAAGGTTGGTGTTGTTCGTAGGATTTCTTCACTTTCCAGTACAACCTCTCCAGTTATTATTTCGGCTTCCAATGATTGGTCATCATATGGTTCAAATATTTTTTCCAAGAATTCAGCAAAACTTCGTACTTTATCTTCGTTATTTCTGCCCCATTTTTTGATGTTCTGTTCTGATTAGAGGAATCTGCATTATTGGCCTTTTAATTCTTCTGGTTGCTCTCCAGAGAGAATAATCAGTACTAGTAAGGGTATAGTTGTTTACCTTAATTTTCTTTTTAACTTCAGGGGTGTTTTCCCAAGCTGGCTGCTGTATGTCATATATGAACTTGTGAACTTTTTTTTCTAATTGCTCCTCACATTTTTTATTTATGAATTATTTTATGTAAGTAAATATAAAATGTAATTGTTTCTTAAGTAACTTTATTAATTATAAATTATATTTAAGAATTAAGAAAAACAGAAGGTACACATCAAATCAAAAAAATAATTGCTTGAACTCGATATGCCCAACAATTTAAAAGCCAGGTTTTTAAATTAACAGCTTTGAAACATATTTCAAATACATATATCTATTTACCGACTCCAAAAAAAAAATTAGTTTTAACTTGTTCATTTTGGTAAACAATGAAGAGTTGGTCGGTTCAACATATTTTCAAAAGTTTCCTTTTTTTGATAAATCTCGTCGAAAACAAAATTTAATTGTCACCTTCGGTCGGTCGAAAACAATTTTCGTCTCTTCGACATTTAAATTTGGTAATAATTTTAGATCAAGCTTTACTTAATTATTTACATCAAATGAAGATTAATATTACCTGTAATCTTAAATAAATTCTTAAATATTAAGATTTGTTTCATATACCCTATGTTTCGGGATTGGGACCGTAAATGGCCACATAAAATATTCAATACAATCTGACATATATCGCAAATATAACATAAGGCCGACTAAGACCTTCATCACTGTTCAAACAAAACCCTTCTACATCATTTTGACAACTATAAAATACATATATATATAATGTAATATAAATGTGTCTATATTGTACAATGTATACGTCATATTATGAAAAAAATTGTGTCAATGTCAAATTTATTAGCATAATCCACTTCCACAGAAATTTAAGAAAGCTGGTTACTTATGACAACGCAATAACTTTCACTCGTCACCGAAAGTCTTATGCAATTGCCGATAATTCAATATACTAAAACAGCAGTTACATTATATTATTGGACAACTTATTGAATATTTATTTATTATACTGGAAGAAACTGTGGTAAGGAGTTTTTTATTATAGTAAATTGTATATGTATAGTCAGAAAAGTTATTTCAATTTAATCAGCATTTTTCGAAGAAATACGAACGGCTATTATCATGCAATTTTGTATGATTAGTAATACCTTCAAAATAAATTTCAGTTTCCAAGAATCGGACTCAGGGCTACCAAATAATAATTTATTAATTGGCGCGAAAGAAATTTGAAAACGGTTTGTGGTCTACTCTACTCAGGATTCGTGGATTAATTTCTGTGGAAGAAGTTGATTCAATAGTCTGTTTGGTGTCGCTATACTTAACAAGTCATGCTCTAAAAGCCACGTCCTTATAATTTTGTAAAAACGATAACTACGTTCAACCATTTGGATGTTAACTTGGATTATTAACTTTCCTGGAAGTCGGTACTTGAAAACAAACTTCATTATGTTCTATTGCGTGCTGCTTGGGGCGTGAAACTGCATGACAAATTAAGAATATAAATCAAAACTAGGTATTTTAAAGCTGCAAATAAAAATGCAAAAATTATTTAGGTTTTATTTTTTTATTTTTTAACGTTTAAAATTTATTTAAATTTATTGTGATATGAATTTAGTACAAAAATAAATGAACTATATATTTTAAAAAATTTAAGATAATTCTCTACGCGATACTCTGCCTTTCGTTGTGAATGGGTGTCGGATCGCTACCTTCATCATCATGATGAATGAAGAAGTTGGTTGCCAAGGTATCGGCGTTCTTTAAACATATATTGTGCAGAATGCAGGCACTCACATAACCAAAGGTATCAAATCGTCTAGTGTTTAAACTACTCAGTCGGCGAAACCTTCCTTTTAATAAACCAAACGTCCGTTCAATCGTGATTCTAGATGAAGAATGTGCTTTATTATATTTGGTCTGTTCATCATGATGGTATATATATATATACATCAATTTAAGTATGTACCATTAGAAATTTTAAAAAATAAATTGGACCGTCGGAAAAGCCACGAATTGTGAATAGATCCCACCTCACCCGTGTAGCAGTCTATACAATTCATTGATTCGTCACATACGGCTTGCAGCAACACTGAATGAATTTTTTTTCTATTAATATAAGAATTTGGATATTCCTTTGGTGCTGGAATAGGAATGTGAGTTCCGTCGATGCAGCCGATGACTCCTAATAATATTTTTAATTTAAATGCATATCGTATTGTAAAATCTAATTTATTTAATATTTACCTGGAAATATCTGCTACAGATCTGTAAACCAAAAACTTAAAGTATTTATGTCATATACGAGTAATTAAAAAATTTACCTAAAACATTCGGTATTAGCCAAATACCAAATAGTCATCAACAATTGTTTCTCAAGAGAGACTCTGGGGTGCCCCTCATTTCGGTATATTTATGTTTTAAGTATCAGTTCTCGTACAATAATTCGAAAGTGCTGGGTACCATACGGAAATGTGCCTTAAATTGTGTGTTATTTAAAATACAAAGTATTTTCAAAATAATCGATTTGTCGGAATTTTCGGTTATTTTCAAAATAAGCAGAAAACCGGTATGTCCTCTTCGACCCTTAACAAGTTTCAATATAACGGGTTGGCCATTTAAAAGTTTAAATTTAAAAATGCAATAAAACAAAAACGGTTTGAAATTTTGCCAAGTTTATTTTTTTGTTGTGAAGTACAATTGTTCCGGTAAAGATGGAATATCATTTCATTCATATGGCTGCTGCGGCTGGCCTCACAGTACCCCATTCGATCGGACCAATTTTCGAGCACTTTTTCGAGTGTATGGGGTCGTATCTCGGCGATGGCATCACGAATGTTGGCCTTCAAATGCTTAATTATCTCTGGTTTATCGGCATAACACTTGTCTTTAACGGCGCCCGACAGAAAATAGTCCAATGGTGTTAAATCGCAGCTTCTTGCCGGTCAATTAACATCACCATTTCGGCTAATTAAACGGGCATCAAACGTTTGACGCAATAAATCGATAAATAGTCACTCGTAATAGGTGCATTGGCTTCTGTAAGACCCCGTGTGGGTTTTCTGAACCCCAAATACGGCAATTTTATACATTTACATTTTTTTACACTCGAAAAACTACTTGAAAATTGGTCCGACCAAATGGGGTACTGTGAGGCCAGCCGCCTTAAATTTAAACTTTTAAATGACCCCCACCCTTTAGGTATTTTTCTTCTACCTAGCACCATTCTCGAGATAAAAGCGCTACATTTACTGAATAAAACTCACCCTGTATGTACGTATGTATGTATGTATATATATATATATATGTAAAACCACTCCACGAAAATCGCAACAATACTGGGCTCGAACATTCTACCATGACAATTTTGACATTTTATGTCGCTTTTTTCAAGAACAAAATTGTATTCTTTATCATATTCGTTTCATTTATTTCTATTATGTGATCACAGCCTGCTAGATTCTATTTCTATATATTCATTCGAAAGTATTACCAATTGTTTCGATTTTTGATAGCTATAACGAAATGAGGAAAAAGGGATAGTGTGCACATTTATTGTAACCGGCTGAGATTGCAATAGATTTTGCAATTTTGTTCCTGAAAAAAATGAGATAATAACATCTATGGAAGTTATGTCACTACAATTTTCTCCGCTTGGCTAGCTATCGAAAATAAAAATATGGAAGATAGTGTGATACTTTATCGAATGAATGAATAAAAAGAAAGAAATTGCGGATTTGAATAGGAGTTCAATTTTGATCAAATAAAACGAGTAACCCGATTGAAATTAGATTTTTTTTTTCTAAAGATTGGTCTTGGTAGTATACTAAAATTCAAATGAAAACAAACATTTTTGTTTTGTTAAAAATATTAATAATTTAATTAATTTAATATTTATAATCAGAAACAATCAACTTTAAAACAAAATCATAAAAAATGCAATGTGACTGACAAACCTTATAACTTAAAAATAACATTCAATAATCCTGTTGTTGAACACTGGATTGTAGTTCCAAGAATTCATAGGAATTAATACCATCAAAATGTGAAAATTCGTTGAGTTCCAAATTGGAATTGAATATGCGGGATTATTGTTCTAGTTAGGCAACTAAAATACGGCTTTTTTAGTTTTTACATTGCAGTGTGCGGCATAAACAAAAAAGAAAGCTCAGATGAGAAACTTATCGATTATTCTGTTATTCTGTATTTACTCACCTAATTTTGTATGAAATTGTTGTTTGTAGTTTAAACGGAGTAAACTCCGCCCAAAAACGGTGACATTTTTATTTATTCAATTCTCTATTCACCTATCCCGTGACTGAAGCTCTACCAACTTGAACGCGGTTTGTTTTTATCGTTTTTATTTTTCATCTGCATATTTTTGCAAGAGTTTAGTTTGAGATAGGAGATCACACATTGTCTTGCTGGAAACAAACTCTGCTTGAATTAATGAATGCCGCGAAACAAATTTTCCCCTGACCTCAGTTCAGTTGGGCCGGTCGGAATTAACTGTCGTCTAACTCAATGTAGTGCCGTAGCTACCTTTTGTCGATGGTCGACGGCCGTTCAATGCGCTTTGTTCGAAACAGTTTACTCCTACAAGTATTTAAACTTCTATTTCATAAATAACTAACTAAGTGTAACATTTTTTATTGTGCCAGCATTCAATCTTAATTTATATTAATTTAAATATCTTTCATTGTTAATCTGTTGGCGAGCGTTTTATTATGTCTAAGTGTGCGTTGTTCAATCCCTTAGTGTATCATAGAGCGATACGATATCATATACCAATCACAAATTCTTCATGTAAATGACGATACAAGCTAATTGCTATAGTGAAATGATGCTCGCCGCTATATACCATTGAATATCATTTCTTGAGTAGAGCAATATTTATTGACGAGTGATGTCAGGCAAATAATTCATAATATTAAGCAAAGATGTAAGGTTCGGTGCTGGTCTTGTCTCTACACTGCGTTTTAGGCATTTTGTTCCTGTACAAGCTATCATCATCGTATATATTTTTTCAAATTCGGTGCGAAATCAATTTATACATTTTTTGAATGTATTTATAAGGTCAATAATTATGGCTCTATTCTAAACTACTCTACCACTCGAATAAGAAGACTAAGGTTTGGTATCGTATTGGAAATTAGTTATGAGAACTACATGGGCATTATTAATATTTTCTATGTAAAGCTTAGACAGAGGTATATTGCTCAGAGTATGCAAAGGCAGAGGTATGTTGCTCAGAGTATCTAAAATTATAACTTAATATTTTGAAACGTATATGCATGCAACATACTTATGTAATATAATACTTAAACACATAAATTATTTAGCTATTGCAGACCCCGCTGAAGATTATCTACGCAAAACTCGGTTTGACATCTTAACAAATAAAAAATCAAATTAAACAAATTTTATTCACACCAAACATAAATAATTCTTATTCATATCTGCTTTGCTGTCAGCACTCACGTATTCGTTTTTATTTTTTAATCCACATCGTCGAATTATTCATTATTAATCATTTCATTGTTGTTAATAAAAAAAAATTGTATTGGCTGCCATCGTATGTAGCAATGTATTTTGATAATTTTAATGATAATGACAGCTACAAATGCAGCCTTGGCAGGTTGAATAATAACATTTGTGAGAATGAGGTGTAAAGTTTATCGATGGCCAAAAAGAATTTCTGTAAGTTGTACCTTAAATATTGCAAAATTATCTAGCAAGAAAAAATGGTTATAGTGGTTATAGTTCGTTTTGTTTATTTAGCCTCATTAATAGAAACAACTCTAACTTGTAAGAGAGATATCTTGTAGAGTATGATCAAGACTGGCATTTAGCAAACATTTGCCGTATCAGAATTTATTCAATTTTTGATGAAAATTCAGTACTAACGCCAAATAGTTCAAGCTGATATCAAACTGCAAACTGGCCATATACTCGTATATGTCCAAAAACATGGCCAATTTTTATTATTTAAATTCCAAAATGTCGTGATATGTTCTGTAACTCTAATTGATTTTTATTAAACTTTAATTCGACAATTTATCAACCGGTACGATGCAGCTGATCCTATGTATAGGTGATCACTTGCGAACAACTTAAGAAGTAATCCTAAATAGGTATTTCGATATTTAAACAATATTCTACAATATAGAAAATCATGTTGCTTGGAGCGCGCAAATTTTGACGGTAAAATAAAATAGAATATTTAGTATTCGTTCGTTTAAATAACATATGTATTTAATGAACTACCGGATGACATAAGACATGAGTCGCGAAGAATAATGGTATTCAAAAATAAATTTGTACAGTGTTAAAGAATTCATTTAATTATTCAAATTATCGTGTTCATTACATTACAAGACGATATTACATTTGGTATATAAGCACGTGTGTTCATACGTACAGGGTGAGTTTTTTTTATGAATTGTAACACTTTTATTTCGTAAACGGTACTAGATAAATGTGATTATCGAGGGGCCGTCAATGTAAATTAGAGCCTATGCTTTTGATTGCAATATAGTTAGATTAATGAAGTAAATTAGTCTAACATATAGTGTAGCAATACAAAGTTTGGCTCATCTCCCTTCGTAGATTTGGATTAACAACGTTTGTGGGACTACTCAGAGGACACTGCCTATTTGGAGAACTGTAAAGTGCTAGATATCTCACGCTACATAAGTATCTCTGGCTGGTTCCACTATGGGTAAAAAGAAAGTAAGATCCTGTGATATCACAAAGGATCGTAACCGATGTAAGTGTGCCGTAGCAGCCACTTCAATCTAACCTAACCCATCAGCTCATAAATATGGGTAAAAACTGATATTCAGGTAGGTTATGTAAAATTCAATTCCGACAAAATTCTGAATTATTATTATATATTAAAATGTCCTAATTTTTTATTTAATTTGAAAATTTATAACAATTTCGGATTTTCTGAAATTCCAAAATATTTCAAATTTCGGAAACTAGCTATCAACAATTTGTTAATTTTTCATTATAATTTTTTGAGACCAATTTGTGAATTTAAGGCCATTAAGATACTGGCGGATCCAGTAATCAGGTTGAGGATGCGCTGGGAGTAAAAACTGTATGAATAATTATATATGTAGGTTATTTGTATATACATATACTTTACCCAGCCCTGAAACAGACTAACCGACGCTTTTTTCTACCTGTATTTTTAATAACTCCCCGTACAAACGGAAATATTTTACTGCCGCTTTCAAACGAAAAGTTTTTTATGGTGTTGATATACACAAACATAGAGAGAAATAGTATCTCGTATTATGAATAAGAGTAAATAATTCATCAATAAAACCTTTTAATTTGGCATCGTGCTTAGCCCTTTTATAGTAAATGTATAATATACATAATTTGAAAATAAGAACTTTCCCGCCTCTGACTTAAATTTCATAATATTTTAAAAACATTAGTGAGTTATGAATAGTAATGAATATATGTTGTGTATGAAACTAAAGCATGACTTATACATATTAATGAATTATTATATGTAATGTAATGCATGGTTGAGATATTTATATAATTTGCATAACATAAATCATGTATAAAATTCATATTTCGTGTATTTTTATGATATCTAATAAAGCTTTACACTGTTAAATAAAACATTTTTTAAATATTTTATCTAAAATACTTATTTTCAAAAAACATATTAAATAAATGAAGACATAGGCGGGATTTTATTGTACATATCGTTCATATCCTACAATTTAATTTACAAATTATTGGTAGTCCTGCAAGGGAATAGAATATCAAATTTTGATTAAACAAAATATTATTGCTTAATTAATATTGTACAATCGATGCGGTATGTTTTGTCTTTTTCATAAGAAAAAAAATCGTTTCACTTCGTAACAAAAGTGATAGACGAATTTTTTTAATTCTTATTTCCTCTATTCGTTATTCCGAGATTTTTAGTCGAAAAGTGAGAATTTGGTATCAGAAATTCATATTTGCATATTCGAGGTTTCATTGAGTGTTCATTAAGCGAGGTTTATCAATTATTATTAAAAATTAAATACACCAGCTAATTATTTTCACAGTTTTACATTAAAATAGAAAATATTCTTTATTATAATTGTCGTGTGGCACAAAAAACAATGGAAAGCGAGAAAAATAGTAACAAATGCCTCACGTTTACAACTAACACTTATACATATAGTAGGCTTATTCATAAATATTTCTAAATATATATACACATGTGCGAGGACCTATCTAGAATGCATATTTACGAGCAGAATTATAAACTGTGTCCATGGGGTTGAAGTGTGCATGTAATTGTTATATTTTTATGAGGGATCGGATTAGAATATGAATTGCTATTCACCGACTGTTATGCATGGTCGGTGATTTATGTTCAAAATTGATGAATTATAATCTTAAAAGCCCGAAAATATCCAACTCACGATTTATGAAAATAATACGGGGTTATTTCTCCGTTTCACTTAAGTGAAAATCAATGCGCATTTTCTCGCTGAAACTTAATTTCTATTTGTAGTTTCGAGATTTCGCAACCAGTGTGAAGTTTTTACACATAATGGCTGCGGACGAATGCTCGGGTAAATGATACTTTTACCACAATTTTAGCAGAATTAACATTCTTTTAATTTTTTGCATAATAATCTACGTGACAAAAAAAAATGTTTCGAGATGTAGGAATTCCGGAACTGGAATGAAGTTCAACAAATCAAAAGACTGAATTTAACTTCAAATAATTATTTATTCAATGAATAAATGAAATATATATATGAAATGATATAAAATAAAAAACGTGATAATATTTAAATCAACTAATTCATACATAAATGTTCACTAAATTGAACTGCATCCTCATAATCCCTTGAACTTGTTGGTTCATATTCATTATTAATTTCGATGTTGTCTAGTTCAATTATATTATCTGCCGATACACAAATGTTATGCATTACGCAGCAAGCAAAAACCACTTGAACATATCTCTTGACCTCCATCTCCAAAGTTTTGAAAAAGCATTTTTTCCATTTTTAATTTACAGTAAACTGTTTTTCTCTATTTTCAGCGCACAAACAAATGATTTTCATGTCAAGCGTTTTTACGTTTATTTTAGTACCAACCGCGAATTTATCCCTGTCAACATATACCAACCAGTGAATTTATCCCTGTCAATATATTTAAATATGTTCTAATTCGACCATTTACTGTACTAAACCATTTAGAGCCGCCTTCGATAGCACAGTAAGTAGCGTGCTTGCTTTGCTATTCGAGGGTCTCGGGTTCGATTCCCGGTGGTGACCAAAAATCACGGTTGGGTGTTTTTAATGTGTAAGTATATGTGTTTGTCCGGGTATTGCACCGTGGGCCCATTAGTGGCATTGAGTGCTGGAGTAATCCGCCCAATTATAATTTTTTATTTAAAAAAATCATTTACCCGAGTAGTGTTTCTTGCCGAGAAAAAATTTCTCGGGATAAATAAGAAAACATAATTTTCCGTTTCCCGAGAAGTTTAAATTTTTCCCGAGATTGTTTTTTCTTTTATTCGCGTTGAAGTTTATTCGAGTACACTCTCTAATATTTATTTACCATCGCATTCCCTTAGCAGTTGTAAAAGTCTTATATGTGAAAAAATTTGGCTCGCTGCAAAGCTACGATGGAAGTTTTCGTACAAGTCTGGGAACACAGCGAAACGCATGGTACGTTTCGACTGTGAAGGTCTGATAAATGAAGATCAAAAGAAACGATATCAGGATCTTGTCAGCGACAACATTAATGAAGCTAATTACCAGTCTGACTGCGTGAACTCTGTCTGGGGGGTACTGAAAACTTCGGTTGTCAGTGCTGCTCAACAGACTTTAGGTATAGTGAAAGTCAGACCCAAGAATGATTGGTTTGATGACGAGTGTCGTCTTGCAGTTGAGCAACAAAATATAGCCCATAATGAAGTGCAACAACGTCTCACAATCGCGAGGAAAAACAAGGCTGCTCTTGCAAGAAGGGCAGCTAAGCGGATTTGTAGACGGAAGAAGCGAGAATGGTGGAAGGCCGAGGTTCTGAAAGTACAACAACTCAGTAATGAGCGCAGTTCGCGTAATCTCTTTAAAGGAATTACTGGACTGAACCATACTTTCAGGCCTACGTCAACCGCCATTCGGGACCGGGATGGAAACCTCTGTGTCAACATCGACGCAGTACTTGACGCATGGAGTGGACACTTTACTGACCTGCTTGATGTCCATCATGCGTCACAGACTGTTGTTGAGCCACCTCTAATACAGACTGCGGAGATTTGCACTGAGGAGCCATCCCATGAGGAATTCACTAAAGCCATGCAGAGATTGAAACGAAACCGTGCACCTGGAGTGGACTGCATTAATTCGGAGCTCTTGATATTCGGAGGGGATACTTTGTTGAACTGTCTTTTCGACCTTATTCGATTAGTATGGCGAACCGAAGTTATGCCTGACGAATGGAAAGTGGCCGCGATATGCCCCAACTTCAAGAAGGGAGACCGCTTGAAGTGTGAGAATTATCGCGGTATAGCTCTCCTTTGCACAGCTTACAAGTTACTGTCATACATTGTATTGGATAGAATCACTCCTCTGGCGGAGGGCTTGGTTGGTGACTATCAAGGAGGATTTCGTCCGAATCGATCAGTCACCGATCAGGTCTTTTCGCTGCGGATGATTCTATCTAAATATTATGAGACATCCATCCCCGTACATCAGGTGTTCCTGGATTTCCGGCAGGCCTATGACTCGATCAATCGAGAGAGTCTATGGTCTGCCCTGGAATACCTAGGAATGCCAACAAAACTGGTACGACTATGTAGGATGACAGTGACGCAGTCTCAATGCTGTGTTAAAGTTGAGAACAGGCTATCGACAAGTTTTGTAGTTAACTCGGGTGTTCGGCAGGGAGATGCTCTGTCCCCGATACTCTTTAATCTCATGTTGGAGTACATCTTTCGTAAAACTGAAACACCGCAGCGTAACATCTTATATCGCCAGTCCAATCAGGTGCTTGCATATGCAGATGACATATGCGTGATTGGACTGAATAGCAACGGAGTGAAAGAAATACTTGATCCGCTTGTAGAGTTTTCAGCTTCTGTTGGACTTCAGATCAATGAGTCCAAAACGAAATACCTGATCTCTGGTTTTAGGGACAGTGGCACACCAGATTTTAGTAGTGGCCACCACACGTTTGAGGGAGTGAGGAGGTTCAAATATTTGGGTTCTCTTATCACTCACGATAACAGTGTGGGTGAGGATATTAAAGTGCGGCTGGCAGCTGGCAGTCGTTCTCTGTATCCTCTAAGGCCACTGCTAAAATCTAAACACTTATCAAGTGCCGTGAAGCTGAAGCTTTACAAAGCGTTGATCAGGCCCGTTGTTATGTTTGGATGTGAAAGTTGGGCGCTGACGGATGAATACGAGAGATGGCTCCTAACATTTGAGAGAAGAGTCATGCGTGTGATCTACGGCCCAAAACGCGAAATAGATGGTACCTACCGAGCTCTGTACAATATCGAGATCAGAGATCTGATGAAGATCCCCGATATTGTACATGAAATAAGATCTCAGCGAGTACGCTGGCTCGGTCACGTTCTGCGTGCTGATCCGGAACGAATTGTGCAGCGATCTCTGAAAGGAGAGCCACCATATGCTAGGCGCAGAGGTCGTTGCCGGCGACGATGGCTCCACGATGTAGAGAACGACTTGGCCTCTTCAGATTGTCTTAGACAGTATGAAGACCATGCTCAGGATCGAAACCGTTGGAGCCGGGTTGTTGACTCAGTAAGGGGCCAGTAATGGCCTTTAATACTGTTTATTATTATTATGTGAAAAAATATGATTCGAGTTTACTTGAAGCATCACAATCGTATAGTACTGAACCTGATAATGATACTAATGACGATGAAATTCCTGATTATTGTTGTGATTCAGATACTGAAACAGTCGAAATTAATGAAGTCTGTATACGGCCAAAAATCGTAAATATTTTTAGGAAGTCTCCAGTGCTGGGATGTTCTAACATCAATGCGATTCGCTTCGATAGACACTTGTGTCTCTTTTTTCACGAACAAAATTGTAGTCTATTTCGCAATTTATATTGTGATCATAACCTACTCGATTCTATTTCTATAAATTCATTCGATAAAATATCACCAATATTTTTATTTTCGATGGCAAGTGAAAAGAGGAAAACGAGATAGTTTGCAAATTTATTCTAACAGGCTGAGATCGCAATAGACAAAACGTAATTCAAAAAACGCAATGGAGCACAATTTTGTTCGTAAAAAAAGAGACACAAATGTCTATCGAAGCGAATCGAAATGATGTTAGAACATCCCAGCACAGTTCGGAACGGAATTTTACAAACCTAAGTGAACATTGACGAGAAAAAGCCAATATAACTGATTCTAGACTGTAAAACTCGGTGGGATACGTTAGAGACTATGTTAGATCTTTCACTTTCAATAACCGTGACCTGTCTTAGTAGACAAGATGCCACATTAATAACTGCTGAGTGCGCTCTAAAACTTTTATTTAGTAGCCTCGAAAAAATAAATAATGATTTAAGTAAAGAGTTACTTATAAGTAACTCTTTACTTAAATCATTATTTATACTTTACTATAGTGCACCACAAATTGGATTGGCAAAAAGAAGGAATGAACCTGTTGTATCTCTCATGAAATTTCTTCATAATCCAAGTCATCTAATCTTAAAGAAAAGTATAGCTTTTTAACATATCTCAAAATCAGAAATCCTAAAATATGCAAAGGATATACTAGTTCGTTTAAATGAAGCACAAATCTATGAAATAGATAGTGAAGTTGAAGTACCAGGTTATACCCATTCGGATAGTCCCACCACGTCTGATTTGACGTTAGAACCATAACAGGATCGATCAATTTTGGAAACGAGAATTCGAGAATCGATTTTCGATTTTTTATTTCTCGAGAAATTTAAAATGCGGGAAACAGAAACACTATACCCGAGTATTAGAATTGGACTCCGCTGATAAAGCTCGGAAAATTTACAAAAATAATGCAAATCGTATGTAACCGTTTCACTCAAGCACAAACATTTCAAAGTTTTTGTCATAAATATATTAATGAAGTACAAAAACTAAAAAAATTTGTCCAAATGGACACTAGTATTTCTGAAAAGTGGACACTTGGACGTTTACATTTGTACAATACGTTAATATTTTTTTTTTTTACCGAGCAACCGGTTAAAACTGCGACGTTTGAATCGGGAGGTACCGGGTTCGAATCCCAACAGAGGCGGGATTGCAAAAGGGATTTTTCATCTCCCGATTACGATCGGTGATTAAATTGAAAACATCTATGACCCTCATCTATGTTGGACGTAGAACTCATGGGCCGACCCATCATCCATGTCCACTGTACAGGGTGACATGGAGCTATGCAATGCGCAGGTGGTATACTGTACTTGTGTGAATGGGATGAATTTGTTGAATGAATGTTGTGTGAATGTAAGGCAAGGCTATTGACCAAAAATGTGTCTATGCCACGTCCTTTTTCGCAAATATTTTTTTACATTATTTTTTTTAAGGCAGCCCACTGTTTTTATAGTAATGTGCTATAGGAATGTGAAATGCACCAAATGTCCACTATTCAGAAATATTACTGTCCATATGGCAAAAGCCCTGAGATTTTTTGTGAATCAGTGAATATTTACATACGACTTTCACGATTTTTGTTTATTTTTCGTGTTCTATGAATCCTTTTTATAATACTTATATTATATACGAAATTAGGAAGATGTGTCAAAAATTCAAAAATACTACAGTGTCCATATGGATAAATTTCTTTAGTTTAGGTACTTCAGTAATATATTTAGACGTCCAATTATTTTATATGTACACTTTTTCGAACACATGTACACTCGCATAAATTTGTATATTTTGTGTAAAATCAAACTTCATACCAGTCATTCCGCATTCGCATATCATTTTTATCGTAATTACCCTTTACTCTCCCTTTTGTATCCGTCCATAATTTCTACAGAAATTCAGGATCACTCAGTACTTCGTATGAGACTTGTACCAACTTTTTCTGCCTTTTTCTATTTGTACCTTTACTAAATGTCACATCGTAAAGTAGTGGCGAAACAGACAAATACAAAATGAAAAAGAATGACATTTCGGTTTAGCAAGTTCAGATCGCAATAAAAGAAATGATTTTGAATGGGCAAACAAAATTGTTCAACTTTATACTTATAAAAAGAGACATAAACTCGTTGTCCTGAATTATTTTTAAAGTACTCAACTGATCGAAGTGAATATTTTTGTTTTTAATTAAGTTTATCTTCTATTTTGCATTATTTTTTCTAAATTTTTTAATTTAGTTATAAAAACCAAAAAACCAAGTATTGATATAATTATGTTATTACATAATTATGAAACGGAATATACGTATTAAATTTTGATGTAATTTACGGAAAACTTAAAAATTTAAATCAAACTTTACGTTTCTAAATTTGAAAATTATTATTTATTTGAATTCTGAATTTTATAAGTTTCAATAAAATTTAACATTATTTGAATATTTTGAATCTCGTTTAAGTAATTATAATTATGTTAAACTAAAAATGTAGAAATTTATGAGAAGAAATTAGAAGAATATTTTAAATCGAGCCCAATCAATATTTTTGTTATTGACTCCCGGTAATGACCTAAAAAATAAACTGCCTGGTATTAATTGAATCATACCATTTTATTAAGATTTCAATAAAATGTACGAAAAACACTTCTTGATATGTGGGTAAGACTAGTCTAGTCTAAATAATGCATATCTAATTTTCAGTAAAAAATTCAAGGTCTACCACAAATATTATTGTTAAGTGAAATTTCGAAAGTTTTCAAAATTGCATGATCAGCTGGTAGTTATGCCTCAAACTACCTATACATAAATATAAAACATAATATTTGGTTAATTGATAAACGTTAAGTATTTTCCTTGTCAACTATATTTGCTTGGAGAATTACTCAATCACAAACAAATGCCATTAGTAAATCTTCAGTTGCCCATTGTTTCTAGTAACAAAAAGTCATAAAAATTGAATGGACATTTTTTTACAAAATTGGAAAATATTGAAAACGATAAACGTGTTTCCACTTAAAAATTAAATCGATTTATAAAAACCAGCCTAAAAAACTAAAATGAAAAATTGAACACATATCCAGTTATAAATAAAAATTAGCACATCTCAAAAAATATTTGACTTACATATTCATTGACGTGAGTTCATTTAAAATTTCAAAAATTATTTTTATTTTGCTATTAGACCACGAAAATCATGAATAGTGTTCAACATCGCATGAATCAAAACCACCAATTACAAAGGAAAACATATATCTGACCACAATGTATAATATATAGTGCAGTCGAGTATTGTATTTGTATGTGTGTGTGTATATAATATAAACTACTTGTTTGTGTATATAGTTTAAATAATTTCTTCTTCATGTGGTATATTTAAATAAATATAATTTTTAGTCTGTATAATTGTAATACAATAACATAATGTTTGTATGCGGTACACTTTCACTTGTTGCGACTTAACCACTCTACCTTTTAGTATAAAGCTATTTAACTTACCACTCTACCTCTAAGTTTTTGAATAGTTTTGATTTTTTTTTTCTACCTTCCACTATACTCTTTTACTCGTGGATATACACAAACAAACAAAACTGAAAAAGAATTACTGTTTTATTTGTTGTTTTTTATAGTATCAACGACAAAATTATAGTTTTTAAACTTTATGAATTTAGTTATAATTTTAAGTTGGTGCACAAAAGACGCGAAATAAAAAAGTTCGAAATAAAAAAATATTTGTGGTCATTGGCGCGAAATAGTTTATTATAAATTAAAATATATTATAGTAGATTTTGTGTGATGAATATTTAAATTGTTTTAAAAAATTAGTTAAAAGTTTTTTATTTCATTTATAAATATTAATTTAAAAAATTAAAATGAAATTAGTTGAAGTAGTATGTCCATCATTTCTTGTTACGACAACATTTCTGCTATACATAATGGAGCTACCGCCAGAGAATAAAATTTTTGTTCAAGCCCAGGAACCATTATTTGAATTGCCTGTACAATTAGTTGGATTTCCCGTTATTATATTAGCGGTCAGACTAACAAATTTTGTTAAAAAATTATCATATTCATTAAATCCACGTAAGTAAATAAGGCTTAGATTATAAATACAAAATATATAATATATACATATATTCGCAATGATGTCAACACCCGTGTCTGCGTATATATGTTTACATTAGAGAAAATTAGTAAATCAAATATCGAAAAGACCTTGAAGGTACTTACTATAAAATATTGACCAACACTTCTTTCTTTACAAAACTATTTTGTTTGTAGGTTATTTAACTGATTGTATAATAAAATTTCGTACGTAATAATTTCTTATTTCAACAACACTGAGTATACAGAAGAAATATTGGTCGAAATATTGTGTTTCAATAAAAATAAAAAATAAAAAGAGAAAATTGAAAGACAGCGCGCAGAGTTTTTAATATTTTTTTTTATTTTTTATTGAATAAGACTTTTGATTTGTTATTACTACATGCATTTTTATTTAACGCTTTAAGGCATAGTTTTTGTGGTTGTCCAAGGCTTTTATTTCTACTTTGTATGCTTGTACACACATTTTGTAATCGTTTTTAATTGAAAGTAAATTGTGTTATTTGGTGTATATGAATCATCATTTATGCATTAACTCAAACGATCATTTATTTAAAATTATATAAGATTTACCGTATACAATAGTAGTTCACTTGTTCAAACTATATATGTATGTAAAAAATGCAGTTTGATATCTTTCACTTTCGTTATTGGAAGTTGAAACTGTTGTGTTAGACTCATTTAATTAAGAAAATTAACTGAACATTTTTGTCTAACCTTAAAATTAATATTGAACATCATTCACTTTCAATTACAACTTAAATTTAAAAATCATAAGTCTGTAAAGTAATTTTTAAATCCTAAAACTTGCTGGGCCAAAACAATTACAACATACTGAAATATCTAATAAATTAAAATATAATATTTGTGCTGATTGGCATCGATTTTAATCGAATACATTTTGATTACACATTTTCGCTTTACGGCTAGAACATTAAAGTAAAGACTATTGAAGCATATAGATTACAGGGGGTCGATTCTCGTTTCGTGAAAAAATGAAATGAATAAATTATTACATGTAAACCAAGCATAATGATGAATTCAATTTGTTTCTATTATTTGTGTGCGCCTACTTTAAAATATAAAATTTTCGAATGGCACTATTGAGTATAGAAGTATGAGCTAATTAATCGTGATACGCTTGGTTCGCACTTGAAAATCCTATTTACTGATATTTGTGTCAAGTGTTTATTGCTAAGTTAATAGATTTTTTCCTGCATTCTCTAAATTGCTGTTTGCAGAAGGTAAAATATTTTACTAATATATGTATGTATCAGACGAAAATCATAAACTCTAAAGTAAATCTAGCGGAGCTAGGCCAAGAGCTGTCATTAAATCGAAATAATTGGTCATTTTCACAACAATTTACCAAGCTAGACGATCCACAACTTGCAAAACAATTATTTTTCATTTTAATCCTTAGAATATATAGAATAATTAAATTCAATAAAATTACAATCATTTTCTAATTATTATTGGTTGAGCGTGAAAACTAATTATTTAAATTTATTATGTATGTATCTCACAACCAAAAGTTTTTTCATATGAATACGTCATTTATCATGTGTTCATAAAAAACACTTTGGATATGTCTATTTATCAGTGAAAACTATTTTATTTTACTTTTCACGGAACGGGAATCGATCGTACAGTACAAAAAGAACTGAACAATTTTGTTTTGTGATTTGAAAAACTGAAAATGGATGACTAGATGTAAATGAAAAGTTTTGTTTTCACCGTATTTTATCACGGAACGAGAATCGACCCCCAGATTGTGTTTACAAAAATATTGCATTAAATATTTTATTAGAATGTCAAATCTCAAACTCATATACTTCAGCTAAGGCTGCGGACCAGTTGTCGGGTAAATCAATTACTTAGGTAAAAGTCGATTTTTAGTATTTTTGTTTTATTAAAATACGTGCTTTTGTTTATTTTCAGCTTACTTAATCCGTAGATCACTAAAAAATTAACAATCTAAACGTTAAACATTTACTTTTGTGTACTCGGTTTACCCTACTTTTTGATAACTTTACCATACTTTGTGTAAATGAATTTACCGAAAATTAAAGTAAAATTCGACTTTTACCCGTGAATTGGTCCGCACCCTAAGTACTACATGCCAAATCCAGTTTACAGATAAATTTCAGAATTGGAAATTGTTAAAATCGGATAGTCGATGGTAAATCTAATGATTGATATGCCAAATATTCGGTTCATGATACCATAAAAAATTTGCATATTTGCAAATTTCGAGTGAAAGTTCATTTAGTTTTGTACGTATTGTTTCCTAACAAAATTAGCATAAAAATTATCAGAAAAACCACAAATAAATTCACGAAACCAACAAAAAAAAAATTTTGTTTGTTTATTTTACATAAATACGTACGCTACTAATTTATCGCTGTTTCCATCAATGGAACATAATTTATTTGAGCAAAAATGTTGCATTGTTAAAAACAATACAAGTTAAATTTTTAATTTTGTTAAGTTTGCTAGTCTGAGCAACTCCTACAACGAACACCGCATAGTGGTTCACTTATGTTCTTACATTGTAGTTCACTTATGTTCTAACTACATATTAACTTAATTTAGTTTCATGTCTTTCGCTTTCGTTATTCCAAATTGAGAATAGTTGACCAAATTTCTTCATCTTTGTTAGAAGTTACTAACGAATATTTAGTTAATGTTATTCCAATAATCTAATTAATTTTGTAATTATAATTTTCAAGTGTACCCAGATGATGTTTGGCAGCATCATCATTTAGTTTAATTTAATATAAATTAAAAGTAAACATTGATTTGACTGAAACTATTTAGGTAATGAAATGTTAGCGTCAATTACTGTAAGATAATTCGGTCACTATTATACATTTTATCATCATCAAAATTAAATTGAAAATAATTAATTCTACGTTAAACAAAATTTAAAAAAAATTATATTTTTAAATATAGTTTGTAAAATTAAAGCGTGCCATGGGAACATTTTAATGAGGGTGATAGACATAAAACTACTTTAGAGTGACAAAGACAAAGTATTAATTTTTTTATACCAAAGTATTATGTTAAAATTTGAACAGCGTAATAACTTAACCTACAAAATTAATTTTCGATTTGATTATTGGTGCTATGTACATTTGTACATAATATAGGTAAAATAGTTCAATTTAACTCGACCTGATAGAGTTTTCTTTACACAAAAAAGTTTTTATGACAGTAACACCGATAAAACACCCAGTATTTTTTACTGGTTAGAAAATTTTTTCCAAGGAATTCAAGCTTAATAGAAAATGTAGCAAATCTTGTGTAATCAACCCGAACCGGTCCTTGAATTTTTTAATTTGACCAATTCTCTATACATGTATGTAAGACATTCAAAAGTAATTAAAGTAATTAGCCGAATTACTGATCTTAAGATAAATAAAACTTAATTAATCAATTTCATGTTTTTAATAATAGAAAAAAAAAATAAAAATGTTGGAATTCACATAATTAGGCTAATTTAATTTAGAAATAATAAAAGCTGTTACTAAAATTAAAATTATTATTCGCCGTGGATGCATCGTAGTATAGATTGCATTACAGAAGTACTTATGTAACGTAGACCTTCAATATTTGTATGCATTTTAGGGAATCGTGCGAATATACATAATTTAAAATAATTCTATCAGATTCAAAGATTAGTTTTACAAATATTTATAGAATTTAGGTTAAAATATTGACTGAATTTACGCAATATGTATGTATGTACAATTTACATATAAAAAATTCAAACAAATAAAGGGTGTCCCAAAATTAACGCAAGATTTGAATTTGCCGCCATTTGTGCAGTAAAGTGTTGGAAATCCCAAAAAAAAAAAAAATTTGACAGCTGAGAGGTTAGGGTTAGTAAAAATGTGGCGCTATGGATTATTGAGTTGTGTTATTATGGATTATTGAGCATCAACAAGAGGATGCTGATTTTTCGAGCAAAATCGACCTTCATCTTAAGCGATGAAGCACATTTTCACCTTGATGGCTTTGTTAATCGCCAAAATTGCCGCATTTGGGGTACGGAGAATCCACATGTGATTGTTGAAAAACAAATGCGTTCACAGCGTGTCACTGTTTGGTGCGGATTTTGGGATACTTTTTTGAAAATGAGGCTGGTCAAGCAGTAACTGTTACTGCGGTGCTCGATATCTTTCTGCCTCAGTTGGATGATATTGACATAGACGACGTGTGGTTTCAACAAGATGGTGCGCCACATGCCATACAGCCCGTGAAACAATTCAATTACTGCATGAGACATTTCCAAGTCGTGTACTCTCTCGTTTCGGTGATCAGAATTGGCCCCCTAGATCTTGTGATTTAACACTATTAGATTTCATTTATGGGGTTATTTGAAGTCAAAGGTGTAGGTCAACAGACCCACAACCACCCGTGCATTACAGGAGGAAATTAAACGCTGCGTCAATAATAATATCACAATCTGAAGACTAAAACTGTGTTTTCTATTTAATTCAAATCTTGCGTTAATTTTGGGACATCCTTTACAAATATTTTTCTCCCGTATAAAACTTACAGCTTTGTTTTAACCGGCCAACTCAACCATTTTTACAATTTATCTACTATACTAGGTGTCTTATGAAACTAACGATTTATTCGCTCATTTCGTTACACCTTAAACGAAATACAAAACAACGTGAACATTGTTCGAAACCAATTTGTTAGTTAACACACCAAAATTGAAAAGATATTCGTAAAAAATTGTATACACTGATAAAATTAAAATAAAACTATTGCTAGGTAACATTGTTCACGAATATGTTCATGTTGGTTTGTACTCTATACTTAAGGATGTAACTATTTTAAATTACAAATTAATAACAGCAACTGTCTACAATTACTTTGTGCAGTGTTTTTAATGCGAAAAATCATTGCTTGTTCAAATGCCTCGTATTCCGGATATAGATCTGCACGAGCATCTTAGCTAAAACACGAACATATTTAACGATATCAAACTGTCCAAACAACATCAATCAAATAATATAAAATGATTAAACTTCCTCAAAATGTTGAACAATACAATATTTCCAACTGTTACCAACATCTGTTAAGCACTATACACACAACATTTCAATAATGACTGTTGCATAAACAATAATATAATTATCGAATAGTAATCCACTTTACATCTATTTTATAACACTTAGCGAATCATCGTATAAAAATAATAATATCACTTCCGAAAAATACATTTCCGAAATTCCAAATAAAATTAGCATACATTATTTAATCGATTTCATGACATCATACGTGCATAATGCGATGTTATAAGAAATGATTACCATTTTTCTGTGTCATCGTGCTTATTATTATAAAGATCGCGGCGATCGTTAATCGTTTATTTACCATACATTTGATCGAATAGTTTTCTTTTTCATGGTATTTATGGAGTAGTGTGCGTTTCACCGGCAATTACCTCAATACAATAAATACGTATATACATAATTGCATAAGAATTGTTATTTTGTTCGAATTATCGTGGAGAATTCACTCAAGAGTAAAAAAAATTGTTTTGTTCACGTATTTATGTGTGTACATACATATATGTATATTATGATGATGATACATATAATGAAAAATACCCACTACCTTGTCTTATTATTATTATAACTGCATGTGATATGTATGTGTATACGTAAAGAAAACATATATGTATGTATATACTTACATAAAGAAAATTTTTGAAAGTAAATTTTAAATATGAAAAATTACATAAAATCTGAGACAATCGTCGATAATTAGCGATCACGTTCGTATCGAAAGAAAGTGATGATATTATAGCATAATTATAGCATTTTCTAATGGAATTTTATTATATTACCTATAACCCTTATGATCTCTATTGATTGATGATGATTTGAATATTAATAAATTTTCTTTTAACCATTGATCGTCGTATTAAATTCATATAAAATATTTACATATGTACATACATATGTAGTTAATTGATAGGTTTTGTACCATAATATATGATAATTAATAGGTTCGTTTAACAACAATAAGCCACACTTATACCGTTCAACTATACATATGTTCATACAAATTTTAATGTCAATATACTCTTTCATTCGTTATTTACGTTTACGTAAGAACTTTAACGTCTTTTTAATGATTGAGTGAATTCATACATATGTACACGACCGAAGTACACAATGATCATTTACATAACTCGTATTTACCCATAAATTAAACATAATTAACTATAAGTACAATTATTATTACATTAATATAGATACAATTATAAGCCCAATGAAATAATTGTATAACCGTTTCATTAGTGGTATATACAACAGTTAAAAAAAACTTGTTACAAAGATCTAATAATTTAGGTCAATATATTGCAATGACCACACTATAAACTTTCACGCAAATAAATTCAATCAAGCCTTGAATCTTATATTTTATGATCTAAACCGCGCAAGCAATTGACCTTGTATACATACATATATTCTTATTCTTACAATGGTTAACTAACTTATTAGCCAAACGCAATTATATTCGTGTATGTGATAAAAATTTGGTGTTTCACATTCTATTCATTCAGTCAATACCACATTCACTTTTTAATTTTTGACGTTTAGGAGCAGTAATTGTAACATATTTAAATGTTTCCGCGGTCCGGATCGCATATTTAAGATTTAGGTAAACCTCGTATAACACAGTATTCAACAGTTCACATTAAAATTTATAGAAATAACAACATAATAAGATACCAAGGCTTGCTAAACTTAATCTTCTACAAACCTTAAACTATTCTCTATTCTTAGAAATAGGAGATTTCAATGCTTATTGCGGTCTTAGTTTAACATAATCAAAGGCATCTGGTACTGGTAAATTGCTTTGAATATTGTATTTTTAAGGCACCATTTTAGGTTGCAGGTTAGTTTTAAAATTCGCTTTTTACGTGAATTCATCATACAAATTCTCATAATATAGGATAAGATATTTTGATGAAACCAAATCATCATAAAATTGAATTGCAACAATTTAATTGTTTAAAATTAAAGTTTATAGTAAAGTATAATGTCTATTTTATATAAAGGTTGCAACATTTTTGTCTAACTAGTTTCATACGTCCTATACCCTCGTCGCTTTCGTTATACGCTTCGCAAGCTATTTTTATATAAAAATTCGATAAATTTAATGCAAACATATTTTTTTTAAATGCGCTTAAAACTGAATCGGACGCAGTTTTCTTACTTAAAATCTATTTTTAAAAATATGAATATTTCGAATCAATCTTTAGTCTGCAGCGGTTGGAATATTAAAATTTTTCATTCACTACCATTCCAATTCAAAGCCAAACAACGAAATTAAATGCTTTTCGTAGGTGTTTACCGAAATTCTGCACATCAATTAAGTCTGGAAATTAAATGCTTTTCGTAGGTGTTTACCGAAATTCTGCACATCAATTAAGTCTGGATAGTTGATAATTTTTAATAAATATTAAAATCTGTAGTTTTATGGTATGGATTTTATGGTACGAATTGTGTGAGAAATTTTCATATCTTCGTTTGTCATATCTGCTCTGATAATGAAAATAATTTAATATGAATTTTAATAAAAACTCTTGGCTCTTCTTTCCAATTTTTGCATTAAGAATATTTAAATACAATGCCTTTCTCCAAGCATTCCACAAACCACAATTAGCGGCAAACTATATAGAATACGAAAATTCGTTCATCGAAATATTTTCGAATATACTTGTCGTGTCAAGTTAGGAAATTAACTTTGTTTCTAAAACAATTCACACTTTACCAGTCAGTATGGCCTACACAAAAGATGAACAAAATCTTGATTTGAAAAACACCACGTACCAACAAAAAATCAATTTTACCAGATGATCAATTTTGAATAATAATTTAATTATTTGTTTCTGTAAAATTTAAACACATACTGCACAAAAATATCTTCTACTGAATCTCGTTTTTCTTAACAGTATATTTTTAAATTATATTAAGTTTTTAAATTCTCAAACATTTTTGTGAAATTCAAATGCAAATTTGTATAAATTAAATGTCTTAATTTTAAAAATTTCATTCGTGCTGTTGCTGCGTAAGATATTTAATAATTTAATTTGGTATATGATTTGAATTATTTATGTTAAGCACTTGAACGTTTATACATTAAGCCGCATTACTTAACCACACTTGACGTTAATATACTATCGGCGCATTAAACTAGTTCAATAATTTTACATTCTCCGATTTAATTTTTATTAATGAATCCGCATTCTTAAATTAAGCAGCCGACTTTTGGCTAATTTTTATATTTTTACAATGAAAATCCATTTTTACTTTTTACCTCTAAGGAATCGTAGTTGGATTTCATTCCCCTGGAATCGTTCGGCGACAAAATGAAGGTTGAGCATAAGAAGTGTTAGATTAGGTTGCTTAAGTCACATGTTTGTAACCTAAAAAACTCAGGACGTTGTTTTGGCCAAACAGTAATATAAAACTAGCCACATAATTCTATTGTAAACTGTTAAAAATAAGTTATTGGACATGCCAAAATTATTTATTCACCTTCCACACTTTCAATTCCGTGAACCTTGAACCACGCACTATTTTGAATTACTAATGAATTAGTTCACAGCAGCATTTTGAATAATAAAAAAGCAAACAATTATTTTATAATATAATATAGGTCAGTTTTTATATTATGTCGACAAAACAGTATATGTCGGTAAAACAAATTATAATTTTGCCTGAAGTTATGCTAAATATTTACACGATCAATTTTTAATTTTTATATCAAGATCATTATTGTTATGTTCTCCTAAATGTATGCTAAATATTGAAAATACGTAAATAAAATTTAATTTATTCTTTTTGTTTTATCACAGAAACATACCAAAGTAGAAATCGACGATCAGCAACAAACAGTACCGATGAACCCGAATATTCTCAAAGAGCAATCGATGCTCTACAAGCGGAAAAACAAATTTTACAAGAATTAGGTGATAAAGCATGTGTACTCGAAGAGCCATGTCGATTCCATGCATCGCGACGAGCGAAAATTGGATCACAACCCGATTGGAATAATATCCTCAGGTAATTAATCAAAAATTTCGTATATTTGAGGTGGTCTTTCACATTAAAAATTATATTCTAATTGTTTCTTTTAGGGATTATAAATTCCAGTCACGTGGTATGAAAGAATGGTATTTATTATCGGTATTCTTGGGCGACGTGATCCGTGATGTACAACTATGCAAACAGCTGGCAAAACGATTGGATTGTAATCGGGGCAGTTCAGTCGACAAAGAAATTATTAGAGATTAAATGCGTTTAGATTTTAAATAATTAGAAATTAACATAATTTGATTATGTTAATTTTTGTTAATTAGGTATTTAAGGTAATACATGAATTGTTGTTGAATTTTTTTTTTGTTATTCATAAAATTTTGACAAAAATAATGTTGAACGAAAAATATAAGTTATTGTTAAAGCTAATATTTAGTTTAAAAAAAAATATAGTTTGTTTTATTAAATTGTCATATTCTGATTATTAATAAGTTAATAACAACTACAACCAGGTCAATGTGGCCAACTTGCAGTCAGGGATGAGCGAGGTAGATTACGCCATGTAATCGACACGTAACATATAACGTAGATTACTTGGCAGTGAAAATTTGAAATCGAATGCGCCAGTTTGTAGGAGTATTTTGTAAAAGCGTTCATCTAGAGCTGATTTTTTCATTTGTCTCTTTTTGACAAATGACGTATGAATAGTTTCAAACTGTCATCGTGTTTTTATTTATTCAGTATTGTTTGCCATTTTATCATGGAAAGACTGAAACCCGGCATAGCGTCTAAAAATTGTTCAGCTTTATTTAGAAAATCAGCGTTCTGTGAGGAATGTGTTTCGTGCACTAAAACCAAGTTATGGTTGACATAATCGGCCTGTCAAGGCCACTATTTGGAATACCATCGAAAAGTTTGAATCCCAGTTTACAGTATTGGATGATACGCGACTAAATAGACGGTTTGGTGCAGTGGTTTATGCGCCTGTGAAATAATTCGTCCATATTTGTTCAAAAATGAAGACGGCCGGGACGTACCTGTGACTAGTGCTCGTTATTGCTCTATGATACCGGAATATTTGCTGCCTGAAATTGAAGCCCGACCTCTACGACATTTGGTTCCAAGAAGTCGGCGCTTTTTGCCATATAGCGGGCTAAGCAATGTAATTATTAAAAAATCTTGTTGGCGAGCCATTAATTGCACGGATCGGATCGTTGAATTGGCTATTTAGATTGTGTGATACCACTAGACTCTTTCCTTTGGGGCTACGCAAAGTCCAAAGTCTATGTGAATGAACAAGCTAGATTTGAGGCATTGGAAGGCACCATTAATCGTGTCATTCGCCAAATACCATTCGATATTCTCGAACGCGTCATCAAAAATTGGACTTTGAGAAAGAACCATCGTAGTTGCCGCCATCATTTGAAAGAAATAATCTTTAAAAAATAAATGGCAAGAAATGTTCTTTCGAATGATAATAAAGTTATCATACGATTAAATTGAATTTTTTGAGTTTTTTTAATTTTTGCACAAATTACCTCTATAGATTTCGTTATTACGGATAAAATCACGGACGTCTTGTTTTATGCTCCCTATTTCTGGCATAATTACCGATGTGACTTTTGCACTTCAGCACCCTTTCCACTATACCCCAAAAATTTATATATCGATATTGATATATCGAAAACCTGTGGATTCTTTGAGAAAACATTGATTTGATTAATCTCGTGCAAATGTATTGCTTCTGTTGGAATTAGAGTCGTGTGAACGAGCTATATGGCCAGAATTTTACTGCTGAATCGTGTTGAAGAATTAGCGGCAAAATACGTCGTTATGAAAAATGTGACAAAAACCTGGCTCAACAACTGCAAATTGCTGGCCAAATCACACATTTTTTTGCAAATGTATCTAACCCTAACGTGAAGTGTTTCAAAACCAATTTCATGTAAGTTGTCATCAGTCTGACACAGATTTTATCGAACAAACCAACACTTGTATCTCAACGATTTTTAATAATTCGGTAGTACTCATAGCTTTCCTGAACTCGAATTCGTTTTACCATGGAGTGGGGTGTGTTAAATTTTATGGCACGGTCATAGTTAAAATTCCCCGGATTATTTTTAATGTAGGTTATAACCTTTTTGTAAAGATTTCTATCAGTTGTGCCATGTAAAGATTTATATCGTTGTTCAGCACCAATTTTTAATACGCCGATGGTCGAGTAAGCAGAGTCAATGCTCTTGAAATCGTGGACTCGAATTCAAGACTCCTCAGCGCCAAAATTTTAATTTTTTATTTCTTCTGTAAAATTGGTTCAACACAGCATCTGTTGAAATCTACATTCAATTTCTGCAAGTATACGAGCCATCTCTCGTGTATGACCGTAATGAAAATATACGGTACTGGTCAAATAAGCATAGTCCATTGCTGTTGCTAAAATTTTCAATTTTATCTATTGAATTGGCAAACATAAAAGATTTGTATAGCACCAAATTTATACCCGGTGGTCCAGTAAGCAGAGTCGTTGCATTTGGATTTGTGAACCTGAGTTCATACCTCGGTCTGGCATTAAATAAGTTTTAATTTAATTTATTTAATTTCTCCCTTCAATTGGCAAATATAAAGGATGGGTATATAGCGGCAAATCAATGTATGGAAATGGTGAGGTGGTAAAGTAAGCGGTGTCATAGAATTCGGAATAGTGGATGTTGTGCAGTGTTCGAACCTCGATTAAGGGTAAATACATTTAGCGGCATCCACACATTTCGGATTAAATTTAAAAAAATTGCTTTTTCATTTAAAAATGACCCAATTTGCAATAAAATTAAAAATATATTGAGGCTCGAACTAGTCATGATTAACATCCAATCACAAATCTTCTTTTACCACCGGGCCACCGCCATACATATAAATAGTGATATTTCTATCGTTTATAGCTGCCATTTGAATAAAAAAATTAAAAATTTGAGCAACGGCAGTGGACTCTGCTTATTTGACCATCGCTGTACAATTTCACTACCGCTCGATATACCCATACCCATCTTTTATACTTGCCACTTTTGCATGGAGAATATTGAAGTTTTGAACAGAAGCTGAGTTGGATTTGAGTAATTTTATTTCACCATCACCCATTTGACAGGAGAAATTAAATCAACAATTTTTGGCTCGATCGAGAATTGAACTTAGATCTATAAACCCAAAGTCACTGACTTTGCTGACCGCAGCATATATATTTCGTGCTATACAAATCTTTTATATCTGTCATCGCTATATACCCATCTTCTATACATGCCACTACTTGAAAAATTAGAAATTGTTTAACACAGAAGCTGTGTGTTGAACCAATTTGAATACAGAAGAAATTAAAATAAAATAACACCGTCGCTAATGGGACTCGAACCTTGGTCCACAACTCCAAAGTCTCTCACAACTCTACTACCTCGCCCACTACCGTACATCTATTTCATGTGATGCAAATCTTTTGTACTTTCCAATTGAATTGAGAAACTTGGGAAATTTTTTAACAGAGGTGGAGTTGAAAAAATGTTCCAACATTAGTATCGTTTGAAACTTAACTGAACTGCATAGTGCCAGGTGCAACATTTAATGCGATGACATTCCAAGCAGTGTAGTTCGCAGAAGTTAAAAATCTGACAAGATATTCCTCCTTCCTACTGACTATACAAGTTTTAAGTTTAAGTCAGTACATGAATAACGTCTAATTAAGAAATTTCCCTATACAAACTGAAAGTATAACAAATAGTATGTATAGCTGAGTTTAAGTCTCGATTAAAACTAAAAACAAATTTAATTTAATTTCTTACAAATTAATTTAATTCAGATTCTGTTAAATTTTCATTTTTTCCTATTCAAATGATGAGTATAAAAGATGAATTTATCAGTAATGCAATTATACGGCAGTGGTCAAGTAAGCAATGCAATGGGTTGATTAGTGGACATGAGTTCAAGCGGCATTCGGGCTAAGGTTTTTTTAATTTAATTTCAACTTACAAATTAGTTCAACTCAGCTTTTATTAAAATTTTCAAATTGTGCAATGAAGATGTACGGTTATGGTCAAATAAGCAGAATCCTGAAATATTTTTGTTTATAAAAAAATCGATCAGGTCATGTTTTTTTCCTGGGTCAGTTGGCCAATATGTTGGTTTTCCCAGTTGAAATGGATTCACATCCATTTTCTTTAATGGCCATCTGTAATTATTTTCCTTTAGTTGTAGTTAATCTAGAACCCCAGTGAGTATTCTTCGCATTGAAGTCACCACCTATTATGAACCTTTGGCCCAGACGCTTGAAGAACTCTGAGTATTGTTTGTTTTTAAAAGAATGTCTTGGCGGACAGCACAATCCAGGCACAATAATAGGAAAGTTGTTGGTTTTTATATACATGAACATGTGTTGGTTATCTGAACGATTTGGCTTTTTAATAACTCGGAAGTACTTATAGCCTTCCTGAACTTGGGCTCGTTTTACCATGGAGTGGGGTGTGTTAAATTTTATGGCACGGTCATAGTTACAATAAAGATCCCTGGATTATTTTTAATGAAAGTTATAACCTTTTTGTCTGAGTCATTTTTTCTGGTTTTTCTGCGAGCTGTTCTATACCGTTCCACCGTTATAAAGAGGGCCCCACTCTATATAACGTTATATATTGTTGTTTTGGGTCAATGTAATAATTTTGTAATGGATAAATAATACGCTGAAGTAGATTCATGATATTTGAGCACGATTAGTGTTAAATTCCGATCTTTTTGAAAAGAGATTTAAATGCATTGACGGACATTCTATAAAACTATCACCAATAACGCATTATTCCTAAAAAAAATTCACTGTCACTGTTTAGTTTAGAACTAATTGACAAAAACACTCTGGGAATTGTCTACATTATCGATGTTGTTTACGTTATCTACGGGTTGTCGACACGTCAATGTAGAAAATAATAGATGACGCGTAAATTCCCATCCCTGGCGATGATTCAAGCTTTCTTGTTCGCCTTATCCATAGGACTGGGAATTTGTTCTTGTCATATGTTTTATGCCACGTGGATTTTCGTAGTTGCAGAGGACAAATAGTTTTAGCTTAAACGCACCTGTTGCTTTACTCACAAGGAGAACGAGCCTTTCCTTGTTTACTATTATAAATCCAGTTACATTAATTTGCGGCTATATTAAAGACTTGAAATATGAATAGTCGGATTCAGCCAACACAACCTTAAGCTTTTCAGAAAATGTGGCTGCTGCATCAAAATCAGAACTCGCAGTTGTCAACATTGTCCCCTTCATTACCAGTTTTTTTTCATATCCTCGAATAGGCTTCTAATTAGAATAAGAATACTGAGGTGATTAGTTCCTATGATGACTTTTTTGTATGCAATTTCCCATGAGGACTTTTCACCCCTTTGAACAAGACTGTTTGTTGAAAACCACTTCATCGCTTATCGTTTGTTCGCGGCAAATATAAACATATCGTTTAATATCATTTCTCCTTCGGTTCTTCAGATTAAACATGGTGCAGCGGTTTCTTTATCATCTTACATTCATTATACAATGTTCAGTGTATATATACATCGCACAACATCTGTGGTAGTTTTGAAATGCTTTGAGTCACTTATTGTTGCCGTGACCTTTTTATCACTTTTCGTTTGAGTTGGCTGAATTTTTGATTTGATTCGGCATGGTTCAGTTTCGGCCACTCCTCGTTTGTTAAATTATATTTCCGAGCAATGATAATCCAAATTTTTGAGAATAGACCTATATTGAGATTTCGAAATTACCATTTACTGATGAACTATAAATAATGATAATATGATCTGTTTTTATAAACAACACGTTTACTAAATTATTCCTTTGTTTTTTTCCAATACATGATTTTAAAGATGCATTATACACATGGAGGAATTTAAAATTAAATGTGACTGTTATTTTTTCCATACTTGTATACTGGCTTTTGTTTATATTATAGCTCAGACAAATTTATCTCGAATGTAACTGACGGCATTCACAATAATGGACTAATTAGTGCTCTTTATGGAGATAAAGAAACAATTTCATTGATATACTCTCTGCTAAAGAAAACTAAACATTAACTTTTCTAATGAATTATAAATCTTACGCTTTCCTTAACCGAAAGAAGGTTAATATTTCATTGAAATTTTAAACAATTTGTATTGGCAATTAATTCCTGTGGCATTAATGGGTTCCAGAATTTCTACGCGAGAATTTTTTTAACATTTCGTGAAGAACCGTAAATAATTCTCTAAGTGTATGAAATTTTTTGAAATACTCCACTTGGCGTGCAACAGAAGGCTTGACCATCTGGAGATGAGGATAATTGCGGAACATTTCGGAACATTGCGGCAACATTGTTAGATCTCGGCAGACCTGCAATATTTCAAAGGAAAACAAAATTGTTGGAGTTTTCCGAGATTGTAGTTTTATTGTTTGGGACGAGTATACTATATGTCACATAAAACAGGCATTGAGGCCCTTGACAGAGCTTTGAAAGATTTCCATAATAATTATCTGATGGCGAATGTTAATCCGTCATACTTAGATGAACATTTCTATCTTGATAGAAATAGAAGATAAAATTGATATTTCGACCAGTCTATCTACACCACTTAGAAGTGTTGGTTATTTACTAGAAAAGATTTATCCTGATATTAGTCATCTGAGGAACAAATCGGTTTAATGATAGTGCGATTAATTATAATGTTCTTTTTAGCAGCTTCGAGAGCAAATAGATGTTCACAAATCTGTCGATTAAGTTTTAAATAATGAAGCCGTTAACTGTCCTATTGGATTTCTAAATAAATTAAATCTTCCTGGAATGCGTGCGCTCAGCGTCTTAGATTAAAAATTAGCACTCCTATTACTTTATTATGCTGCCCATACACGATACAACCTGGTTGTACAACCGGTTGTCAACCGGGTTGTAAAATTTCTCCACAGACGATACAACTTATTTTCCAATCATGTTTATAAACGTCAAACAATGTGTAGAAAAACAGAAAAAATGTACAACAAAATTCAACAAAAATGCTATTCTACTGTTTCCATTTGACAGAAAATGTCGTTTTGGTTGTACAATTTTCCCATAAACAGTACAACTTTCAACCAAAAACCAACGCCCCGCTCACAAAATCTAAATATTTTAATATTTTTACAACCAACTACCAACCATCAAAATGGTCGTACAACCGGTTGTCAACCACCTCACAGACGATACAACTTCCATAGTTGTACAACCGGTTGTATAACTAGGTTGTATCGTGTATGGGCAGCATTATACGAAACTAAATGCCTGCCAACAAGGCTTCGTGCTTTCCCTGTCAAGTATGTTATGCTATAGGACAATTACTTTAAATTTAACGGAGATTGACCTGATCGAAAATTATTGTCAATTTTATGTGGCATGCGCTAGGCCTATAGTCAGTACATAAGCTTAATGATGAAACGGCGAGAACTGAGAACGAAAAATATGAATCTGACGTAGATGGCCATTTTTAAAGGCGGCTTCTAACAGTGTATACTTCTATATCCTTTATGAGATCGAGATAACCCATAAAACCAAAATAGGTAATAAATTCAAACGGCCAATCAATTCAATAATTTGAAAGCGCTTTCAAATTGAAGTATTCAATTGTAATCGTGTACGGGCAGCATTATACGAAACTAAATGCCTGCCAACAAGGCATCGTGCCTTCCCTGTCAAGTATGTTATGCTATAGGACAATTATTTTAAATTTAACGGAGATTGACCTGATCGAAAATTATTGTCAATTTTATGTGGCATGCGCTAGGCCTATAGTCAGTACATAAGCTTAATGATGAAACGGCGAGAACTGAGAACGAAAAATATGAATCTGACGTAGATGGCCATTTTTAAAGGCGGCTTCTAACAGTGTATACTTCTATATCCTTTATGAGATCGAGATAACCCATATAAACCAAAATAGGTAATAACTTCAAACGGCCAATCAATTCAATAATTTGAAAGCGCTTTCAAATTGAAGTATTCAATTTTCAAGAATTTCATATACAATTACAATGAAGTAAATGGTACAGTCAACAAGATGGCCTGAAAGTAGAACATCCAGTACTTCACGTTAAAATACAATAATAAACATCAATTACAAATTGAGATTTGACATATGTACATAATTTAAGATTTGTCGAATGATAATAGTTGACAACTTTTAGTCTACCAATAAATGTGCTGATTCGGATCGTGCTTAGTTAATTGATTGCAAATAATCAGTTAACGTAAATAGCAGGTAAACCAAGCCACGTGCGAAAATTTAGTTTACAAAATTAACCATCAAAATGAAGTTTCTAATCTACATATTTGACCCACATTATTTCACAGACTATATTTATTTTAAATCATTTCATCAAATTAATATCTAATATACATATGTATGTTTATACTACATAAATATGATAAATACAGCAACATTATGTAACGTAATAGTAGTGGGTAAAGTAAAATTAAAAACTCATATTTTCAATTTGTTTCTTCACCTGAACATACGTCACCGTCGACAGACAGGTTTATTGCATGCCCCACCGTATAATTCATTCAACAAATTGTATTTTACATTTAATACCGTTATATGTTTACTGCAACTATAAGAAATTCGATATCAATTTACAAATAGTTAATTATGTATGTATGTTGAATAATTAGTAATATCATATACAAATGTCAAAATACTAAAAAATTAAATCATTTATATATGCCTTTGGGCTTAGGTTGTTAATTTACATAACCAAATAATAATATCGACAACGTACACATATTATGTATACATAAACATAAAATTATATATATGTATATATGTATATTAAAACAACAAACGAAAATTTCTTAATTAATAACTTTATGTACATACCACCAACCAAACCAATTTCGATTTTCAAATTAACTTTCTTCTCGCTCCTTAATTATCACCTACGTCGATCAGTCGATGAACTTTCATTGTTTTGTTTTGCTTTAACAATTTTTTATAATAATTGTATATACATATGTATAGTATATATACGAATGATAATCGATGATATCATATCTCTTATTTTATCTGACATATCTGTTTATTTGTTGATTTGAATTAATCACTGGAATACGATAGATACGCAAAAATATAGGACCGATCAATATTTTATTTAAAAAAAATGTTAAACGCACTATGACTAAGTCTCGAAAGTTGTTTGTATTCAAGTCAAGATAAGCTAGCTGCATAACTAATATAAGACTACATTCAACTCAAAATATTTTCACTCCTTCAAATACAGGGTGTCCGCCGGGAAGGTATACTACTTTATTTTGCCGCCATTTTGGTAAACGTCAGTCTTAACAGTTCATATTTGGCAGTCGTGAAGTAGACACGTGGCAAATTCATTATGGAAAAATATTCGATAAACCTTCGTGTTTTAATCGTTAAAACATTTTATCAAAATCAATCATCGATTACTGTGACGATGAGAAAGTTACGTGAAATTTTTGGGAGAAACAACGTGCCAACAAAACGCACTATTTATCGTGTAGTGAATGATTTCGAAGAAAGATGGTCTGTAGGTGATAGGCCCAAGCATGGGCCACAACGTACTGCAAGATCGGCTGAAAACATTACTGCTGCTCAAGAAAGTGTTCAAAACAATCCATCAACCTCAATTCGACGCCGTGCTCAGGAGCTTGGTCTTCAAAGAACAAGTTTGGCCACAATTTTGCACAAGGATTTGCATTTGTTTCCATTTAAGATTCAGTTGACCCAAGAGCTTCTTCCACAAGACCATTTACGCCGCCGTACATATGCCAATAGGATGTTACAGCTCGCCCATGATAACCCCGATTTTCAAAATGAGTGACGAGGAACATTTTCATTTGAATGGATATGTGAATAAACAGAATAGTCGGTTCTGGGCAATGAAAAATTATAAACAAACAAAGTAGTATACCTTCCCGGCGGACAACCTGTATTAACAGGTTCGAACTATTATAGAACATTCATTCTCCGTAGTGGTAATGCGTTTTTGAATTTTATCCCAAGATACAATATTCTTGTATACGGAAAATTATTTCTACTCTTTCCAGAACCAACCCTCAAACAATTTAATTTCAAACAGGAACTCAGTATATCGGGTTAGTATATTACTAAGGCTTAACATTAAATTACTCCTTTCATACTCCAGTACAGTTGAAAAAGTAGTTAACGATTTCAGTTTCCAGGGCATAAACTAGGCTGTTTCAAGAAAAGTATCTCGTTTGCATTATAGAGAATAAGATTAGTACCATCTTTACTTATACGATATACCTCCACACATATTTTAGGATATTCCTGAAAATAGTCCCCACCCCGTAAAACAATTTTTGGTTTTATGACCGTAGAATGTCTGATAATTGACTATTTTGATAATTGCGAAAAAGACTGGTATATGTCGGGCTATTCTGGTGCACATTTACAAGTCATTTTTGACTATACACGAATTTACGGACAAAATTGTCTCTATTTTGTTTATGATAATTTTATTTACAGTTATATTTAAGTTTTTTTGATTTCCGTTTTTCTTTTTATAGCCAATTTCGACTGATTTTTAATTTTTACTTTTTGTTTTAGTTGTGCAATAGACATTTCCGTCTCTAACAGATTTCTCGTCTCTTTTACGGACGAAAATGTCACGATGGACGAAATTTGTTTTACGTGCACGTTGTATTATACATCCTATAATGCATAAACTAGAAGATAACTCTGTTTGTTTCGAATGTACAAACAAAATTGTTCACGAATAACTTGAAGATGAAAGAAAAATCGATATCAAGAGAAACGGCGACACCTCTCATGGGAACCCCTAAACAACTAAAAAGAAAAGTTATACATGTTTACTTATATAATTGTTTAAATTATAAATAAAATTAAACTATACTTATAGTTTGCGCTTTGCTTAATACAATAACATTATGTTTACCGACTGTTTCACTAATTCAAATAATTTTTTGTTGTTAATTTACCAAATTTTGTATACATATTTTGTCAAAAACCTCACACCCCACAAAATTAATGTTTTTTTAAACAAATTGTTTAAAATAATTATTGAAAAAATTTTAATTTTTAGTTCGCGTATTTTCAAAATAAATTGAAAAGTTACTTGTCGAGTGGTACTGCTGAATATATTTTATTCTACATGATTCTGTGATGATATTTCAGAATTATCATCAGTTCTCAATATTGTTTGGTATTATGAAGGAAAATATAAATAATTTTCCCACGATCTTTCGCAACAAATTCACATAAGAGTTGAGCACCATGAGTTACTGAAACTGTCTGAAATTATTTTTCTGAGAGAATCAACACAATAATAAATGTATTTTAAAGCACAAGGTGCCAAACAATGACAATGCTGACCGAAGTCGCTTGTTCAGGATGTTGTGGATTTGACTACAGTAATCGCTGTATACTAAACGACTTCTTTTGGATCATTCATTGGAAAGTTGAATAGCTGAGCTTAAATTGTAAAAACTTAAACTCTAATTCTTGACTTACGAGCCACTATAAACACACAACAAACATTACATAGTTGGCTGATATCCGTATCTGCATTGTCTATTCCATATGACAATGACATTCATACTTTAATCTAACAATGAAAATTCTCTCAAAGCACATGACTAAACACAAAAGGGTATACGCAACAACAACAATAACTTCATTATTTAAACCGTTTAATGATGTTTAATCTACCGCGCATAAATTAATTTGTCGCCGCAGATTAGCTTCATCATTAAATAAAAAGATAAATAATGTACGCTGCAGCTAATAAATTATTTTGTGTGCGGGTAAATTAAAATCAATTACGATTTCTAACTCAATATCGCATAAATATTTATGTATGAGATTTCGAAATCTATCTATTATTAATTTCATATTTTCAATTATATAGTTTGGCAAACATCCGTGTCAAAATTAAAATTTTAGCCAGTTACATAATGTTTACAATCAATGAAAACTAAATAATATTGAATCATCTTGAAACACAAGTAAAAGTTGCTAATTTTGTCGTATTACAAATTTAAAATAAATTTCTTATTTATATTAAAACTCGAGCTGCTTGCTTGTTGCTTCACAATCACAATTCATGATTTTTTTTTAAAATAATTTGTTGTGTTTCGGTTCGTCTTCTACATACAAAAATGCGCTCGTGACTAACTTCCTTTTTTGTTATAAATTTGAGTACCATTGTTGTTGTTATATTACCAGATCATGAATACCGTGAGAGTTCATTATATACATAATTCACAATTATTGAACATAAGAACAATAATAATACAGAATATTAAAAAAGATTATCAACATATTTGGATTCATGAACTTGAATATCTCAAACGCTATGTAAAGTAAAATTAAAATGTCAACGTAAAAAGTATACATATTGTTGTATACTTTGCGCTAATTATTCCATTCAGTGAACTTTAGTATTTTTTTATAAGAACAAAGTATATTTGAATTTTCTCAGTGTCGGATAATTTTAAGTAGGAGGTAAGTGCGAAAATGAAACTGTCCGAATGTCTATTACACCTTATAGAATTAGGTTATCAATAATTATAAAAATTTTAGATACTCGTAACAAATAATTATTTAGAAAATTTTGAATTTACTCTATTTTGCTATAGCTCTTGAAATATACTTACTTACACACATTGCTATAGTGTCGGAAATATGTTGTATTCTTCGTTTACTGACTCAAAGTGATATAACATAATAATAAACTATTGACATCTGATAAATTGACAATTTCATGGCAATGTGATAGTTTAAATGTCACTTTTCCAGCAAAAATATTACAAATTATTTAAATAAAAGTAAATTAGTAGGCCAATGAAATTTTATGATATTTTGTTTTTTTCAAAGAAATGTAAATGGTTTAGGTTTTATTCTGATAGGAAGAACCATAATTATCAATAAATTTGTAAGGTTAAGAACTTAAATTAAATTTAAGTTTGAAAAAACAACAATAACGTAAGAAATTAAATGATAAGCTGAGATAGAAGCATTCGAAAGAAGAAATAGTCCAAATGCAAGTGCGTTAAGCGAATGATTTTCTGGGCAATCAATTGCTAATAAAATTAGAACTAAGTTAATGACGTTCAATTTTATAAAATGATATTTTATATGTGCCGTGTTTGATTTACATACTAATGTGGAGTTCTTTGGTGATTTAAAAAAAAAAATCAAATTTTCGTTGTCGCAAAGAACGTAAAAAAAAATTGCTATGTCTCTGGGTGGTAAATCAAAACGAGAGGGAAAAATACATGTCAAGCTGTCAGTCAAGTTGTCATCATTTATGACAACTTGATGACATATTTATGTCATCACTAAATACACAGTAGTGTATATACACAAGACTTGCATTTCTCTGTTTCAAAAAAGAAAAGAACTTCACTTCATATTGCATATATGCAAAATTGCATTTTCCTGGGAAATGGAGCAACCGGCATGAAAAAAGTTTATGTCATCTTTAAAAACATTGTATTCACAAGAATAGAAGTGCATTTTTATTAAAATTATAAATTAATTATGGAAAGTGTATTAATGATCGTTTATGAGGTGATGAAGGATGATTATA
The DNA here is from genome assembly GCA_951394425.1 of Tipula unca. NCBI lineage: Eukaryota > Metazoa > Arthropoda > Insecta > Diptera > Tipulidae > Tipula > Tipula unca. The sequence continues at coordinate 85,057,845 of OX596380.1, forward strand.
GTTATGTCATGTTTGAAGATAATCAGGTTTTCTTCGAAATCTTAAAAGTATGTATATTAAAAATATGTATTATAAATAATATTATATGAATCATATTTTATAGCCGGCTTCATCGGAAAAGCAAATTATGACGATGTTGCCACTTTTTATAATTTAAATGTGAGCCAGCCTACATATCAATCCGTGCCAGTCGAAAATCTGCCAACACCGAAATGCGTACCTCAAATGAGCGAGTGGCAAAAAGACAGTGAACATGACGCCGAAGGTGACTCATCAGCTTTGTGGTATTTTCAAGAAGAGAATAGTAAGTAGCGCATAATTAACTAAACTTTTAATTAATTAAGGTATTAACTAACATATTCGCGTTTATTTTTAGATACTGGACGTAATATAAGAAAATGAACTGAGGGCCAAACCAGGTTTATGTTGGACCTGTATACAGAAAATTTTGATATTGTTGGCCCATTCAAAAAATTCAGAAATTTAAAGAAAATGTGGGCTTTCATTGGTGATCAATTGCAGAAGGAATACAATGTCTCATTCACCCCACTACAAGTAGAAACTAGGTACAGGTGCGTGCTCAAAAGGACCAAAAAGGCGATCGACACCTGCGAGACTAGTGGTGAAATTTTGACCGAGAGTGGTTATGAAGATCAATCAATCGGAAAATCATCAGAAAGGATGACTCGGTTGTGCCAGAGACCGGTCTATCATCTGGAAAGTATATACAAAAAAAAAGGATTGAAAACGATGATTATAAGGAATAAGGCAAAAACGGCGGAATCATCGCAACGAAATGATTATATCAACACCACACGCTACTCCATCCACCGAATGCTATATACCATCACCATCATCATCATTTTCTTTGGGAATATCAGAGTGTTCGTCATCATTGGAAGAGTTACATGATGAAAATAGTGAACTCACGCCAAACAGAAGACGCGTCAGAAAATCTTCGCAAGAGCTGTTTTACGAAAAGTTTTTGGCCGCTAAAAAAGAAAAAACGGACTTCGCGAAAAAACTATTTTTGGAAAGCGAAGAAAAAAGAATGCAGAGGCACCAGGAAAAAGAACAGCGGAGGCGAGAAAAAATGGACCTACAACAAAAACGACACATAGACAAAATGAAAGTTTTAGAAAATATAATGAAACAAAAAAAATAATTTTTAATCATTTATTAATTAAATAACAAAACAAATATAATATTAAAAGAACTGTTTTAATTTTCTAAAACTTATTCGCGATATTTGCTCTTTTTAATTCTCCCAAATGTTTTAGTACAGCATCGGACAACAAACGTTCACTACTTGATCCTACAGTTGATTCATTAATTTCCTTTGAATCTGTTTCTATTTCTGGATTCTCATGCCATAAATCCCCATTATCAATACACATATTGTGTAGTATGCAACAGCCGAAGACGAATTTGCTCATCCTTTCGACAGTGAAAAAATCTAGCCGTATTAACTGCCGAAATCGTTGCTTGAGCAAACCAAAAGCATTTTCAATTTTCACTCTGGTTTGACAGTGTCGTTTATTATAATTTTTTTTTTTGTATCTAAATTCCCATAATCCTTATATGGGGTAAGCATAAATTGCCGTAATGGATAGGCAGCATCTCCTAAGAGATGGTACTTCTCCCCACATAATGCTGGAATGTCATGGGATATGTGCGATATTTTATAAATCCTCGCATCATGGATCTTGCTGGGTGATCCAATGAAAACGTCTAAACATTTTTTATTAGCATCACAAATCCCTTGGAGCGTTAATGAAATCAAACCGTGGCGATTCACGTATGTTGATCATATTTTGTTAGCTGGTTTTCGTATGTATATATAGCATCCATCTATGCACCCTATCACATTTGGAAACCCAGCTAGCTGAAATTAAAAAAATATTTATTATATGCTTTTAAATAAAATTAGCTCTTATGAGTGTTACCTGCTCAAACTCAACGGCTATTTGAGCTTTTCCTTCTTCTGTTGACGGAAATTTTATGTAGTCCGTAGAAATTTCGAACATGAACTCCAAAATGTTCGTCAGATGAGTGTGAGCCGCTGACTTAGTCACATTGAATAGGTTCGACACTTCTCTATATGATTCCTTGTTACCAGCAAACCTAGAATTAATTTAAAGTTAATTGGTTTTATAATATTTTATATATTAAATATTTAATTACCACAAAAAAGCCAAAATTTGAGACTCTGCACTTATTCCTTTCTTGCCACCAACCAATTTCTGTTTGTAAAATAGCGAATTTTTGTATAGATCTATCAAGTGATAAGCAACTGTTCGAGTTAGTCTAAAGTGCTGACGGAACTAGAATTATATAAAATCCATTAATAAATGTTCACATTTTTTGTACACATGAACACAAAAATAATAATTTCCACTACTTACTTCTTCGTCTGAATAACTTTTTACAACATCATCAAAATTTTTGACGCGATGTTGTTGTTGTCGCTGAAATATTTGTTGAATTGCTAATAAATCTTCTTCATCAGAAGATGAATCAAATAACATAAGAGTTGTTCTACTAGATGATGATGATGATGAAGAATCTGACGACGATGACGATAACAATAGCATTGCTATTTCTGGATCCATTTTATTGAAAAAAAAATTGAATGTCACTTTCAATTTATTTTTTTTGTTTATCACAAACACTTTATTTATCACAAACACAATTTAACACCCAACACAACAAAATTTGAATTAATAAAAATAATTATTCCCGTATTAAAATAAATATTAATAAAACTTTATTTATTAGCTTTTATTTTATAAAAAAATCGATACGTGGCAACATTTTTTGAAAATTGTAATCAGATTGCATTAGCAAAACAAATGCCCTTTCGATAATTGACATATTTCAAAGCCTCCGTAATACTTCAAAAATTAAATTCTTAGCTCAAGATGCTGAACAAATTAATGTTCTACCATAGATAAAATAAGATGAAGAATTTATGTCCATTTTTTCAGCAGCTTTAGATTTTTCGACGGTATGGTGCTGCTCAATCGGTGTCTGATTTTTCGGTTTAGCCATTTGTTCAGCGAAGCCAGATGTTTGCACGGTATACATACATAGTCCTCTTGATTAAGTTCGCGACTTTTAAAATGTTGAACTGTTAAATTTAAAACCGGCACCACGTTTCTTGTTAATCTAAGTACACCGACATGTTCTTTTAAGAAGTGCCTTTGACATACAAAATTATTTTGATTTCTTAAATTTCCATTTGATCATCCTATAGAATTAAGCCACAGAGATCTTCTTGTCGGATCGCTTGGAAAATTGTAATATTCCATGTCTGAAGCATCTCCTATCTGTTTGCAACATGGTACAATTCATGAAAAATTAAGAAGTCGAGGGATATTGTGATAATGGCAGTCAGAGGTCGATCAACTAGCTACTTCAGCTATGTTTTTTATTTTACGTGGTTTAGTGGGTAGTTGGAGACATGTATTGAATTATGTTCTAACACTGTGTCCGAATCGTGTGATAAAAAATCGTGAATTAATTTTTTGACATTTGCTTAATATTTATTGCCCTACATTCACGATTTTTTATTATGCTGTCCGAGATGTGTAATAAATTTCCCCACGTAATATATGTCAATTTTAGTTTTCATAACCTCAAATTTTTTGTGACAAGTGACAAATAATAAATTTCAAATTTACAAAAATTAATATTAAAATAATGGATCCAATAATACTTGTAATGGTGCTGTATTATTATTATGTGCACATACAACAACGGTTAAATACCAGGATGTTGTTGAGTCGAAACAAGATGCCATATATACCACAAAGCCAAAACCCAATAATAATACGAATTTTGGCATACGATGACAGTGAGACCCGTAAACAATTACGCGTATCAGCCAAAACCTTTCAGCAAATTGGATTGTTTTAGGACATCGATTTTTAATAATTGCGTTGCTGGAGCAATCGATGGGACACATATAAAAATAGCTTGTCCCACACATCTTCACAACCAATATATAAACCGGAAATTAGACTATTCCATACAATGTCAAGCGATATGTGATGCTAATTTTCGGTTTCTTGATATATTCGTTGGTTATCCAGGGTCGGTCCACGATACTCGGGTGCTGTATAATAGCCCTATTTTTAAAAACAAGCTATATCCTCCACCATCATGGGTTTTATTAGGTGATAGTGGTTATCCTTGTCGGTTAACACCTATTGGAATACTTACTCCATTTAAAGAAAATAGGCCATTAACAGATACCCAAAAGCAATTCAATATAAAGCACAGCAAAGCAAGATCGGCTATTGAATGTGCTTTTGGGCATTTGAAAACGCGCTGGCGAAGTATCTTCAATAAATAGCTGGAATTAAAAATAGAAAATTGTGTGAAAACCGTGGTTGCATGCTGTGTGTTCCACAATATTTGTATAGCCGCAAATGATAATATCACGATAGATTGGTTAACACTGGAAGAACCGGAACCAGAAATGCATGAACATCTGAACGAAGTTGTTGAGGAAAATGCTTCTTTCTTTAGACAGAGACTAGCTGAAAATTTATAAATTTAAAATAAATAAAACCATTCTTTTAAATTATATATAATTCTTTTTATTTTTTATATGAAATTTATATAGTAAGGCAATTAAATTACATAATTATATACCTATATGTATTGTATATACATAATTTAGTAAGTATATTATGTACATATTTATATATGTAATAATTATTATGTATATAAAATATGTACATAATTCTATATGAATATGTATATATGTAAATTTATTATAAATGTATATATATATATTTATGTATATAATATATTTATGTACATATATATATATATATATATATATATAAATTAAGATATATACATATTCATATATAATTATGTACATATATATATATATATATATATATATATATATATATATATATATATATATATATATATATATATATATATATATATATATATATATATATATATATATATATATATATATATATATATACACATATACACATATATATATATATATATATATATATATATATATATATATATATATATATATATATATATATATATATATATATATATATATACATATATACATATATGCATAAATTTGGTATAGTATTAAACGTTTGATATATATATTTATGTACATATATATACATACATAAATATATATATCGAACTTTTAATAATACCAAACGGTTAAAAAAGGAGAGTAAATGTATCAACCGAAAATTTAATTTTTTAATCAGAATCATCTGATGACGATGGTAATGCAAAAGGCATATCTATTTTTTTTGCGTATTCGCTTAAAAAATTTAGTATGCATTTACCCTCCTTTTTTAACCGCTTTGAATCTCTCCTTGCTATATCAAGGAGAGATCGTTTCCTATAAGTTGACGGACAATCTTCTACTCCTTGAATGGCCCGTCTACTTGAATTTGCCGCTGTGGAATGTGCCGGATCAGCGGAGACACTGGAAATGGTTTCCTGTTGAAGGGTAAAAGTGTGATTGGGATTTACAATTGTAAATCCCGGGATGCTGCTAGCCACCATCGGTGGATTTATATTGTGTAGGGTTTGCCCATACTCATGTATTAAGGAGAACCATTTCCAGTTCTCCGCTGAATCCGCGTCATCCTCTGTACCCGTACCCGTCGGTGGGCATAACAATTCCTAAAAGTAAAATAATATGTATTTTTAACATTAATATTAGCTACATTATTTTAACTTACTTTATATTTTTTGAATAAATAATTCCACTTTAAACGTAATTGTTCCGTTGAAAAAGTCCCGAGGCCTGCCGTCTTCTGTACTGCTCTGAAAAATAAAATTTTTATTCAACGAACAATAAAATAAATTGAAAAATAATTACTGCCATACGTCGCCTCTTTTATAGTATTTGGCATCAAATAATCCGGCATGTTGAATTCTCGCATTAATCAGCCTCTCGGTATCCTCATCCGACACTAAAAATATTAAGAAAAAAAACAGAAATCATTAAAATGGATAATTTTATGATTATGATTTTCACATTTCAATTATACTTACTTCTTTTATATTTGTCTGCCATTATTATCACGTATATAATATATTATATATTTATTTATATATATATATAATATAATTAATTTAATTTAATATATTATTAATATTTAATTTTAATAATTAATATTTCAAAAAATGTTCGTCTATATTTGTAACCGAATTTTGAAACATTTGAATATTTGTGTGTCAAACAAATCAAAAGTTGGACATGCGCAGACAAATTATTCGAATGGTTGTCAATAATTATCATAGTAATTGACTAGAATAATTTGGGTGTGTTCGGTATTTTCAAGTAAATATCAAAAAATTAATTCACGATTTTTTATCACACGATTCGGACACAGTCTAATTAATAACTCCATCGACGTTAAGGAGCTAGGACAATTAATTAGAAATAATATCAAATTATGTGAAGAAGTCCTAGATTTAGAGCACTCTGATTTTGGTTCATTTATGATTCAACATAAATTTATGCACTCTGATTTTGGTACAAGTGATTTCACTGTTGTTAAAATATTATACGAGCAAGACAAAAATCAAAATTTCAAACTATTGCAGAAATTAACCAAAATTCAAATGCAACCCAATAGTTTTCAGAAAATGAGTGAGAAACTGGCCGTACAAGTTTTAAGTAACACCGTTTCTTGTGCAATACGTACAGCACTGAACACAATGCCATCCATTTTTAACGAGTGTATCAATCACGTGATACCGACAGCAAACATCATCGAACAGTTCAACAACATTTTCGATTGTCTAAATTGTCGCAATTTTTTATGTAAAAATTCATTTGAAAAGCCGCTTAGAATAAATAACAATACTTACTTATTTAGAACAAAGTTTGGAATTTTTGAAAAAATTGAAAATTTTAACAAAAAATGAAAATTATTTTAAATTTTTAAAAATGCTTGAATTAACGATAAGCGCCCAATTAGCGCTGATAAATCATGTAAATTCTGTATTTAATGCCCAATTTATACTTACCGGAAAAACAAATTAGGATGCACTCGAAAAATTGTTTTCGGCATTAAGAGGCAAAGGCGGCCTTAATTATATGCCATCACGCTATCAAATCGGGGTACATTTTGCCAACATTGTTGTTGCGAAAATTTTATTTAATTCACTACATTCTAACTGTTTACCTGTTTAAAAACAGCATTAAACATCTGGATTCACAAGAAGTCGATTCATCAGAGGCAATTGGTCTACTGCCTAACGCCACAACGGAATTCACCCAGTTGACATCTAATGCAATAGCGTATTTCGCTGGCTATTGTGTTCGTGCAAAAACTAATTGCAACGATTGTATCGCAAAATTATTAAAGCCTGACACGGTAATCAGTGCGAATGATGTGTTTCAGGAATGATAGCTAAAACTTCAGATCTCTAAAAGCGCCAACGGATGAGTCGTTTGAAATGGCTACATATTTGGTTCAAATATTTGAACATTTTTTTCATAAAACAAGTCATATTAATAATATATTGGAAGAAATGACCAAATTTAGTTTGGAAAATCTAAATTCAAGGTCTCTGTCATTTATGTCACACATAAAATGCGAAATGAACTCTTAGAATCATTGAAATAAAAAAATATGAACAACTGTTGGAAACGGGTATAAATTGTAAAATTGAAAGTGTGCCAAATTTTCGTAAATCAAAGTCAAATATTGGTATTGCTTGATGAAATGATATAAATTTCTGAATTTGTAGAATCTGACCTTTTATATTGAAATTAATGCCAAGAACTATGATTAATATTCTAAATATCAGAAGTTCTAGAGAACTTTGGAAAACTTAACTCAAATTACGTAAATTTCAAATTAATAAAAATATAAACTGTTGGAAAAGTCAACAGATATTCTAATTTTAAAAAAATTTAAAAATTTGTTGAAACTCTGAATTGCTAGATTCTCCTGATTACATTCTAAATTTTAATCCTAAATAAGTTAATATCTACATTATTATTGTACTACGAAAAATTAATTTTTAAAAATGGTCAACTTTAGGTGCTAGTTTTAAAACGTTCATACCGCATATTGTATCAAGCCCGCAAAATCGTAAACCCACTTTAAAAAAGCAAATATGTTTGATTATATACATTTGATATGGATTGGTCGCTCGTTAAAACTAAAGCTACACACACGATTTTAACTCACAAATTAATTCAAATATTATGAACTGGTTCAGCTTTAACAATAAGAGAAAATTCGTATTCAATTTGAAATATCTTCTTTTTACTATCGCAATCGTTAAACATCATTACTGGCAATTAAATCTACACAACTCCTACTATAAAAGCGAATATTTGAAATCCTCCAAACTGGTGGAGTACAATACAAACAATAGACATATGTATCCGTATGTTATAACCAACAAAATTTGTTTTTGTTGTAGCCATTAAAGTGGCATTACATTCAGGTACTTGAAATATTATGTGTTACACACATCCATGATTAATTGAATTAATTAAATCACACTACTAAACAAAATCATGCTGCCTTACCAACATCGATATGAATTATTGCGGTTTACACAAAAATTCCCACTATTAATAAGTGATAGCACTTTCTCCATAACAAGACTTAAAAATACAAACAAATGGCAAAAATCCATTTCGCTGCGCAGACTCAAGTACAAAAGACAATAATTATAATGTAACCTACTCATAAATTTGGCAATGCGGCAAAACAAGTGAAAGCACACACATCTACACTACGCGATCAGCGATCGAGTTTCGAACATTTATTCATGACCATGATGACAGTATTATTAGTACCGCAATGAAAGTGATCCATATATTGCCGCGTTGGTGTTATACATCTTGGGTACGGTTCAATAATCATTTTATTATAAGCAAAAATAAAACATACAAAAATTCGTTAAATGACACAGAAAAATTTTAAGACTCGATCGTTGTTGATCTTTTTCATTTTTTTTCATTTTTGTTTTATGTTTACCTACTTTTTGTGATCAAGAAATGTTTCTTGCATTTTACTTTCATTGATCGTTGAAATTTGGTATTCGTTAGACGCGCGACAAAAATTATTATTGAAAAATTGTTTACATTATTAAGTTGTTTTTAAATAAATTAATATTTTAATTAATTATATATTTACATATATATTACGTGTGTAATAAAAAAAAGTGTAAATTAAGTGAAATTTTAAAATTTTGTTTTGTGTGGTTTGCAAAAAGTGTTCGAATCATGAGAATGCGGACTGCGCAAAATACGTTGATAAATCATCTTATTTTTATCGTAATTTTATTTAGTGAATGTTGTCGTGCGATAAAAAATATTAATGTGGATACAAGTAATTTAGTCGATGCAACAAGGTAATTTAAATGATATGTAGTCAAATAAGTAATTAGTGATTTTTACACGAAACTGATTGAACAGGATGTTCAAGTTTAGTATATGCGAGAAATTCGATATACATTGTTTACAGATTTGTGTAAGATTATACTACAACGGTAACATTTTTACGTAAATAATTGTCGTGTATATTTACGTAGTATTTATGGCTTGAGGCAGTATATTTGTGGTGTATAATTAAGAAATCATTATAAGTACAGCTTTCTTTTCATATACCGCCGCAGTATTTATAGTACTGTGTCCATTCAGAAAATTAAATACCTTAAAGTAGGTTACATATAATTTAGTGATCGATTGTTGAAATGAATAAAAAATTGTATGCCGGCAAATTGTTTATGTAAAAAATTTATAAAAATTAAGAAAGTATTTTTATAATAATAGAAACATTTCTTGCTTAAGTATTTGTTTATGAATCTATTACAGTGGTTCTTAACCGATATTCCGAGGAACATTGTTATATAAAAATTACTCAATTTTGTGATATAACTTTTCTTCGTTCAAAATCAGGAATATGATAAACTATCTTCATAGTAAAATTATAGTCTAAAACAGTTTTAATTTCAAAATGTTATTACAACAATATTTCTTTTTCAACGATTATTATTTAAATTTAGTTAATTGATTTCTATTCTGTTCAGAATTAATCATTTGTTAATGTGTTCCACTGATCTATTGTCCAACTCAAAATTGACGAAGTATATATACATAAACAACATTCATCCCACATCGAAATAATCATCTTAGGTCAAATTTATTTATTTTTAATTCTGCCAATTTTGGTAACAAGTATCTTATAGGTTGTTCGGTGTAGGTGCGTTCGATGGTAATTCTGGTTAAAATTACGTTGTCTTGGGGGAAAGTAGTGATTTTACTGTTTGTTAATTACACAATCAATGCGGAATAACTCCGGTTGAATAAACTGTATTTAGTGTGTATATTGTAATTATGGTTTGGAAAAGATAATTGCCTTATGATTTTCTTTTGTTTTAATCTTAATTGAGTTAAATTATAAATATATTTATTTAAGTAAAATGATAAGCTGATGTTTATTTTCAATTTTAGCATCGGTAGTTATATTTTGTATAATCTAGAAATACAATGATAAACAATGGGAGACACTTTAACTAATCGTATCTAACTAAAGCCATTGAACGGATTTCCTTTGGATATGGGTTTAGATTTTAAAATAGAACAGTAGTGTTAGTGAACGAAGAATACAGCTCAAAATAAAAATATGAGGAATGGAGAACCTAAATAGTTATATTAATTATATGCGATTCGAGCCGAGTTCTGTGTGTCGCTCTCGAGAAATTGCGTAGTAATTTATGTAAGAAAAGTTTTATTAGCATTACATAATGTTTAATGAATATTAGACCAAGGTATTTGAATTTTTGAGCAACACAATTTAAAACGAATCGCTTACAGAAAATATTTGTATATCAATTTAAAAATTTAAATTTCCAAAATATTGGATAATGTTATAGTTTTGTAACTAATTTTTGGTTAATGTGATTATTATTTCAAACAATAACGCTAATGTCAGTGTTCATATCAAATTAAATTATTGATCGTGTGTTTTGATAAGTTCAGAAATGGTGTTTTCGTCTACCTCACTCTAGAACTATTGCGCGCATTCAGGTCGGCCAACAGTTGGCAATATGTTGAGTAAATTTAACATAATAAGTTTTGAATACATCCGATCTATCGAAAATTTCATGGCAATGTGATAGATCGTATGTCATTTGTTCCATCAGTAAATTTTCGATGCCAACAAAATTTGGGAGACTTGAATGCGCCCATTGTATGTCCATAAACTAAAACGAAATAATACATAGTAGGCTTTTAACATAAAACTACAGAAAACAGAATCAGAAAATTAATTATTAAATTATCTATGATAACACGTACACATTTGGTTTATTCTATCGGTACGTTACTCGATTCTTGTTTCATGAAAAATGAAATGTAATAAAATCTTTTGTATTTAGATCTAGTCATCCATTTTCTGTTTTTCAATTCACAAAACAAAACATTGCTGTTCTCTTTGAACGAGCGATCGATTCTCGTTTAGTGCAAAATAAAATGATATTTCTTATAAATATGATAAATAACGTTCTAATATTTCCACATGAAAAATACATTTTTCTCGCGTATTTTGGGTCGTCAAAATACATATTACATTTATATACATAATACATTTTGGTATTGGGAGTAAATATTGTTTTGTCTCGACGGAACAATTTATTTTATTGAGCTTATTATACCTATTGGTACCCTAATTTATTATCCTTTATTCGAAGGATTCCAATACGGATAATAGAGCTATGTATATATCTTTAAATCAACAAAACGCCGGTTTATAGATTATCGATAACTTCGTACATTTCTATCTAAAATTCTAATATATCAGTTCAATAATCTATAGTCGAATACTAATTAATCTAAAAATTTTACTGCATTTTCCGAAGTGTAATGTACGTCACTTATTTATCTTAGGTATTGCATTATATTTACATCGAGACGTAGAAGAATAATTTTACAAGTTGTGAAACGTCTAGCTTAGAAAATTGTCGACGTTAGATTTAATAACAGTTCTATTGAACGATTCTGTACAGAATTTATATATTCTTTACCTTAAATTTGATTTTTCGGTAAATTATCGACAAACGACACAAACGTCTGTCGAATATCAAAACTAGTGATGCTGCAACATCCCAGCTTAGCATTATAGTTTAGTTGTAAAAATTTTTTTATATTCTTTTTCACAAAAAAGAGATAGACTCTCTAAAGTATCATGTACCACTAAAAATTATTTTTTTAAACTGATTTGCTATTGTTTTGTGTTGGCGAAATCGCATCGGTTTTTTTTTTGGGCCAAATTTACCTATCATATAGTGCCAAACTGAAAGTAATTTTTTTACAAACGGATAAATTTTTACCAGGAGGTTATTTCTTATTTTGTGATACGATTTATAAATGTATGGTGAACCCAATAACAATTTTAACATCACAATATAACTGAAGCTCAAACACGCTTTAATCACTCCCATTCGAAGGTAAGAATCACTATCGAACAGACATTCGGCATGATAAAGTCAAAATGGCGACCACCCTTGAATTGAAAATGAAACGATATGTTCAAGGGATGTGAGCCTGCTGTGTCATGCAAAACATTTGCTTAGCAGTCGGAGATTTTACCAACTTTGACCTATGGTTGCGACGAAAAATATTAGAAATAGTTCGAGTGACTATAGAGATGTAATGGAGTTTAGGAATGAGTTATGTTTCCGGATGTAAAGCCAATAGTTATTAAAATTTAAAAGATATAATTAAATAAAAATAATATTAAAAAAAATTAAATAAATCACATTTGGTTTTATAGAAATTAGGCATATAATCTAAATTGAGAAGTTTAAATTAAATGTCATAAAAACAACAACCATATTCAATTACCATTTTTCTCATCATATATTTACTAAAAAATGTATCCAGAGTGCACGCAGCCCTTGTTTCCTATACAAAAAATATTTTAATGCATATGTTGATTTTTTGCATCGAGATAAAGCCGAGACATTTTTTTTGGCCACTGTGTTCTTTTGCAAAGCGACTGTAACGATCTTCGGTACCGTAAGTTGGTCGGAAACGGCAACAGGAAAAATCATCCTATTAAATATTTGATCGTTAACAGAAAATTTGTTTATTTACTAAATCTCTTTGAGGGCGGTTGTCGATTGCCAGCTATGGCTCAGTGGTGGGGGGTGGATGATGTTCCCAAAGGTTTAGTAAATCTAGCTTTTTACCGCCGTAAGAAAATAAAATAAAACTGTTTGGGTGCAACCTGAAGAGAGAAATTGATGCAGGCAATGATACTTACCTTAATGTTGACACATACTGATACTTCTACATCCTCGTCTAAAACGGGTAAATTATCTCATTCTGAAACACTTAAAATTTCACTTACGAGAGAGAGAAAACAAAAAAAAGAAATCGAACAAATTGTGCTGAAATTGAAATATAGTTAATGGTGGTCGGATTGAGACTTAAAATCATATATAATTTAATAATTAATTTTATTTTAGATCAAGAATACATTTTGAAAATCGATCTAAATATTAAGTTGAAACAAAAATAATGAAAATTCATATAGCTTATAAACTAAATTATTTGATTAGTGTAGGTTAGTTTAATAATTCTAATTATAATATTTAAGAAATAGAAACATACTAATTCTTAAGACAAAAGAAAATAATAATTTGACTAAGTCACCAAAATATAATATAATCATTATGTATAAGATAACTATTTATATAAATTATAGTAGATATAATGTATATAAAAAAAAATCGAAATAATAATTAAATTTTACAAAAAAAACAATTAAATTGTTACTTGTATTTTTATCAGCTGGTCGACGTTGATGAGTAACTGGCGATGACGTTGGACCATGATAACATGGCTCCTATTTCAAGTTATATTTAGTTCGAAAACAAACAGATTATTTTACGTTCACTTAACGCACTGTACCTTTTTTTTGTTGTGTAGCATTAGAATCAATATATATGATTTTCTGAATATAACAATTTGAACGTTTTGATGGAAAATATTATTTGATTCATATAGTTTATAGCGCACTCGTATTAAAGAATTTTGATATTAATAGGTTTAGATATTAGATTTTAAATATATATTTCGATCTTTATTAAGATGATAGGCCAAGTTATATATATTAGTTATATTAACTAATTAAATTTTTTATTATGAATAATAAAAAATCAACCCAAAGTATTAAAAACTTTTACTTTGGGATTTTTCTTTCAAAATGTTGATGTTTTTTTATATTATTTATTAGACATAAGCCTAAATATAATATATTTTTTCCGGCATTAACATCTCTATTCCAGGTTATCAGACATTTTTTGCAATGTTGATACCTGTGTGGGGATTTCGATGTATAATGCTCTTTGTGACAGCCAGCACATAATTTTGTTGTCCTAAATTCACCTACTTCTAACACATCAGCAAATTTATTTAAATAACGTAAAATTTTTGGTTGAGGCGTCCGATCATATCCTTTTATTGGTGAATTAGATGCAATTTTAGTCGATCCAATTACTACAAGTGCTTTTTTCTTAACTGGTCCGATAATTTCTTTTGCAATGGCATACCTTGCTTTTTCAACGCATATAAATTTTCTTAATTTTAATCTTGCCACTTTTCGTTGGACGTTTTCTTTTTGACAAATTTTGAATATCGAAAGTTGATGTTCAGTGTATTTTTTAAAAATTTTTTCCATTGGGGAAATTTTTTCTGATGATGTTGATGATGGTGTCCATTTTTTTAATTTTTTTAATCTTTGGTGGAAACTACTCATATGTCGAAATTTAGAACTTTTAAATTTTATCGGCTCATCATTTCGAATTCCACCAAAGATTAATTTCATCCCTGGATCTAGACCAATCTTTACATCATAATTGTCTATATTTTTTCGAATTTTTGATAAATTTTCATTAATTAATTCATCTTGATTGGTTAATTTTGATTTTTTTGATTTAATTGTCTTTTCTTTCAATTCAATTTTGACCATGGAAAATGAAATTGCAACTCCATCAGTCATTATCGAGTAATCGAATTTTTTAAATTGTGTTTCCGGAAATGAGAAATATTTTCTCCGTTCCAAATCACGTTGAAATAAATTCCAATTCCCTTTAAATAATTTTTGTGAACATAATAAATGATAAAAAGCCATTGAATCAAATCTTACATGATGTCTTCCAAATTTTAATATCGGTACTAATGTGAAATTTTTTAACTTTTTCTCTTCATTATATCTTTGAAGTTTATAAAAAAATTTAATATATTTGTGATATTTTAATTTAGTATTAATATCATTAAATTTTGTACCATCCCAATTTAATTCTTCTTCTAATTTTTTTATTAAAATTGGATCTGGTGTTTTTTTACTATTTTCACTGAACAAAAAATCAAGAGTATCATACGAATTAATTTTAAACAATTTGAAAAATTTTCTTATTCTAGAGTAACCATGCATCCATATATTGTTATGAAAAATAGTTTCATAATGGTTTGCATGTGACACAAACAAATTTGATTTATAAGATTTGTCGTATAGGCCAATATTGTATTTATTTCTAATATCTTTGTATTCATTATCTAATTCGTATTTACCTTTAGATCCAATCAACAGATGGTAATACAAGTCTAAAAATTTTATTTTTTTAAATTCATCATTTTCCCACTGTTTATAAAGAACAAAATGAATATATGAGTGCACGCAGCCCTTGTTTCCTATTCAAAAAATATTTTAATGCATATGTTGATTTTTTGCATCGAGATAAAGCCGAGACATTTATTTTGGCCACTGTGTTCTTTTGCAAAGAAATCAAACAAATCATACATTTTTTGCAATGTTGATACCTGTGTGGGGATTTCGATGTATAATGCTCTTCGTCGATCCAATTACTACAAGTGCTTTTTTCTTAACTGGTCCGATAATTTCTTTTGCAATGGCATGGTGTGGCAATGCAATGGTCCAACATCACTAATTCATTCAAATAAATAAAATTTATTAAATTTAATTTTTATATATTCAAATTTAAAATCTTACTGTGCATAAATTACGAAAAACATCTCCTTTTATATAGAAAGCGATTTTAATTTTTTATGTGTGCGTCAGTTATTACGCACACAAAATAAGATTTTGTTTTTTTGAAATATATATGTATTAGTGAAAATAATATATGATGTGGCGAAAGATGATTGGTTAATAAAATATCACGCCATATAGTAGGTCTTGATATTATATATTAGTGAAAATAATATATGATGTGGCGAAAGATGATGTGATCGGTGAAGCCATAAATGAATTATGATTGTTGGATGGTGCAGCACTGTTGCATAGTAAAACCGAATTCTCACTAGCACCATCTTCGATCCGAAAACTGCGTCCACTTGGAGCGCCAGCTTTCGCCAATTTTAAAATGGCATTTACTTGCTCCTCAATTGCGCACAGTAAAATGTAGCTATTAGGCCCGCCTCCTGTCGTTCGAATTTCATTTAGTTTTGCAATTGTTTGCTTTAGATTACGTTTGTAATCATTCCACACCTATATTATAAAATAAACACAATAATCAAAAACGCTAGTAAGATTATTTACTTACTCGTTTCCAATCTGCTACTTCTTTGACCGGTGGGCCTAAACAATTTAGCAATAGTGATAAATCTTGCCAAAATTGATTTATGATTTGCTTGGTTTTCTCTACATTTGGAAATCCACAAGTAATGTCGGAATTTTGCTCCATCTTTCTACCAATTCTGAGAGTTGACGGTAGTTGGTAATTTTATTTTTTGCCTAAAAATAAATTTTCTGTTTTACAAAACTAACTTATTAAAAATATAAATATATGTAAAATTATAAAATGAAATATTATCAAAAACTTACGTATTCTTGCTGTCCATTTTGATTTGATTTGAACATTTGTTTCTTTCGCTACTAGTCACCAAGAAATTGTTGATGAGCATATTTGACATTAGACTCACCGCACCCTTAGAACGATAATACCAAAGTGGTGAGTTTAAGTTACATTCATGACGTATTTTTCGGTGAGACCTACCATAATATGGGCATTAATACCCAGCTATTGGATTGAAAGAATTATTAAACTTTGAACTTTGAAAAATACAAATATTAATTTTGTACATACTTTTAAAGCAGAGTAATGTTTGCGTATTAACCTCATTGGTTTGAATATTTTGATTTACAAACTCTCTTAACTGCTAAGCTATCTCTACGTTCAATCTATGTATTTTAAAATTTTATTTATAAAAATATTTCTGATTGAATTTTAAGAAATTTTGGAATCGATTTCGAACAGGTGTTTTAAAGAATTTTAGAGCTGATACATTTAAAGATCTGAGGAATATTCCAATGTATGTATATGAAGAGAATTTCTGAAGGTCTGTGTTGGTAAATGGTCATTTACATTTACAATAATTTATAATTTAAAAATAGGTCAAGTTTCTTTCGAGTTTCTCTGCTTTGACCATTACTTTTCATAATTCTAATTTTTCATTTTAAGTGAATAAGGTATATTATACATAAACATTAAAGATGCTGCATTTTCTGATATGCTACGAAATTATAATGGTCTTTATGAGTGATGCAAGTAATGGCTTTAATTTCCGGTTGGAACGGATCCAACTGTATATATTCATTTCATATAACAAATCTCTCAGATTCGTTCCGCCAAATAAAATTCATACATTTATATTCATGTCAATATCACTGAGGTAACATTAACTTAATTTTTTTAAATTACGTAAATATCTCATATGAATTTAATTTTTATTAGTTTTTTTATCAAGAGTATTGCATTCAAAGTGTAAACCGGAAGGTAAAGGCAGAATATGATTAACGTGTTTAAATGGTTTCACTTTCTTAAGTAATAGCTGGTCGTCTTAATTACACCGTACAATTATTCAAATATCTATGTACACATTACCTAAAAAACGAATCAATCAAATACAGCACAACTATTAGGTCAAGAATTGAAATAAACAAAAAACCTTAAATTGAATCGTGCTCTGAAATAATCATGATAGTAATTTACTTAATTAACGATTTATTCAAGACAAACATAAGCGAACTATTTGTGTAATAAGGGATTCAATTATATTTGAATTAAACTATTTTATAATGATACTCGTATATCTACTTAGAAATTGCATAACTCATATCCACGGTATACCAATAACAAGCTCAGTTTCGCCAAGCAATTACATTTGACACATATTCCACGACGATAAACATTAATTTTGGGCGGGTCATTCGAGGTCAAAGTTATTATAAAATACTTTAACCATTCATATGAAAATCAGTTCAATCAATAAGATTGTCTACACTTTTATATTGCAGTCAGACAAACACAAAACTGTTGTTTGTCACCTTGAAGTGTTTTTTGTAAGCAACATACATAAATACTTTCCCAACGAATACATAAATTATGGACAATGATGTAACCTCATTTTTTGTTTTGATTTTTTTTCTTTTTATGTTTAGTCGGCAGTTATCATCTTATCCACAACCGATTAGTTTTTTTCCACGTGATGATGATAATGAAGACAACAGCAATAAATATAATAGTTATGAATCACAATCACCACGTGAACAGCAGTATTCATTACAGTATTCACAAAACGCACCAATTTTAGACTATGTCTCCAATCGACAGCCGCCATATGAGGGTGGTAATCCCAACCATGAAAATTTTCAATTTTTGAATCAGAAACGGCAGGAAAATTATGATTTTATGAATCAAAATGAAGTAATGCCGCAAAGACAAGAAGGTTATTATACAAATCAAAATGAAGTGATTCCATTACCTGGACGACCACCAAATTATTATCGCCCACATCCACCAAATCAAGTAAGCAGTAACTACTATAAGAAATATCGACGAATACCACCCATCTATAATAATTACTACAATCAAAATCCAGACAAATATGAGCACTATGCGGGGCCACAGCAAAACTATCCGCAACAAAATTACTATCAACCGGCCTTTCAAAATAATGAAAATTACGCTGGCCAATATGACCATTACTATAATGGACCTAATCAGCCGCCGAATCTACAATATGCAGAATTTCCAAGTCAATTTAATGGCGGCCCGTTTGCCAGTAACTTGGGAAATGGACCTCAAAGTCCGAATCAATTTAATGGTGGCCCGTTTGGTGGTAATGTTGGGAATCAATTGACAAAGGCAATTGAAGATATTTCAACGAATGACGATTATCAGTGTGTTCCGAAGTTATTGTGCCAGATGGTCGGTAATCCAAGCCGGCCGAATAACCTACCGAGTTTTTTGAGTGGACCAGCACTGTCAACGTAAGTACTATACATATACATTAACATTTATGAAGAATCTGGTTAATATTTGTATTTCTTCTATTCTCTTTACAGTTTAATAGCTGCACTCCCATCAAATTCACCATTTTTGAATTTCGGACGTGCGGCCCTTCTCGGAATTAGCGGTGGTGAACGAAGCTGCGATAGCGCATACCCAAAATGTCCTCGCAACGAGGAAGATCTTCTGTTTTACCTAAATAATCATCGTGGTGGGTTCTTCAGATTTTTCAATGGCGGTGCTGCATTCGGCGATGACACTGGTTCTACATATCATAACTATCAAAATCAAAATAATCCAAACTATCAAAATCAAAATAATCCAAACTATCAAAATCCAAATTATAAACCTCAAGATATACAGTCGACGTTTACGAATTTAGCAACCCTGCAAAATTTGGCGAGCGCTTTTAATCAAAACGGTGGTATCAATTTAAGTAATTTGGGTGCAAACTCTGGACAATTATCGTCACTAGCGTCGTTGGCTGGATATCAGAATAAAAATAAAGATAGCAGTGAAAACAATCCGCAATCATCAGTAGGGAATGGTGTAGGTGAATTTGTAAGCAATTTGCTTACCGGGCTAGTCGGAAATCGGTTCACGGGAAGAAAAATATCAAAACGTAGTATTGATGACCAAAAATATGACGATGACGTAAAGGGTGAAAAAAAAATAAAACAAGGAATTAGCCGGAAACGTAATTTAGATTTAGAGTTGATCAATCCATATGAAAGTTTTGAATCTAAAAAAATTAATTTTCCAAATTCCGAGTCAAAAGTAATACGAAAATTGTTGAACTCAAATGAAAATTCAAATGAAATTGCACCTGACCTAAAGCCAGTGGCTCAGCGAAGAATTTTAAATATAAATGAACCTCAAATACCAGTCGTGTTTGACAACTCGAATAAAATCGAGTACCAAAACGATTTTTTCCCCAAAGAGCAACAATTCATATTTCAGTTTGTGGAGACCAATCGAATACCGAAAAAATTCTTCCCCGACAATTTAGTATTTAAACTGCCAACCGCAACCACAGCGCACGGTAGTAATGCTGTTTCGTACCAAAATATACTTAGATTTCCAACTGATAATTCGATCACTGATAATCATAGAGGCATTAAAGGATTACATTTTGAAGAGGATCATTTAAAATTTATTCCACGGCCTTTAGACTATTACGACAGAACAAAAATGATTTTTCCAGATCGGACGGGCACCGGAAATCTTCGGTTTGATAATGAAGCGTTTGAATCAACACGATTTGGGAAGATATTAAATCGCCAGCCAACAGCGACACCCTCGCCCATAAACACACATCAAAACAATTATCAGTATTATCATCAATTTTCGTATCCATCTTCAGCATCGTCACAGTCATTATCCGCATCATCATCAAGGCCAAACTATTATTCATATAGTACAACGACACGAGACCAAACATCATCCTCGGATTCAGATCCCAATGTGTACGTAACAAATGGCCATGGTGTAGTGGAGTATTACATAAACGATCGAGGAGAGAAAATTTATACATGACCTAATCCTAAAAGCTTTAAATTAAAGATGCACCGCATCCGCGCATATTGTAAGTCACTTTCATTTCTGGTTTTTGACAAATGATTTGTTTAATATACCCGTAGCGATTAACCCCGTACATGCATTTATAAGTTTAAAAAAATGAGATGATTTATAATAGCGAACAAAATTAATTAATAAATAAATTAAATTATTACGAGTATATATGTAAGTATATCGAAGATAGGAAGTTTTCTTTTTCACATTGATTTTGAAAGAAACAAATTGTTTCTATAAGATTATTATTATTTATTGTTTTATAATTGTTAATCAATAAAGTTTTTTTTTTAAAAACCTCATATATTTATTTATTCTTAATATTTCCTACCGGTTGGAAGTGAAAAGAACGAATTTCAATGCATTTAATCGTCGAGACTGCGCTTATGTAACATTTCATCACGTTTATCTTAAATTAATTGGATACTTTCTATATCGATCTATCTTACTTTATTGTTTATAGGCGTGCAATCTATAATAATTTTATGCGTCCAAAATACAAACTTCATTGAAAGCTTTGTCGTGTGAAAGTCTTTCGAAAATGATTAGTTAATCATGATAATTTTACCGTACATACATATTAACAACAAAAAAAAATTAATAGTATTTGACTACTTTTTAATACGGGACGGGACGGGACGGGTTCACAAACATTTTTCGTTCCGACTTTACAACATTTATTTATGTAAATTATCGAAACTGTATCAGTACCCAAAAGTATTATTTTTATGCGCGATTTACACGTTCCAACAATTTTTTTCCAACATTTTTTGTAGACATTCAGAGCTACACGCAATAGAAAAAATGTGTATGCGATAAAAAGAGATACGCATAATACAAAAATGGCGTCGTGCTATAATTTTTTGTCGGTGTCAAATTACAATAAAACTTTTGACGGGTAATTTTGGTGCACAACGCTCTTTCTTGTAGCTATATTTCTTTTTCTAAAACGAAAACAATGAATAAACAGTGAAATCCTTGCCGCTCATGGCTATTTCGGTTTATTTATTGGTTTTGCGCTATAAATATTTGACAATAAAAAAAAATCGCCATTTTAATTGTGTTTGTTGCTATAAAATATACTCGGGTCGAGTGTATTTTATAGCAACAAATTTTATTTTTATGGAAACAAATTTAAAAAAAAAAGAAAATAAGTCCAACAAAATTTTGTTTGTTTATATGTTTGTTCTTGTCTTTCAAATAAATTTTGCGATATACTAATCTCTTCATTTTTTGTTGGCCAACATTGTTGGAACGTGTAAATCGCGCATTATTCACAAAAGAAATATAAAATGAAATTTGCTGGCGCCCTGGAAAAAGTTTTACGACATCCATCATCCATTTATCAACATCCATTTGTTATATCGTCTTTTTCTTCAAATTCACAGTGAATTGAATTTAAATTAAGCGTTACCTTGAATTTGTAAATTTAAGAAATATTTTAAAGATACTATATATTTAAATTTCGGGTGAGTATGATTCAAAACAACACTCATTACATGGACTATTTGCAGTTTTTATTGTATGGAAATACCTTTGTAATTTAGAACGCCCCGTTCCACCAAGAGTTTTAATCCTTTTTTATGTAGCCTCAACATCCTGGGAATTGGCAATTATCCGGGTTGCCTGGCAGAATTTTTTGCCCAAATGCTAGTAAAGCCTTTGTAACCGATTTTTCCCATAAGAATGGTTTGGAGGAGGACTCTTTGCTGGTGCATCACCTTTTTCAATACCAACTACTCCAGCAGGGCCGTTCTCTTAAGTGGAGAAATAACAACTTCCTGACGGTAACCATTGGTAATGGCCAAGAACTTTCGTCTGTGCCTCATAATTTGTCTGCACAATCTGCAGTTAAACACCGTTGATCTAACATGAATCGTATACTGTGGACAAGTATAGATATCACAGGCAGCGCCAGCTTAGATCTTCACAGATTGCAACCAAACTTTAGTTATACACTTAGAATGCATTTTCATGTCACTCTTTAATAGTACATATTTTTTTGGTTATCCTATTATGAAAGGCACATTTAGTAGAGTATCCTTTATATACGAGTGTCAATTACGATGAAAGAGAGAATTTAACTAAACGTATACTCATGTAAAAGCATCGATAATTCTCAATGATTTAGGATGGAAGATAATGTCCCAAGTTTAGGAATGAAAGTCACACGACCGTCCAGAGGATGTTTGGTACACTGGTAAATCTAGCGAACTGTTGACACCTTTGAGATCCAAGGCGACTTTCTCAAATATTAATGCCCACTCATAATCAAGTCACAAATAAGGGAAACAAGACAAATGTAACATCAACAACTTCAGATCTACCAGCGATCATCAATACTATTTAGGACAACTAGGTTAATGCCACCCACTTTGTACCTGTCGAACCCCCCCCCCCCCCCCCCCAGCCGTTGACCAAAGTTATCATCCACGCCCACAACCAATGGAACGTTTTTTGATTAAAAACAGATTCGTACAGAATATGCTAGCTAATCATCAAAATGGCAACCGTTATATCACCATGGTATTTTGGTAAAACAAGTACCTTATATTTGTTTGAATTAATTGGCTGAATTTGAGAAAAAAAATTTACCAAAGTATTGTCTTCAGGATTAGTTAAAATTCAGAGTCTTGATCAAGTTGCTTAGTACTTACTGTACAATTATTTTATAATTTATTAAACATTTTAAAATAATAAAAATGTTTATTCGCAATTCTTTAAGACGCACCTCAATTTAGTGCCTATAGCAAAAGTTTTTTATCCTTCGATTGTAAGTTTTATTCACCAAAAATAAAGGGAATCTCTACGCCCACAACCAATGGAACGTTTTTTGATTAAAAACAGATTCGTACAGAATATGCTAGCTAATCATCAAAATGGCAACCGTTATATCACCATGGTATTTTGGTAAAACAAGTACCTTATATTTGTTTGAATTAATTGGCTGAATTTGAGAAAAAAAATTTACCAAAGTATTGTCTTCAGGATTAGTTAAAATTTAGAGTCTTGATCAAGTTGCTTAGTACTTACTGTACAATTATTTTATAATTTATTAAACATTTTAAAATAATAAAAATGTTTATTCGCAATTCTTTAAGACGCACCTCAATTTAGTGCCTATAGCAAAAGTTTTTTTATCCTTCGATTGTAAGTTTTATTCACCAAAAATAAAGGGAATCTCTAAGGAAATCCAAAAATTAAAAGTCAATACTTGTGGCAATTCATTGTTATTTCCACATAATAATAGAGGTTGTCACTTATACGTAAAGGTACATTTATCACCACGCAAGAATTCTGAATTGTCTGATTTACGAGTAGATATGTTTATTTCAGAGGTATAAGATTCAATAAATTTATTTTTAACCTCTTCGGTTAAATATCTCCTAAACACATCCAGAACTAGCATGATCGGTGGATTCCGAAGACTTCCTGGACCACTGTTAGGCAGTCTTTCATTAATTCACAACCACTTTTTTAGGAAAAGTTTCCTTTATCGGCACAGTTTTTCAGTTCAAAACAAAATACAGTGGCAATTTTTCATCATCTGCGGTTATGAATAGCATCACAGTTATCCGCTGTTTTTCATAATCCAATCTTATTATTTTCACCTCTTTGGCACCTTTTGAGTTAACCGTCTACTTTCGCGGCAGATTGAAAATGACTGGTGTTTCTTCGGCATTACCAATTTGGCTATAAGTTGATATTTTTTGTTTCTTCTTAAATGTATCACATGTTGTTGAATGTTCCCTTCCTTAAACATAGCGCCCGCTACGACGCATTAATTTATCATGCCAACAACCACCACCAAGCTCTAAATTAAATGTGTTTCTTTCTATTCCGAGGACTTATGCTACTTCAACAGCTTTTAGTGTCATGGCTGACCATTCATGGCGACACATGGCAACAACACTTTTGCGCGTATCTCCATCACAAATTGCACCACGGCAATAGTAATTTTGAATTTGAGATGGAAATCGAATGTAATGGTTAGTAATAATATTTTTTTTAAATAAATACCAACACATACATACACTAATTAAAAACTGTTTTGCTAGTGGATTTATTGTCCTTTGAAAGCTGAACAGTATCTCTATTGTGTGCACGGCTACATGTCCATCTTTTAATTGGCCATCTGTACACTGAATAGATCCATGGCACACTGCATAGCTGGCGGAGCACAAAACAGAAGCAGTGCTAATCACCAGTAGGAAAATGTTATAATTCATGGCGGTGGAAGTTGGTGGTCAACTGATTCAGTCAAAACAATCTATTAATTATCTGGGAGTAATAATGGATGCTAGAATGTCCTTTAAATCGCATTTGGATACCGTTGGGGAAAAAGAGGGAAAAGTGAATGGGGCGTTAATGCGAATTATGCAAAAAGCAGGAGGGGGGGCCCCAGAGCCTCAAACTGTAACTAAAGTGTGGCGACATCTATTTTGATGTATGGAGCACCAATCTGGGCCAGTGCTATGGAGAGAAGTACATACAAACAACCTGTGGCATCTGTTTATAGGTTACGTGCTTCGATGGTGGTTAGTGCATTTAGAACGGTATCAGATGAAACCGTGTGTCTATTGGCTGGTATGCCTCCAATTGACTTATTGGTTAAGGAGCGTGAAAGAATATATTCTCGCCGTGCAAATGGGGATAAGAGAGGAAATCGTATTGTGGCTCGCGCAGAGACCGTCAACATGTGGCATCAGCGTTGGGACAGCTAGGGAAAAAGTCGGTGGACACATCGGTTAGTCCCTTCGGCAGTTAAATGGCTAGCTAGGAAACATGGAGAGATTGATTTCTATTTATGCCAGTTTCTGGCGGGGCATGGTTAATGTTTTTGCGCTTATTTAGATAAATTTAAACAAGATGACTCCCCTTATTGCGTAATGTGCGAGGGATAAGTGGAGAACGTGGAGCATCTATTTTTTGACTGCCCGCGCTTGGAGACTGGAACTATATAGGTGTGTTGGAAATGACTTATCACCGTTGACAGTTGTTGATTGTAGGCTGCATTCCGAAGAAATTTGGGAGGTGATGTGTAAAATGAGTGCAAGGATCATTAAGAAACTGAGTAGTCTAGAAAAAAATAGACAAAGACAATAAAATTAGATGGCAGCTAAGGCTGAGTCTGTTCTCGCGAAGTAATACATAGCAGTAGTTCCACGAGACAACTATAGGCATAAGAATTTGGGGGTTAGGTTTTAGTCGGTAAGAATCCAACACTCTTACATGTTTATGGATTAGATTATATCAAGATTCCTCCCTCCACAAAAAAAACACTGCATAGCTCCATGCTGCTATAGCCTGTACTAACATTAACGTTTGAGTCGGCACATGAGTTATATACTCCAACAGAGAAATTCCGGGAGATGAAAAAATCCCTTTTGCTTCTGTAGGGATTCGAACCCGGTACCTCCCGATCCAAACGTCGCAGCTTTAATCATTACGCTATTAGGTCGGTAAAATGCAAGAAAAAATTCTTAAGAAGCTTGATCAATCACGGTAATATGTGTTTTTGTTTTTCTTAAATTTAGAATTTATATTTTATTTTAATTTTTAGATAAGAATGAACCAGAAACATTCAATATTTATCAATATATTTTAAGGAAATCAGAAACAATATCAGAATCATTCTAAGGAAGATTTTAAGGAAATCAGAAATAATATCAGAATTATTCCTTAGTCCGAAAAATTATGAAACCCTTGTTTTAAGCTAGTCTTCTAATTAGAACAAGGAGAATATCACGATACTATTGACGGGAAAATATTGCGCACGCTCTTGGGACTTCGTGAAGAACCAGTCGAAGTGGAGGGTCATAGGTCTGCATCTCAGGCTAAATCCTCATCAGTATTGTAAGGAAAGCAGTTCGTGTTTAAACCTCAAAAAGTCATGATGTGTGAGCAGTATTTCCGTTTTCAGTGTACACACCTGACAACAAGCGAGCTAGTCTATTCAGCTAGTCTATTTTTTTTTATATATGACCAAATCTTTTAACAAACTTTATTTAACTATGGCATATCGGATTCGACGAGGTTGCGCATTTCAATGCTGGTTTAAATATATACTTATAGTTTCATTCTGTTACAACTCGACATAATTCAGTTGGCAATAAAGTGAAATACCAATTTCTCTTATCAGCATAAAATCGCTAATAAAACACCAAATTTAGAACTATAAAAATAGTAATCAAAGCCAATTAAATAAAAAAATAAATGGATGAGACAGTGATATTTATCCGTTGATAACACAACATTGTCAATTTAATATTTGATTTCATGTACATATTTTAAACTTTTCAAGCAACAACACTAAAACACAGTTTTACGAGTGTAAAACGCCTATATATATATATATATATATATATACCCGGGGAACGCACACTCATCTCCCTTTAAAACGATTTTGACGACATTTTATATACGCTCGTAAAATTGTATTATTCAACATATGTATGTATGTGCTACAAGAATATTCAATTTGATAAGATGAACAAATCTATACATATCAATAAATTTAATTGAATTGAACGAAAAATTTTCTAATAAAAAAATTATCGTTTATTAATGTAGCAAGAGATAATCGTTGATTGGAGCGTGATATCCTAAATAGTTGATTTCAAATAAATGCAACATCAAATTATAAACAAACATCATAGAGATTTCAAAACCAAACTTTTTACGATATCTTCAAACTCAAAAGATTCGATTTTTATGATTCAAATTTCCAACGACTTACATAATTGTTGTTATGTATTTATATGTAAATTATTAATGTTGTCTTGAACTTGAACGAGATTGAATACATATTTTGTTGATGCTTTAGTTTTGATCGCGATTTTATGCAGTCTGTTGTGGTAATCAGTGAAAGAAATCGATAAGCCAATAATTTATTTGGAAACGTAAACGTACAAATTTCTCATGAATTAAACCATCATGCGACTCCGTTACGTCACATTTGGCTCAAATTTCTATTTGTGACAGTCAACGGAACCTCACTCCTATACATTATTTTCATTAACGTATATCATAACAAAAATAATGACAACTTAAATATTTAAAAATAATCGGATTATTTTGTACACTTAACCTCCATTTAGTATAGGGGGTTCATCACGAAAATCGAAATGAATTGAATTAATTAAGGGCCGGAAAATGATTTTCAAAAATTGTAGTTATATGATTTTGTTTATTGATTTAAAGAACTGCGGTTCATTATATAATTGGTATGGTTAACAACATATTATCCATATACTGTCCCACACTCCTTATAACTAAGAAAATAATGACGAATTATAAATGTATATAATCAACCGCAATGGATATGTATGTATAATGCATACGAAACGTGTACATCTAATATTCAATAAAGACTTCAAAAACCCACCAAACCATTGCTGCACTCTCCAAATACCAAAAATAAACAAAACAAAATAATTTCGAAAATGTCAATCAAACTCGTTAAATAAAAATTTATATAATTTGACACCCGTTAATAACTAC
Organism: Tipula unca; assembly: GCA_951394425.1. NCBI lineage: Eukaryota > Metazoa > Arthropoda > Insecta > Diptera > Tipulidae > Tipula > Tipula unca. The sequence continues at coordinate 85,086,285 of OX596380.1, forward strand.
TGATCATCCATTGTGCATGCTATTGTGTATTGATATGTGCACAAAACCATGTTAAATTCAACAATGCGTAAAACCATGATACAGCATATTTGTATAGTTTGTGCTTGTAAAAGGTACAACAACTGTTTTGGTGAATTTTTTTTTTGTTTTGTTTGTATGTACACGAAAATCATTTTTGCACAATTAATTTGACAATCCTCGCAATATTCTGAAACATTAAAAAAAAAAATTAAATTTGAATGTCGCGTGCCACTTTGCATGTAATAATGAATTTAATCTCAGTTATAAATGTATCAGTTTTGGTTTTGTAATCCGAGTAGAAATGAAAAATAATACGGACGAGATATTCATAATTAGTCAGATAATATAATATATTATGTAATGATGGGTTTTGTCAAGCAGTTTAAATGAGCATTTAACGCAGTATTTGAAATTATTGACCTTTTATCAAAGGTATAGGTCCCTAACTCAAATGCGTTTAAAACTATGCATTTTTTAAATATAAAAATAAAATTATTTATGATGAGCAACTTCCATTTCTATTATGATTGAATTACGCGTTAAGGGGCTCTAAAAATTTATTCAGAGTGGTCGGTTTTCGTGTTCAAAAGGGTTCCATATTTTTTATATTTTAAATTGGTTTCGAAATGCCTATACGATTTTGTATACTTTCTTAAAGTAGTAGTTAAGTAAAATTATCTGTACAGATTTCTTAGCCTGCGTCTTGAGATAAAAAACGATTTTTTTAATTCCGTACTGTAATCGAAAAAAATAGTTTCTCAGAGTTTTTTTTTTCACATGCTTCTACGTGAACATGTCCCCTGAATCTAGTAATCTAAGCCTGAATCTAAAGCCTATTTTTAAAAAATGTCTGATGAATGATTGATTTTTCTGTCAACAAAAACTTAAAATCTACCTCAATTGTTTAAATGGTTTTTTATTTATAAATATAACATTCTTGTGTTAAAATGCAGGTCTGATAGACTTTTGGTAGAAATCTATCTAAAGAAACTCGAGATATTCACAAGTATTCGTAGAATATTGTAGAATTTGTTTTTTTTAATGCTGTCAATGGCTTTATTCTTGAATTATTCTACAAAAGAAACTAACAAGAAGTATTCAAATCTTAAACTAAATTATTACATATTTTGAGTCTTAACCAATGTTAATTCTTGTTATTAGTGTTCACTATTTTATTAATTTAGCTTACGTTTATATGTAAAACCTAAACATTTGATAAATTTACAGGTTCATCAGTCTAAGTGGATCTGCTCTTCTAAGTCGCCTAAATCGTGGCTGTTTTAATATATCCCTGGCCAATTCATTGAGATGTGTCTCTAGTTTTGAGTAATATTTTGAACTGAATTCTTTAATGGTTTCTTTAATAGTTTTAATTCCAAGATCATCGTGTATATTACTATCTCGAATATATACCACGGAGCATTTGTAAACTTACGACATAGGTGCACATTTTGTGCACATATCAATAAAACTTTATTTTCAATAAAATACATTTTGGAAAATTTTATTTTTATTTGTTTGCGCTTTGCTTCGATATGATTCTTCTACGTTAGCCTTCTAATCCCGGTGCATGCCTAAGCATTTGACCTTGGTTTGTTGAGAAATATTTATATCGTTTAATTCCACCGATGGACAAGTGCGTCTGTTTAGCGTGAATGTGACGTGAGTTGATTTGTTTTCGTTCACTTTTATGCGCCATGTCTTCACCCAGTTCTCGATTTTGTTTAGATGATTCTGTAATTCATTTGAGGCAGTTTCGGGATTACTGTGTGCCACCAGGACAGCTGTGTACAGCAGGTATAGTATTTGACCTAGAACGCTGCCTTGTGGAACACCTGCGTTGATATAATTTAAACAAGTAGTTGCATTATTTTGTTTAACCATGTACTTGTAGCAGCTCGAATATTCGACTCACCGATATTCGATTCTGCCACAAACAAAACAATTAGTGAAATTCAAATATAAACCAACTTATTTGAATTAAGCGTTCACTAACCCCATCACATATCCATCTATCCAACCACCACTATCTAATAACCGAATCATTACTATAAAACAATTATAGTAAAACACATCGCCATCTAACAACATCACCACGAACAACAATGTTCGGTGATGCAACTCTAATGCGTAAGTGCAATATTCACCGTCGCCGGCGCATGTGTTCCTTCATCAAAAAAAACGAAGACGAAGGCGACGTAACTCACATACAAACAATACAAGCAAAACCACGCGTTAAAACAGTCCATACAAAATCCGCCATTCTTACAACAAGTAAGTTTTTCCGTGCTCGTGCAAAAATAAATAAAATCAACTTCGTGGTGATACATAAAAAGTTTGAATTAGTAAATTTAATAAATTAAATATCGAAATAAATTTTATGGTGGTGAAATTAAATAAATAAAATTAATAAATAATTAGTTGTGTAAAAAAAATATGTTTATAAATAAATTAAAATCAACCATATTTTTTTTTGGGAAATAAATGAATTCCAAATATTAATTTCGGTGTATGTGTTTTTTTAACTATCTGAGAGGATCAGATAGGGCAACAAAATAGAATCAACAATCGACACAAGAAATTCTATATACTGTATTTGAAGAAGATAGTTTCCCAGAACTGAGTGAAATTTCTTCGGTAGAAGTCTTTTAATTTTGTATATTAGCCCATCATGCCAAACTTTATCAAAGGCTTGTGCAATGCAGCAGAACAATATTTATTTTCCTCAAAGGTGTTTTTGATTGCATTTACAATTCTGTGTACTTGTTCTGTGGTACTATGTTAGTTTCGGAATCCAAATTGATGGTCTGGAATAATATGCCGTTCTTCTAATACTGGTTTCAATTTCTTTAGTAGCATTTTTTCAAATAACTTTGAGATTGTAGGCAGCATGCTTATTGAACGATATGATGAAATCTGGTGCCTTTTTTGAACTTATACAATTTTTAATTCTATTCTTAACTTTCTTCCAATTATATTTTATGGGTTTGAAGGAGAAACCATCATCCATTTGGTAGCACGAAGTTATTATTTTCTTCGTGTGGTACGAATACTGTTCTTCATCGCTTCTCGTCCAATTTCCAGTTGGCAGTCTAATCGGGGGATTCGAGTTTGTTGGCCTTTTTAACTTTTTTGTTGCCTTCCACAAAGAATAATCTGACAACTCGGTTGACGAGATTCAATTTAAATAATTCTGGACGCTCTGGTTTTCTTCTTCTCGGTTTTCTTCTTTTGAAGTCAATTAAATCAGGAACTTTCTTTTTATCTGTGGGCCAATACGTTGGGTGACCGGCAGATAAGTAATACAGGGACTGTTCTTCTATAGCTTCATAAAGTTGTTTGCCTTTCGGCGATGTTAATCTGGAACCCAATTGAGTGTGTTTGGCGTTGAAATCACCCCCCGCAAGAAATTTATTACCTAGCTGGCTGAAATAATTCATGGACTGCAGTTTTTTTATAGCATATTTTGGAGGACAGTACACTGCTGATATGACACAGTTTCCAGACCATGCCTGCAGACAGATGCTAGTGGATTGTATATGTTCCTTCTGATATTTCATAAATTCAAAGTGTTTTAATCTGGTTTTTATCAGTACAGCCGTGCCTCCATGTGCTTTCCCATCGGGGTGCTTTGTGTTATAAACAGAGTACCCATTAATTTTGAAATAGTTATATTTGGTGAAGTGTGTTTCAGATACTAACATTTTGTCAATATTGTGCTCAGTGAGGAATGCTTGAACCTCTGCTTTATGTTGTGCTAGTAGACAGTAATTTTTGATTTTTAACGACTATCTGCATCAACGCGTTCAGATTCTGCATCAATAGATTTATGGTTCTCTCCACCATCGCCATGAAGCTTTGCATCATGTTAGTTAACTTGCTTAAAGCTGCTGCGATGTTTCCTTCTTCGTTTATTTGCACTTTAGGAGTGGTACCCTTAAGGATACTTGCATATATCTTGATGCACTCTACTGTTAACAGTTGCTCTTGGTTGGTTATTTTGTGCGTTATGATATGAAACTTTTGGTCGCACTTTTGGTTTAGTGGAAGAATGAAGATTAAGCATTCGTTGCTCTGCTCGCTGCCTTGGATTGATTCTTCATTTCAACTCTAGGTAAATAGGACATCCTCTATAATTTGCAGTGTGATTTCCGCCACAGTTGCTGCATTTTCTCACTGATGCTTCCGTTTTTTCTTTTTTTGCATGCATTTGAGTTATAGAGTTCACCACAGATAACACAAACATTGCTTAAAGTGCAAGGTGCTTTAGTGTGTCCATACTCTTGGCAGTTAATACACTGTACCAGTGCAGTAGATATTTTAAGTCAAATATTGCATGTTTCTCTTTAATTTTTTTATTATCTGGTTCTGATTCCAGACGGAACAATGGCTGAGGCAACTTCTCACGATTAATAATTTTGGTGATTGATTTGCAGTGAAATCCTTTTGCAGCGAGAGCGGCTCGTATCTCATTTGCATCCACGAAGTCCTTTATACCTTTTAACAAGACGACCAATCCTTTTTGGGTTTTTGGTTGGTAAGTGTAGTAATCCCAAGTAGCATATTTTAACCGTAGTTAGAAATTAACTATTGCTTTCTGAACGATTACGTTGTATTTAAGTTATTTTCAGACGGGGTATATTTTGAACTTGAAATTCACGTTCTAAATCCTATGATTTTGAACCAAATATTACTGTGTTTAATCATACATTTTTTTTCTGTAAAATAGAGTTTAAATTTAACTTCCTAGTTGTTTTCCACCGCTTTCTGAACCTTTTCTAAACCATGTTAAATTTAATATATCCTTTTTTGTTATTTTTTTATGGTTTTAGTTATTCTTAAACATTTTCAAACCTAATTTAAACTCCAGTTATAATTGAGTTCAAAACACATTAAAAGTTTACGTTCTGGTTAATATCAAACTTTGATTGAACTAGTTCAAAACTCAAAAATTTCACATTAACCTAATTCAGTCAATCTTATGTCAATATAGAGTAAACAATTAACTTATCGGTTAACTATCTACTTTGTATAAACTTGATTTTAACCAAAGTTCAATTTAAGTTAAATACCAGTTATAATTTAAAATTGCGGTAAATATAAATCCAATATCACAGTAAAGTTAATAATCAACTTATTAGGTACCTGTCAACCTCGACTCAACTAATTTTCAACCAAAGTTAGGTCCCATATCGATGAAAAGTTTATAATTAACTTATTGGTTTACCATCTACCTTGTTTCAACTTAAATTTAACCAGAGTTAAATTAAAGTAAGAATCGAGTTAAAGTTTAACTCAAAGGTTTGAAAATAACATATTTCAGCCTTAATTACAACCATTGATGCTAAAAAATCGAATACGCAAAATTGGTTGAACTCGTTATAACTGTTTTAGAGTTTTAATCGTTCAAAAGTGTGGTTTTTGGTAAAGTGAGAATTATAAAATCGTGAATTATTTAAAAAAATAAAAATAAGGATAAGTTTCCATTACAAAATGTGGATGAAATTGAGACATTAGAAAAACGCCTGCGAAGTGATAAACACTATAAAATTAATTTGGTAATTTGTTGCTAAAATTTAAATATATTTTTTGATTTAGACTTGCATAATTTGCACTATACATTTAATTTCAATTTGATTTTTCAGAAAAGCAAGTTGTCAGTCTTTGGAGGCGCTGATGAGCTGGGGTCCGCCAAAATTTTATGTAAGTGGCTGTTTAAAGACAGTCTGCTCCAAAACTTTTCGTGGGCTGGAACTGCTGAAAAACACGCTTTCAACTCGTTGAAGGAAATATTGGAAGTGATTATTCAAAGCGTTAGAATTAGTCATCCAGCATATACAGCGCATTCTAATTCAAATTTTTTTAAAAATTATTTAAAACACGCGAAATTTCGGATTCAATCAAAGTAAGTTTACTAAGTTCTCACTAATACTTTCGTTGTTACTTTTTACAAAGGAAAATTTTGTAGATGTAAATAAATTTGAGACTGTTTTCAAGTGAACCAGTTTAATGAACAACAAAATGTTTAGCGAGATTCAACAATTATTTAAATTAATATGAATACAATTACAATTTTTTTTTTATTTAATTTTCAGAAACAAACCAAAAACCACGGAACAAAGCACCGAAGATAACACCGAGACAACCGGCGCGGGCGTAAATTAAAATATATATTATTTTTTTATGATTATTTAATATTGAAGTTTTTCTTTTTGTATATGAATTAAAATACATACATATTATATTATAATTTTTATTTATTTTAAAACTTATCACGATTTGTTTCATTTTCTTAGTGTGTATTGGATAAAAAATCGGCAAAGATAGTTTGAAAAAGTTGAAAAAGAGTATTTTAAAAACCGAAAAGTTAGATTTGTGTAGGTTAGCTATAGGTTAAAAATTATCCTGGTCAGTTTCTGACTTTTCTTAGATTCAGGAACCAACGGTTAGCCAGTTACCGTGTTTGAACTGACAAGTTACAGGTAAGTTCATTTCTACCGGTTGGTGAACCACATATATGCGACTACAATATAACCTAGGTTAATATTGACCCTTGAATTTACTAGCTAATCGACAGTTGACTAAACGTTTGAATAACGAGAAATTAACCAAATATTAACCTATGCATTGATTCAACCCATGTTTAAAACCGGTTGAATAACTATTATTCAACTTCAAATTGTTACTTGGGAATGTTTACCAACTTCGTCGAAATGTTTAACTAACGCTCTGTAAGCGTCAATATTCAGCGGTTGAATTTTTGTTTCTTTTATGGCTCCTCTTTTTATCACAAAGATATAAAATTCTCCATTAGTAATGAACTCGATTGATTTTCCGAGCTCTCTATTTGATTCTTCCCTCAAATCGATTGGTGGCGGTTTCTCTGGTTTTGGAGCCAACAACCAAACAAGAATACCGGTTGTACAAGAATTGTAGAAATGAAGTAGAAGATAGAAAGTTTTGTAAAAAATCGCCTGGACCACAGATACTGGATGATGGGTGAAAATGTTTTATTAGGGTTATCTCATGTAATATATCAAATGAAACGTATTTTTATAAGCAATCTAATTCGCATAGCGTTTTTATATTTAAAAAATAAATTAAGATTAAGATTTTAACGAGATAATATAAACGGGGTTGCCCTAAATTACGTCCAGTTGAATTTTTTGAAATTTAGATATTTTCTTGACAGAGAGTAATTGTCTCCTGACAATCCTGATATATTTACTGAGAAATGTAAAATTAATCTCCTGCCGCCACGTTCGTGTGGTAAAGTCATGCACAGATCAGAATTTTTTTATTTAGCCCGATGGTGTGCATTAAATATTTTCATTTGTCACAATATTATAATGTTATAATTATTATGCGTGTCCGAGTGTGAAAAATAGATACCAATTGTTGTTATATAATATAAATTCGGGCACACAAAGTTCGAGCCACGCCTTTAATTCACATTTTTGGTCACTTTCACGAACCGTGGCATCGTTTTCATCGGAACCAACATTTCTCATAGATCCCGGTTCATCTTGCAAATTGTTAACTCGTATGGTATTTTGAATATTCAGAAATGTTATTTTCATAGAACACTAAATTTATATAATTTAGTTCTGTACAATAAAAACACATTGTTCCGTTGTAAATTATATCTGAACTAAAATTGTCATACTTACTGTTAATAAATGTAAAACAAAATATCTGAAACGTTGCTGCGATCGTCACATCGTATGCCTCGTAAGGGTAAGATAAGCTAACATCGAATCAGACTATGCACCATCTGGTACGGTCATATTAAACGTGGAATTTCTAACACGTTCGTTTCAAGATCCTCTGTTAATAGTAATGTTAAAGTCCTGACAAATAATGGAACGGCACAACTATTCAACAAACCTACTACATAGGGCGTCAAATTATGTTAAATGGAAAAGTATCAAATATATAACTGACGAGTAACTTTCACGACCAACTGCATGGAACATTACAGTGACATATTACGAAAATGAAATGTAAGTATTAATAAAACTTATAAAGTTTCTAAGCTAAAATGGGTTCTATGGTTCACCGAAAGAAGCGGCAATCAACAGAACTGTAGTATTATGTACCCCTGTCAATTTTGTTTGCATCAGTATTTAAAGTTTTTAAAGACCGTTCGAACCAGCTATTTTGCAAGTAATATTCCACAATGCTTAATTTAAATGTACCATGTGTTGCAAATAAATATCAATCTAAGAGGAAGGTAATACTAACGTGATTGAACATTTTCCTTTAGTACGTTTGTCTGATTTTAAAAAACCTTTAATTCGGAGCCGAGATTTTCCAAAGAAGAGTCAGTTCACTATCCGACCGGTCATTTTTTAAAGGAACGCGTATTTGTACTTTATCCAGGGTCATTCACAAAATATTTTACACTACCAAAATACAATAATTTTTTGCTGGTTCATGTAGATATGTTAATTCTTTGTCATCCGTTAATCTCCAAAACAAAAATTAATGTTACATAATTAATTTTAAATAATTTGTGAAAGGTGTGTTTGAGCTATGTGGAAGCTATAATTTAACAACAAACAACATGTGTTACTCATTTATCTGCATAAATGAGGAAGCATGAGAAATTCGACAAATGGTCCGCTTTCGCAATTGAAAGTTTAATGTATAAAACCAAATGTCACAAATATGCAATCGAATATTTGAATTAAACACCATAACGAATGTAAAACTAATACTATTTATAAAAAAAAATTTAATTTGATAATGGAAATAAAAATTGTTATAATTTATTAGAAAACAATGATAACATATTATACCAAATCTGATCATCAGCAAAGTTGATAATAATATTTACATATTTGGCAATAAAATTGAGAATCTACATTATTGTTTATGAAATTTCGATCGAATCGAATACGAAATGTATTTTGGGAGGATCGATAAAATTAAATTTAATATGTATAAATCGCTTGTACGCGTAGCTGTTTGGAGCATAATACGAATTAAAATTATTACGAGGTTTTTAGAATTATGTTAACCGTTGCGAGAACACGTAATCATATGGCGCTATACGTTGTTTAATCGTCGTGAAATAATAAATATTGGGCTTATACCACCCAATTTGCACAAGGCTAATGTGTTGTGCCCATCAACTATGAACTCATAGAAAACATCTTTGTCATCAGCAGGCCGATCCAAACAAATTGCAGTAGGTACCTACTCCACAAATAAAATACATTTGCACCGAAAAAAAGTGCAACCAAATTACAAAGCGCCAAGCCGTGATTAATAAGCAAACCACAAACATTGATATGTTGCAAACAGAATTAACAAAAACCAATCACTAATTAGAAACCTTCGTAGCACCAACAATAACCAAAATTCCAAAAAATTGGGCAAAATTTTGCAATAAACCGATTTTATCAAACGTTCCGTTTAAAACTGTCGAAGAATTAAATTTTCATCTATATATGAACCAATGGTACATATTTTCAATCGTAAATTAATCTTACGTATGAGCCTCTTCAAATTTCGAACATCTAAAATCCTAACAATTGTTCAAACATTTGATTGATTATAATATAATACATCTAGCGGGACTTTGTCGACTGACGCCGAAGCAGCCATTTTTTAACAGCCATTTATAGTTTACCTATAGTTTAGTGTAGCAGCACTGCAAACGTTTTGTGAAGAATCTGATATTGAATACAAGAAGTTACTCGGTTATTCAAACATAATATGGTTAGCTCACACTTCGGCTATTTAACAGAAATTAAATCATATTTTTTAAGTTTAGAAAAATGTCCAAAAACAAATGAGACATTTTTTGATAATGGTATATCGTGATGCATATTATTGTGTCTGATACCATTAAATGGATCTTGAAGCACTATGCAAGAGGCTTTCCTCGAAGGCAGCACGAAATGCGGTGGGGTTATTAAAGATTTTTGGATGCCTGCTCAAGGAAAAATATATTTGTCGACAATATCCCAAGGAACAAGTGGTGGCGGTTTCTCAAGCTGCATCTAGAGATCGGTATTAGAGTACCAAAAGCGGTTACGAACTCGAGTGCCGCGGTTTCGAAGAGATATATTAGAGGATGGTTTTTTCAGTTTGACGAATATTTTAAGGCAAAAAATTGAGACCCATTTCGAATTTTTAATATAAATGAATCAGGCTTTTTACTGTGTCTTAAGGGTTTTGACTCCAAAGGGAGCAAGCAACAAAGGCCGCGACAAGGAGAATGTAATCGTCATGTTTACATTATCGGCTAATGCTCTTATTGTACCCTCTATGATCGTTTTCCAGTATAAGAGAATACCAAAAGACGTTTTGGATTCGATACAAGGAATTAAGATGACAACAAAATGTCTGAAATATATTAATATTACATAAAGGAAATATTTTATCCTTCATAAAAGTTCTAGTTGTGCTATATATCGATGGCCATAAAACTCCCTGGCATACGCTCTTTCGAAGTTATGCGAAGAACTTATCATAGTTCTTATATGCCTATACCCAAATTTGTTTGAGAATTTTACAGCCGGTGGATTTTTCCGCCTTCAGGCCATTTAAATTCGGTTGGATAAAAGAGGTTCAGAAATAAATTATTTTGCTCCACTATTAAAAATAGTGCTAAATAAATACACGAAACGTGATACAATAGTAAATAGGTTTCGTACATGTGGCCTGTATTCATTCAAATCCATCTAAATGCTATTGACTTCTTTAAGTGCCTTTGCAATTCGAGTGCACTAAGCTAAACACAATAAAATTTTCAAAATTTAGTGAAATTGTTGGTCCTTTTAAATTAAAACAGCTTCAGACCTTTGGGCAGAGCACTTGGTCTCATTCAGATGATTTCTTGTGCTTAAAAAAAATATAAGACAAATTAAATCAAGATGCAGCACAAACAGGGGTATGTAAAATCTATGCGTAACCAATTTCGACATACATTCAAAATATTACCTCTCACGTAATAAACTGTCTGATTCTAGGTTGGCAGTCCAAGTAGCAGGAATACTCATTTTCTAGCAGAAACCAAGGCACTAACTAATATATGATGGCGAACTTGCTAGTAATCAGAAAATGGCAATATCTGATCTTGAAATTGCTTGAAGCAAGTAGATCAAATCACTTTTGATGTAAGTACCAAAGTTGGCGTCTTAAGATATTTAATTGTTCAGGTACTTACTCTAGATAAATACATCAGTCTTGATTTATTTGATATGCCAAAAGATTTCGTTGAAAATGATGAAATTTTAGAACAGGAATTCGGAATGTTGAAAGGTAATCTTGTACTCCGGGCAAAAATTACCGGGAATTTGTTTATAAATCAAAAAATCATTATTTATTCTTCTAAATTCAGTACATCCCCCTCAAAGTTGTACCCCCCGCCCCGCCCCCGAATGCAATACACTTGTGCCAACGTTTTTTCCAATTTTCAAAACATGCTGCAAAGCCCTCTTCCGGTATAACCATCAATTCTTTCTTTGTTTCGGTTTTTATTTCTTCTATCGATTCAAAACGGTGTCCACGCAGCGGTCTCTTGAGTTTAGCGAATAGCCAGAAGCAAAGAAGATGGAATATAAAGAACCGAAAATCAGAACCAAAAGTCATGTATTGTCTATTTCATACTTAAAATACGATATACACATAGTGCCACCTAACAAAAAAAATTGTAAACCTTTAAAATAGAATTTATATAGAAAATACAGGTGGCGAATAGCTAACTAATTATTTGTGTATATACTCGTCCATATACATTTATATTTACAATAATAACAATAGAACTATAAGAATGTATTAATGTATATTATATTAGTAGATACATATATGCATAAAGTTTATAAATGTGGCAAGGTCATTGTTCGTGCGTTTTTGTTTAGGATGCGAAATATGTATATGAATATATGATGTATGTACGTATATCGAATTTGATGATTGATGAATCTAAAATATTAAACAAAATATAAAAAATCTTATTTGAAGTGTTTTAATTTACAACAGAGGAATATTACTAACAAATTGAATTCGAAATGCATCATTACTAAACTAATTGTTTTTATTTAACATTATTAATGTATGTGTTATAATACTACACATTCGAAAAGGAAAATAATATTTAAATTTTGTCGATTATTAAATTTGAAAAGTTATGTTTCGCTGTTTCTTTCTGAGTAAATACAACAAATCGGTTTGATTTGACAGCTGTGCCATTCCGACTATCCCGGTTATTAATATTATGAGTTTTTCATCCTAGTGCTGGCTAGCATCAGTTGTGTGTGTACACTAACAATAGTTAGGTTGGCTAATTTCATATGATAACATAATTAATTTTCAAAGTAAAAAAAATCTAAAATCAACGACAACGAAATTTATTTGGCAACATGAAACAGTTATTTAATTCAATCATTTAGAATTCTTAGCCTGCGATTTTTGGTCTTAGTTTTATTAGTCTTGTCGTTTAATTTTTGTAAATGCCATCCACAATGCTTTCTTATTAAAACTAGAAGCAAAAACCTGAGCGCATTTTCTTTGTGTAATTTACATTCTCCTGTAAACCAAGAAGAAAACTTGTCATTTTCTTCAGTTATGTTAACACATTTATTGTATATAGATTCCAATATGTTTTTTTTCTCCATATGCGTTGCAAAATATTTTGCAAAAACTTCTACATGCAGGCAGGTTAGTTCCAAAAATAAATCTGTTGGGTTCCTTAAATATATTTTTTCTGTCTCATTAAAGTAATTTTTAAATTTGATTAGGTACTCCGATGGTAATATTAAACTTTCTTCGTTTTTCGTCATAATTTCAATACAAGAATCACATGAAGATCTTTTAATTAGTTTATGAATGACGTAGCCGAGGAAATATCGTAAGGAAGATAATTCTACCTCAAATTGGTTGTTAATAAAATTTTCAACAAAATTAATTTCCTGCAAATCCACTTCTGGTGGTTGTTCGGCTTCATTTGACCCGTCAATGCAATTAACTATCTCTTGTTCTTGTGTTCTATTCTCTGATTGTTGAATAGCTTCAGGTTCTAAAATAAAGGTGCAGTTATCGGGTTCATAATTAAGTAATGTGGAATTGAAAACAATTTTACTGGACATGATTTTAGCAATTATAAAACTAAAATCGTAGACCGATGGGTTAAAATTATTACCACCTCTAGACCGAATTTGAGAAAATAGATTTTCTAGTGCATCTTGCTGCAACTTGCTTGTTAATATATAAGTCACATTTAAGTATTCGCCGACATCTCTTGAAATCATTAAAATAGCGTCGATAGTTTGAAGTAATCCTTTTATGCAATAAATTGAATTTTTACTTATAACTTTTATTTGCTTTAAATAACTTTTCATATCTTTCAAAATTTCAAACGGTTCATTACCATCTTCCAAAGTAAGGCCCGATTTTTCTTTGTTAGAACATAACGGACTTCTGCTATTTAATGCATCAAACAATCGATCCAATTTTTCTATAAAAGTTCCCGTAGCAAAAGCACGGTCAATTACTTTCTTACTTTTGAATTTCTTTAATTGAGCAAAAGTTCTAATTCCATTTACGCAGCTTCTGCTCAATATCTGCGTAGCCAAATTAACTCTCATTCGTTGGAAAGTATTCGGAAATATGTGTTTAGTTGTTAATTTGGGACAAACCCTCGTTATTGATTTGATATCTAAGTTATATAGTTCCTTAAGAACATCCCATGTAACAAACCCATGCGGTGTTAAGATATCGTGGTTTAACATGGTATTTCTCACAGATTTAAATAGATGAGGAGTATCGTACAGTGCAAATATTTTTCGATTATCAATAAAAAAATAAGGTTCATCTAAAGTTACTCCTAGTTCTTTATAAGCGTTCCTATTATTTGAACCTTGATCGCAAACACATCCCCAAATGGTAATTCCAAGTTCGCGTACTTTTTCGATGTTACTTAATATCAGTTCTTTTAATTTAATGCCTGTAATTGTTCCTTGTGTTGCTACGTAAATTATTACAAATTTGTCAGAGCTAAACAATCCTCTTGACATAAATACACAAACATGTGATGCTGGAATCGGTTCTCTTCTGCCATCTCCATAATCTATAACTCCAACAAGTTCATCCAGTACCCCGTCATATTTCAAATCACTCCTTATTTTGATTTCATCAAATAATAAAATGTGTTGCTTTGCTAGATCTGACATATCTTGTACTTTGTTTTTGATTTGGTCTAGTAAATTTAAATTGAACCCTGGTTTTAAGTGACTAAGAATATTCCAATTATTAATTGATTTCACACAAGGTAGTTGCAACTTTAAAGTATTTCGTAAAAACTCATATGTAGAATGCGAACGAAATTCGATGGTTTGAGCTAATATTCTTTGGTTCTTCGAATAACGACTGTTTTGGCTTCGTTTGTGTAGCAGCATTTTACAGAACTCTTTGGTGTGGTCGTTGACATAGGGCAGCTCATCTATATGTTCAGATATATTTTTACGTTTTAATTTCTTATATTTGTTTAAAATTTTTGATTTCATTTTATTCTTCAAATTGATGAGACGATTCTGATTTTTAAATTTGGCATGTTTTAGTTCTAGTTTTTTTGCATTTTCTTTTAACTTCGTGTTCAGCCTTCTATAATGTTGCGTAATCTTTTCATTGTTAAGACAATTCTTGCAGTCAATATTTTGAGGATAGTTAAAAATAACTTCGGGCGGTGTTGAAATTTTTGAATTACATGGTAACATATTAAAATTTGAATTTCGAACAGCTAATCTCTTCCCTTTAGCCGGAGGATAGGTTCGAACGTTATTTTTATTTGAATTAACATCTATTACGGATAAATTTGAGTCTAAATAAGTTTCACATTTAATTAACATATTATCACATGAATTGGTAACACTTTCAATTATTTTTTTATTTGGGCCTGCATACACTTTTAATGGTTTACTATTAATACATGTTTCTTGAGTTGAGTTATTTGAATTTACATTTAAAAACAGAGACGGAAATGCGTTTTTTGTAAGATTTCTTTTCAATAACATTTTTTTTTCAAAATGCAATTCACAAATAAACATTTTTTCTTTAACTGGGTCTTGATTACGAACGTTGCATATATCCTTCCATAATTTTAACCTAGTGCTGTTTTTTACTGGAAATCCGAACAATCGACAACTTCTATCTATTCGTTTAGTTCGCCCACAAATGGAACATTTACCACCAAAAATATATTTTGATTCGGACATAGCACACAGGATAATTTTTATAGTTATTCGCGGCTCAAAACAAAACATAAACTAACAAAAATAAAAAAAATTCAAAATATCACATATATATGTGTGCAGATTATTTATTAATCGACCAAAATTAAATATTATTTTCCTTTTCGAATGTGTAGTATTTCGCATACTAAACAAAAACGCACGAACCTTGCACGAATGACCTTGCCACATTTATAAACTTTATGCATATATGTATCTACTAATATAATATACATTAATACATTCTTATAGTTCCATTGTTATTATTGTAAATATAAATGTATATGGACGAGTATATACACAAATAATTAGTTAGCTATTCGCCACCTGTATTTTCTATATAAATTCTATTTTAAAGGTTTACAATTTTTTTTGTTAGGTGGCACTATGTGTATATCGTATTTTAAGTATGAAATAGACAATACATGACTTTTGGTTCTGATTTTCGGTTCTTTATATTCCATCTTCTTTGCCAGAAGTCACATGGTGCTAAGTCAGGCAAATACGGTGGTTGCGGAACGATATGGGTCGAGTTTCTGGCGAAATGATTACGAATTACGAGTGCAGTTTGAGATGGTGCATTATCGTGATGCAAAAACCAAGAATTGTTTTTCCACAAATCCGGTCTTTTTTGACGCACAGCATTATGCAAACGACGCATAACACCCAAATAGTATTCCTTGTTGACAGTTTGGCTGGTTGGCAGGAATTCATAATGCATCACAGCGCGATAATCGAAGAAAACTGTCAGATCTTTTCGGTCTTGGCTCACCTTTGACACGGTATTCACTCGATTGATCGACTGTTTCTGGGTAGTAAGCGAAGATCCAAGTCTCATCTCCAGTTATGATGCGTTTCATTTGATCTTGATCGGAAAGTATTGTATATCACACACTTTAACGCGACGATGTTTTTCCATGAAATTGAATGTTTTTGGCACCAATCGACATTTCACTTTTTTGAGGTCCAAATGGTCACTCAAAATGGTTTCACTGATCCTTCCGATATTCCAACAAGGTTAGTAAGGTTTCGGACTGTCAATCGACGATTTTGGAGCACCAATTCTTTGATTTTGTTGACGTGTAGCTCATCAGTTGATGTTGATTTCAACGTCTTTTCAATGTCTTCAACGCTTTCTCGACCCTTTTTGAACATTTTGTACCACTCATAAACTCTTGTTTTCGATAGAGCTTGCTCACCAAAGGCCTTCTACAACATTTTCAACGTTTCGGTAGCAGAAATTTCATTCCGCACACAAAATGGAACTGCGTTGTTGAATAGTTTCAGACAATATAGAAAACGAAAAATTCACTTTTAGCTGTTTACATGGACGCGTATATCAAACACTAATGAATATCTTGTCGTGTAATTTCTCACAGTTGACAGTGGCCGTACTGCCAACTTAAAAATAAATCATTTGTCCCTATCAGAATCCTAAAAAAATTTAAATTCAAATTTCCCGGTATTTTTTGCCAGAGTAGTATTGCATCTTTTCCATTTCAAAAAGCCATATAACTTAAAATTAACGAAAGAAGTTTTAAAAAATATTTTAAAACAAAAACCAATGGATTCCAGGGGTAAACGTAAGACCGAAAATCTTCCAAAACTACAAAAGAAATGAAAGGGTAGTAGTCCTAATCTGAAAATTTCTTGTGATAAAAAGAATAAAAAGAATGCTTATTACACGTTTCATGAAGGCAAGTTTTTCCTTAAATATTTTTATATTCCAGTTAAAACTAAGATGTTGTAGGTAAGTATATCTTAGATATTACAATGGAGACGGAGCATTCGCATACCTCCTGATAAGTCAGGCATAAAGACAAAGACTCTCAGATACAGAACCTATTTACAAAAGGGCTACGCAACAGTTTTATAGAAGGCCAGGATAAAGCATTGATTGAACATACTGTTCTTATGAAGCCCCAAAAATGAGCTAAGAACCTCAAATTTACTCAATATTTTTAAATAATTGTTTCATGAATTTTTGATAAAATAAACTTCATGGAAATGATTAAAAAATGTATCTCTATTTAACTCCATAACTTCAAATTATTTCTCCTTAGTTAATCGAACAAACTTTTACTCAAATAAACTTTTGCAATAAGGTTGTTACGCCAACGACATGATTTTTCAATTAGTTGATCAGGAATAAAATAGAAAATACATGTGAGACTTGAAAACATAGAAAGCGTCCAATAGGCCTGCTTAGTAACTCAGCGAGTTTTTGTAAAATAATTATTTTCTACTATCTTTAGATTTTAAGTTTTTTTTTCTATATCTGTTATGACGAAACATATTTTGTCTTACCGAAATTGAATATACTTTACTAAAACCGCAATTATTCGAATTACAGAGAAAGTTTTTACCAATTACATTTTGTGTGAATTGTAAATACTTACTATATCTAGTTATACATTATACATTGTATACGTATATATATATATACATATATGCATATTGAATTGGTCACAAAAAACTTGTTGTATTCAAACTAACTTGTGTATATATAGTGTTGTGGTATAGACAAAACATGATTTGCCAAAGTAAATTATTCTTTTTAGACTGGCACCGTAACACTAACGTTATAAAATAAATTATCAAATTATTCAAATAAGAAACTATCAAAGTTAAATAAACAAATTTTGTCTACAGACAAAATCATACTCCTAAAAAATTATACAAAAAATGCAATTCAAATTTAGTTTTGATTTATTTAATCAAGATTCAGGATTCATTTCAAAAAAGAATTGACTTGCTCTAGTTGAATCCGTTACTGTGTTAAATTTTTCTTGGAAAACTTGATTAGGAATTCGTTTTCATCTGTTTGTTCTAAAATAAAATCGATTAGTTTATAGCAAACTTAGCTAGCTAGTAAACCAAATTTAGTTCGTTTGTTTTATTCCCGCCAAGTTATTTTGTGTAAATATCATTTGTATCCAAACAAAATGTATACCCAAATAATTGATTTGGCAACAACTACCGGTTCGTCGAATATAGATATTTTATGTGAGTGGATTTGAAATTCGGACACAGACCGATTTTGTCCTTAATATGAAAATAAGATACGTAGAGAAATAGATTTTATTTCGAGCTCATCCCACACATTTTCGATCGGATATTATTATCCGGTGATTAAGGTGGTGTCTCCAAAACTTTTAGACAAAATAGCACTTTACTACGTGGGCTATATGTTTGGGATCGTTGTCCTAGTAAAAACTAAAATATTAGATATTCCTAATATGTCAGTGCTGTTCTTCAAATTATTACGTACAATTCGTCAATATATGTTTTTATCCATTATGCCTTCAATAAAAACACGATTTTCGAACCCACTTGCCGCTATTCAACCCCAAACTAAAACCGAGCCACCTCCGTGTTTTACTGTCGATAAAAGATTTTTAATGTTTATAGTTATAATAATATTAGTCTTCTTACACTGATCAGATTTTTCTATATAACTAAATTTCCAAATTGAATAAAGTTCTGCGTAACAGATGCCAGGATATACTCGTCTTTAATGTAAACATATTTAAAATGCTACATTTACAGTGTAAATGGAATTTAATCAGCATTTAGATAAGAGATCAGTTGGCAAAACTAAATGAATGAATTAAGTGTTTTAGTTTGTGGTTGTATAGCGGCAAGCCATAATGAATAAAAACGTATATTTAGGAATTTTATGTAATAATTTGAAGAACAGCACTGACTAATTAGGAATATCTGATTGTTATAGTTTTTCCCAGGACAACGATCCCAAATATAAAGCCGACATATTAAAGTGCTATATTTATTATACAACTGTCCAAAAGTTTTGGAAACACCACCTCAATCACCGGATAATAATCCGATCGAAAATTTATGGGAAGAGCTCAAGAAGAAGAAGTTTAGAAGAAGAATGGGGTAGAATTGAACCGAATTTTACCCAAAACTTACTTAACTCAATGCCGAGGCGATTGCAAGCTGTACTGAAGCAAAAATTCGATCCAACTAAATATTAAATTTGAAATACCAGACTAATTTTAAATTAGTATCTGACCTTGTCCGAATATTTAATCGGCGTAAATTCAGGACTAAAATAAATAATTGTTAAATTTAAAATAATTTCAAGCATGGTTTTATTTAATTAATGAATGAATTTTGTACCTATCAACTCAATGAAATATTCTATAAATAAAAATTTAAATAAAATCTATTTATCTGTATCTTATTTTCATAAACAAAATCGGTCTTTGTCCGAATTTCAAATCCACTCACTGTATTTGTCTATCACCAACTTCGTAATTTACTGGTTACAATTTTTAAAACGATTATCCGCAGAACAAAAATATAAATTAAATTAAAACATTAGTTAAGAATATAATATTACGATTAATTACCAAAAACTTGAAAGAACCTTCGACATTAAATGCATCTCTAGAGAGATTCCAGCTCGAAAGTAGGTCGTACGTTATTAAAAGATGCAAATGAATGACGAATAGGGTCGCATTTACCGTAGTTTTGATTACGAAACGGCAATTTAATCTGGAAATCTCTATCGCGCAATAGACGTAATAGAGTATATACATAAAGGTGACTTCGCCAGGTCGGATATTTACTCTAGCTATTTACATCCGGCCGTAAGATAAAAATATTTTAACTTGAAAGAGGGGAAATGCATGATTTTTTTTGGTTATGGATGAACTTTTTTGATGATTTTATTGGTTTAGAGCTCGAATGTAAATAGCTTGGGTATATATATCCGACCTCGCGAACTCACCTTAAGTATAGAGAGTGCCCGCGACTGACTGTATTATATTCAATGGGGTAAAAAACATTAATTACCTGAGTACAAAATACAGGGTGTACTACTTTATTTTGCCGCCATTTTGGTAAACGTTAGTCTTGACAGTTCATATTTGGCAGTCGCGAAGTAGACACGTGGCAAATTTATTATGGAAAAATATTCAATAAATCAACGTGTTTTAATCGTTAAAACATTTTATCAAAATCAATCATCGATTACTGTGACGATGAGAAAGTTATGTGAAATTTTTGGGAGAAACAACGTGCCAACAAAACGCACTATTTATCGTGTAGTGAATGATTTCGAAGAAAGAGGGTCTGTAGGTGATAGGCCCAAGCATGGGCCACAACGTACTGCAAGATCGGCTGAAAACATTACTGCTGCTCAAGAAAGTGTTGTGGAAGCTTGAGAAAGTGTGCTCAGGAGCTTGGTCTTCAAAGAACAAGTTTGGCCACAATTTTGCACAAGGATTTGCATTTGTTTCCATTTAAGATTCAGTTGACACAAGAGCTTCTTCCTCAAGACAATTTACGCCGCCGTACATATGCCAATAGGATGTTACAGCTCGCCCATGACAACCCCGATTTTCATGAAAAAATCATAATGAGTGACGAGGCATATTTTCATTTGAATGGATATGTGAATAAACAGAATAGTCGGTTCTGAGCAATGGAAAACCCTCAAATTATTCATCAGTCACCTTTACATCCATTAAAAGTGACAGCCTGGTGTGCAATTTGGTCAGGAGGAATCATTGGACCTTACTTCTTTCAAAATGAAAACGGCGTAACGGTAACTGTGAATGGGGAGCGATATCGTGAAATGAAATTTTTTAACACCACAACTGCATGCTTTGGGCTTCATTAACATGTGGTATCAACAAGACGGTGCCACATCGCATACAGCCAGGATTACAATGGAATTACTGCGAGACCTCTTTCCACAACAAGTTATTTTAAAAAATGGTGATGTTGATTGGCCTCCACGGTCGCCTGATTTGACTGCTCCGGACTTCTTTTTGTGGGGATATCTGAAAAGCAAGGCTTATGCAAACAAACCAGAAACGCTTGAGCAACTCAAACAAAATATTCGTGATGAAATTAATGAAATACCGCGTGAAATGTGTGAGAATGTAATGAAAAATGTGCTCAAAATGGCACGCATTTGTGAGGCTAACAGAGGCGGACATTTATCTGATATTGTATTCCATACATAATTGCCGACATTAAATAAAACATTTATCAATATAAGACCCATTCTCTTTCATTTAATCAAAAATTATAAACAAACAAAGTAGTATACCTTCCCGGCGGACACCCTGTATTAATACGGTTTTTCGAAATTAATTGTTATGAACCAGTGGCGGGCCGCCACCGCTCCAAGCAGACATCTACACCAATTCTTCCATACGCCTATTGCCCGCTTGATTATGCATGTGTGTACTCCAGCACTTCTAAAAGGCGTAATAAGCTAAGACAACAGGGGGTAACCAGCACCGCCTTTTAAGTATAATTCAAGCCGTTGCATCAAAACTCTATTTATTACGTAAAAGTGTAATCCTACCAAGCAATCTTTGGCTTCTATCGCCATTGCTATAAAATGATTTTAACCGAGCAAATAGCGCAGTGGTTAAAACTGCGACGTTTGGATCGGGAGGTACCGAGTTCGAATCCCAACAGAGGCGGGGTGCAAAAGGGATTTTTCATCTCCCGATTACGATCGGTGATTAAATTGAAAACATCTATGACCCTGTGTTGGAATGTAGAACTCATGGGCCGACCCATCTTACATGTCACTGTACAGGGTGACATGGAGCTGTGCGCAGGTGGTATACTGTACTTGTGTGAATGGGATGGATGAATGGATTGAATGAATGTTGTGTGAATGTAAGGTAAGGCTATGGACCAAAAAAAGTGTCTATGCCAAGTCCTTCTAAAAAAAAAAATAAAAAATATAATGATTTAATTAAAAAAATTAAAATAATTTGAAAAGTCGCTGTTTCTCCAAATGAAAGAGTCGTGACTCGCCCCTGGATACGTAGCATCTACACATCTTATTCTTTTTTTGTGGTCACAAATATTCAAAAAAAATAAATAGGGACTCCAGACAGTTGGCCCATATTCTACTTGGGATCTTACGTAGGCGAAATACAGCGTCAATAATGTTGATTTGTGATGGAATTCACTGGTTCATCGTTTGATAAATTTAAACATTGAGTTCGCTTTGCTACGATGTTATCTATATGCCTATTAAACGTCATGTTTTGGATAAATGTGACACCCAGATATATAATTTCACAAACACACTGCAATTCGGCGCCCTTGATTTTATATTTATTGATTATAGGATTTTTCTTCCTGTGAAACGACATAATCTTGCATTTTTTGGTATTTAAATGCAATGAGTTGCGGTCACACCACTCACTAAAACCATTAATATCTTCTTGCAATTGGTCAGTATCGCTTTTTTCAATCTGTATAAACATTTTAATATCATACAAACATTTTAATATCGTCTGCAAAAATGAGCTCGTCAGAATTTTTTATAACCTCTGTAACTCGGTCGATAAAAACAAGAAATATCCAAGGTCCAATATGTGATCCTTGAGGAACACCCGAGGTAAGGTTAGTAATAAATTTGTGGAAGTTGATCTGTCTGGTACGAAACCATGTTGTTTCTCAGATATGTGACGTGCCAATGTAATTTTAAAGGTGTTGCAAACAACCAGCTCAAATAATTTTGCAATGGATGAAGTCGTTGAAAACCCTCTTTAACATGAAATGTCACCTCTTAAACCCGATTTAAAGATTGGTGTAATTTTTGATCATTTCCATTTATCAGGAAACACGCCGGTTAATAACGACGAATTGAAGAGATTCCGCAATGGATGCACCAAAAAATTTGCATGTTTCGTTAATGTAGATGATGGTATATTACCCGGTCCACATCCGTCGCCACAGCCAGTCAGTGCAGACATAATAATTTCATCAGTAATACTAGGAGGAAAGATCGATATATTGCTTTTGTTATTCAATGTTAGTGCTGTATTCACGTTATTGTTTATTGGTTTGAGGAAGGAAAAAAGGAAGCATACATATCAGCTCTTTCCTTGGCGTCAGAGCTGTTTGTGTTATTGTAAGACATATTGTTTGGGTACCCCTCAATTTCTCGTTTAGTTCTAAAGTATTTCCAAATTTGTTTAGGGTTGGTTGTAACTTCTTGGACATCAGCTAGATAAGAAGTGTATTTTAACTTAAAGTAAGCACCGAACTCTTCATTGTATTGGAGGAAGATCAGTTTATTCGATTCCAGCCCACTTTTTTCATTCTACCAAAAGCTTTAGGTTTTCGGTTTTTTAAATTTAAGAATTGATCGTCAAACCAGGGAGAATGGCTACTAGTTATTTTGATGCACAATGGAATATGATTCTCAAAACCGCGTTGCAGAATCTTAGAAAATTGGTCCACGTTATCAGTAACATCGTTAGTATTTAAAATATCGTCCCATTTAATTGCTTCCAAGTGTTGATGCAAACCCATGTGGTCAGCTTTATTAAATTTGAAAGTGGTTAGTTGGTTATGCTCAGTTTTTATTTATGAGAGTTCCACAGAATCAAATAATGTTTCCATCGACTTGTGATAAATGTCAATAACGACAAATGGCGTTGACAATTCTACAACTTTAAATATATCAACTTCGTTGGTGAAGAAAAGATCTGAAAATTGTTCACGTTCATTGGGTATGTTATTGATTTGATTTAAATTGGCACTCCATGCCATTCACTTTGTGGTCGTATTTCCAGATGACATTTGGCAAATTAAAGTCACCAAGAATTAGTGCTAATCCTGTTCTTACCCATATCACATGTGATGTTAGACCTTGTGCTTCATGGATCGTCATGGCTAGTTGATGGTATGGTGAGTTGAAAAACTAATTGTTTATCCGCCTTGATGAATATTAGGAAAAATTCGTTTAGAGCAAACGCAACATCTACAGGACATCTATTTGCATCGGAAATTTGCATATTAGCATGGTGTAATCTGTCAATGAACGGTATTTGATTTTTATCTCCCGCAGAAGGAACACCTTTGTAAAGGGTGTTTTTTTATAGAGTTACACAATTTTAAATCATAATAAAACAAAGAAATATATTTTATATATCAATGAAACGAGGTTGATTGGATAGAAAATTTTATGACATTAATGTTTAAATATGATTTCAGCCATGTGGCTGCCACGGCTGGTGCGTACAAGGCGCAATCTGGAACACCAATTTTCACAAACTTTTCGCAGCATTTGCGGCTGTATTTCGTCAATAACTCTTCGAATGTTGATTTCCAGGTGTTCAATTGTCTCTGGTTTATCGACGTAGACAAGTGACTTTACATAACCCCAAAGAAAATAATCCAATGGGGTTAAATCACAACGATTTTGGTGGCCAATTAATTAGACCATTACGCGAAATTATTCTTTCATCAAAAGTTTGTTTCAGTAAATCAATTGTAGCGTGCGCTGTGTGGCATGTGTCTCCGTCCTGTTGGAACCACATGTCAGCAAAATTAATGCCAGCTAATCGGAGTACGAAAAAATGTCTAATCATGTCCCTATACTACTCACCAGTGACAGTAACAGTCTGACCATCATCGTTTTTGAAAACATATGGACCAATGACTCCGCCAGCCTATAAAGCGCACCAAATTTTCTGTGGATGTAATGGTGTTTCGACAAAAGCTTGTGGATTATCCTCACTCCAAATGCAACAATTCTGCTTATTTACGTACCCATTCAACCAAAAATGAGCTTCGTCGGAGAACAAAATTCTGAATGGAAATTCAACATCAATATCAATTTGTGCTTCAGCCCATTCGCGGAATTGGTGGCGCATACGATGGTTGTTTGGCTTTAATTCCTGCACAAGTTGAATCTTGAAAGCTTTCAAGCCATGATCCTTTCGTAAAATCTTCCATAAAGGGGAAGGGCATAGCCCCAGTTGCTGATCCAGATCTTCTTCAATGCTTTCCTGTACAGCGGCTACAGCTTCTTCGTTCGGCGTCTCGAGGGATGCACATTATTATTAAAAGTAAACGTGGCCCGAAAACGATCTATTGTTCGAATTAGCCGCTCTGACCGACGATTATGTACGCCATAAAATGGACGAAGTGCACGATAAGTTAGACGAACAGAACTATTATTTTGATAAAAAAAAATCAATAATTTGCAAGTGTTGCTCTAATGTAAGTCGTCTCATAATGAAATATCAAACCAAACTAAACAGAAAGCCACTATCAGCTGTTAAATAGGTTGTCAAATAAAGCAGTGTTGCATTTATCAGATAAGAAGCAATTGTTTTGTAGTTACCTTTAACTTTGTTGAAATCCATATTTTCTTTAACACAACGAGCAGCGACTTTTAATTTAAGATCAGCTAGTCCTTCTCTAGTGGCGCATAGAACAAGATCACTACCTAGTTTATGGTTGTTTATAATCCAAGTAGACTTACCACAACCAGGAACTCCTGGAACATTTGTAATAGTTGGTATCGTGATGTTTTCCTATTTCTACATAATGTTTAAATGATTGTACGTGAGGAGATCCAACATGGTTTCCGTACCCTATGAACAGATTATGTATCTGTATGATACTAAAAAGTTATTGGAGTCCTCACAGAATTTAATCAGATTTTCACCGTTAAAGCCAAATTGATGTTTATTAAGTAATAGGGTCATCTATATAATGTTTGATATATATGTCGAAGGTGGATATGCCAGTTGTAATATTTATACAGGTGGGATTTAAGATTGTTTGAATGGCTCAAATAAAACATTATTTCGATTATTGAGTTTTTGTAGTAGTATTCGGCAGATATGCTACTGGAATCTCATCCATAAGATTAGATTTTAAAAATTATCCAACGTGAGGAAATCTTTGATATGGCACCGCGATTGAATGGAATATTTAAGATCCATTTGATGTTACGACATGGACAGTTTGTGATATAATCTAAATACCCTTTTAATTTGTTTACTGGACAGTTACTATCCAAAGTAACAGTAAAAGATCCTTCTTTCCTATGTTGTAATTAAGACGTTAAGGTGTTAAACCCATAAATTAGATCACTGCAATCAGTTTTGGCTTGATTTGTAATCACCATTATTCTCAATTTGATAAACTTTACTAATACATTCACATGTTTTCAGTTGTAGAATAGTTTGCGGTAAAGTTTCACACCCGTATTATGAAGACAATGGAAATTTCAGACCAGGAATATGGCGTCATGGCCCCAGCAATACATCGCCCACTTGTCTTTCATAATACCCAGAATACCATCCCAACAAAAATTTACAAAACGTAAAAATAAATTACAAAACGTAAACAACATTTTTGGCATTTGTTGCGCATGATGAGTATTTGTTTTGTACCTATACCTGTTTCTTAGTTATAAAAGTTTAAAATGATAGTTACGGTAAAAATATATTTCTAACACGACAAATTAATACAAAGAATTATTAATATAAAATTAACTTTTAAGTTTATATTGAAAATGAATAAAACCAAGATTAAATGTATACACTAGCATAACCTCAAAATATAAACATTAAAAGGTTGGACGATTCGTGTAGCAATGCACCAAAGTGTAGTGGTGGGGGTAAAAATCTCCATTATAATCATTTCAAATTACCAACAACAGTCCTTGTCATACATTTCTAGTTAGCGTGTAGTAGTGTGATGACATTATAATCTTCCTCCAAAATTGACAAATACAAGGATTTGGATTTCGCTCGAATGGTGGTAGTCCAGGCAGACATTACTTCCTAGGTTGGAACGTGATCCCACTGCGCCTTTTTTTAAAGACGTGGATAATTTGTAAATGGCCGTTATTACGGGGTCAGGTTTGAGGTCAACCATAGGAATGCTTGAGGAAGTTGAAATGGGTTTTCTTTAATCTTTTGAAAGAAACGGAAGTTAATCTCACCTACTTCTAGAAATAATGGCTTATATTGGCGTTATCTTATAAAGGTTACTTTATAGGTAAAATGGAACATTTAAAATTAAACCATTTTATGGTTCTAGAAGACAAAAGTTCCAAATCAAACGAAATATTAAAATATACAGAGACAACAACAAATTAAATTTCAAATGATATCCTATATTGACAATCGGCACAACACAAATTCATTTTATTATAAAACATGAAAATTAATAATAAAACACAATCACCGATCTATACCTAATACATAATATTTGACAGACAGAAATAGTACACATACAGTCTAATTACCTCCACACTATAATATGTGGTTTCATTTCATTTTCAGATTACATATTACATTTTATTATCATTATTATGGTACTATACGAGTATATACTACCATCGTTATTATTAATATTTTGGTTGTTATTATATTATCCATAAATACATATTTTAATAAAAGTGGGTGACTGAGCGTTTGAGAGACATACACCACGTTTACACCCTTGTTATATTATTCGTTTTGAGTGACAACAACAACAACAATACCACCACCATAACATGAGTAGATTGTGTTTTGTTGTATTCAAGTATCAATAGATATATACATATGTACCTATGCATACCATAATTTTCAATATTACCTCCCTTCCCGTGATGCACACTCATGCAAAGCAATGAAATATATTTTTTTTTTATTGAAAATTATATCACGCATCAATGATAAATAATTGCGTCAAAAAGGATTTTATCAATGTTGAAAACAAAAAACGGATCAAAATAAATAAAAAAGAAAATTATTTTTAAATGAAAGGAGAGATTAGCGAGATTTTCAAAGTGTTCTTTTGTGTACGTACGTAGTTAGCAGTAAAATTAGATCAAACAAGAGTCTCAACATACATACAATATATAGAGATGGGGATGATATAAATTGTAAACCAAAAATGGTCCCATTAATTATAAGCTATATTAGCACAAACACCTGACTGAGGGTATAACGTGTTAAAAATTTTTAACACAATCACTTTTGATTAGCCGTGTTTTATAACAGGTAATTAAGAAAAATAAATTGTTTAAAACGATATTCAGTTTGTTTACAAATTGAATTATGGTTTGGAAAAGAGAATGCTATAAAATAAAAAAACGCCTTAATGTCACTTATATTTAATATTTTACATGTTATTCAGTTGTTTGTTAAATTTTTCAATTTATGGTTACACTTTTTAGTGTACGTAAAACAAAATGACGTTCGTCACATACAAAAATGTTTGTTTCGTAAAGGTAAACTACAAATATGAAACACAAAGAAAGTGTTTTGCATTGTTGTACAATATATCATAAAATACAATTATAGGTTTTCTACCTAATGATCTTTTCTGAGAATTACTTTATGGTAGCCCGCTTTTGGAGCTATTGGTTTAAATGGATTTGTATACTGTACAGTAGAATCGTCATATTACTCGTATATTAATTCTGTGCAAATAATGTACTTTGATTAAGCATATAGTGTGCTAGAATCTTGATCATTAATCGATTTATAGAACTCAAATTTCAAAACTGATAATAACAAACATTATTTTATATAATTCGAGCTGGTATATGTGAAGTAAGGTTAACTAAGGTCATAGGTTAAATCAGATTATTATTTAACTATTTTTTATAAATTAGGTGGGATTTCATCACGAGCGCATTCAATTTTCAGACCTCAACTAAATCTACTAAATAGATAAAAATTTAGATAATTGAAATTGACAGAAGTTAAAATTTTCAGAAATTAATATTTATTTAAATAATGTTGGTGGATCATATTATTTTTTCCAAATTGCTTACCAACTATTTTGTTCTTGTTAAAGATCCTAAACAATTTTTCAAAATTTACAACCTGCTTTCTAATGTTAGGACATGACAGTACAATGTAAACATAAAAATTTCATAAACACTGTGAATGCGACTAGTTGAAGTCGTTAAGTGACTACCATAATAGGATCATTAATTGGCTATCTCCACACTGCCTAACTTCCTGACAGCCGTTACTGATATGCTAGATGGGTAGGTCCATGGGTTCTTCATTCCAACAGAAGGTCATAGATGTTTTCAATTTGTACTCCATTTGCTTTCATCTCATCAAACGGTTCACCTCACCACTTCACATCGGTAGGGCGATTTTGCACAAAAAGCTAGAAGCGAGTTTTTTTTCTCTATATCTCGCCTTTTAGTTTTGTCCGACAGTTTTTTGTGATTCTGCACAAAACGACAAAAGTAAAAGGCGAGAAAATTGAGCATATTTTTATTTTTTATTTTAAATAAAACTTATTTTAAATAAAAAAACTTTTATTTTTGATTTTATAGTTTTAATTCTTCCTTATTGTGACAATTTTTATTTTTGATTTTTTCGGTAAATCGATTTCGACTTGCGTCTTCCTCAGTACCTTGTTAACTATTCAATACTGAGGAAGACGCAAGTCGAAATCGATTTACCGAAAAAATCAAAAATAAAAATTGTCACAATAAGGAAGAATTAAAACTATAAAATCAAAAATAAAAGTTTTTTTATTTAAAATAAGTTATATAGTGACAAAAGATTACACAAAAACATTAAAATGAACAACATTCATTTAAACTCAAATATTTTTATTATCTGTCAAAAGTGTATTTCAAGATTAAATTTTGAATTTTGTATAGATAGTTTTTCAAAATTATATAAAAAATGGATTATTTATCATACATCATATAGCCATGCTATATGATCGCCGAAACCATATGCGAATTACCCGGGTGCAGTAGAGGGATCAATTAAATCCCTTTGATATTGATGAAGGAAAGCAAGTTAATTCCTTTTAATTATAAATAATATAAAAATAGGGTTCGGGAACTTTATCGATTTCCGAAACATTTGGCAATTGATTTAATCAATTCGTTGGAGGTATTTTTTAATCGAACGACTCACAGCCATACCCTTACACATTCAAGTTCCGACGACTCTTAATTTTTATGCCACCGGCGGATATCAGCGACAGGTAGGAGTGAGCTTCATATCGAATATGTCGCAAACAAAAGTGTCAAATTGTATTAGGGAAGTGTGTCAAATCCTCTCAACAAACTTTCTCAACCAATTCGTACACTTCCCAGTAAGTGAGGAAGATGTTTCTTCAGTCAAAGAAAGGTAAGTTTGGTTGAAAAATTTAAACTATATAGAATGTACTTTATGAATTACATAATTTTTAGATTCATTGAATCAACGAGTATGCCAGGAGTTGTTGGTTTCATTGATGGAACCCAAGTTTAAGTTAAAATATGTGCTCTCAAAAAATCCATTGACTATATGTATATGAATCGGAAAGGAATCCATTCGGTAAATGTGCAAATAGTAAGTGAATTTGTTATTTATATGTCATAATAAAATTGTTTTTTGCAGCAATGTCAATATTGAATTTTATAATAGGTGTGCGATGATAAACTAAAAATAATTAATGTAAATGCCAGGTACCCGGGATCATCGCACGATAGTTTTATTTTTAATCACAGTCATTTGTTACACCATTTGCGACAAAATCGCGACCTTAGAATAATACTATTGTATCTACTCGATACATAGTTTTGAGAAAATGAAGCTGGAAAATTTGATATGCTGTAACTTTTTAGTTTTTGTGGTTGTCTGGTATTTAGATATATGTTTTTATGATAAACTAAATATTACTTTAAAATTGTAGATTTATTACTGAAATAATTGGTGCTCCAAAAGTAGATACACTTTTGTAACTGAACTTTGACACGTTTAGCCTTGGAATATCAACCATGTATCTGGCAGATACAACATAGTTATTTTGTATGAACCAAAATATACCACTTTCGTAGTTACATCTTTTTAATTATGGAAAATTAAACTAAATAATTTAAATTTACACAGAGAATTCAAATTTATTGAAATAAAACTAAACGGTTTTAGCAATATTCATGTTTTGGAATAAAAATATATAATTTCAGTCTATAAAAGTTATCAGTTATTTTAGTTTTTATTATCACATTTCATATCACATTTTTTTTAAAAATTAACTTAAAATAAAATATACATTAATTCATTTTAATATTTAAAAAGAAATAAAGCTTTAAAAACAAGGAAAATCGGGTTGTTTGTATCACTTTTCCTAATTTTCTATATCGAGGCTCATATAAAAGTGGTCTGCGACTTTTCCGTTTCAGTTAAAACAGTCCGATTTGTACGAACGATTTCGGTACTTGAGGCCGGATTTGTCTCATCAGATTGGATTACAGAAGGCCCTTCTAATTTCAAAATGACTTTGTAATACCTTAAATCACTGTACGAGAGAAAAATTCGTTAACTGCCAATACCTTTTCAATTGAACTATGGATGTAAACTATATCCATTCCTGAATTACACCGTAACCTGGAACTGAATATTTCATATAAAAATGAATTTATTTGTGGGTTTTGTTTAATGACATGCAAAATTGCAGTCGACATGAACGAGTTCTTATTTTGCGGCACGCACGAATCACTCCATGTAATTAGGTGGTAGATGTCACTATTATCTTCGAAAACTCTATCCAAAATTTTCAGTAATGCAGACGCTAAATCATTGCCGCTTCTACCTGATGTATATTCGGTCCATAAGCAGCAATATGTTTTTTTACTAGTACTCAAATATGCAGTTAAATTATAGATGTTTAATTTGGAATAGTAAAACATCGGGCCAATTTCTGATCTTGGGCAATTTATCACGTTCTGTAGATCAAAACAGAGGATCGGAACTTTCGCTTCTTTGTCAATAGCTTTCTGCTGTCTCATGTTGATTTTCAACTCGACATGTTGTTCTTTCTCCAAGATCCACAAGATCCACGCAAGAACCACATCTATCACTCTTAGGTTGTTGAAAGGCGATATTAAATTTTGTACAAAAAATATGGCGATAAAAACTTTCCTTCACTGGCACTGGATCTTTTGTGTATTCTTTGTATAAGCCATACATCTTGGAAATGTTCAAATTTGGCTCTAGGTAGAGCCGGGTTATTTTAGCTCTGCAATTTTGACATGAGATTCTAAGAAATGCATTTATGTGTGCCATGACGTCTGCAATTTTTTCCTGTGGTGTTCTCTTACTGCTTTTCCGCCCACGCATATCTCCTTTGGACATCCTAGATTGTTCGCATTTATTTTGAAGCGCTATATAGACTGGTGATTGCGAAATGCTGTAAGTTCCCAGATAAAGATTTTTACACACCGTATATGTATAGCCAGAAACTTTCATAAAGTAGGAAAAGGTGAAAGACCGACGGGATTGAATTGTCGTTGTTTTTCTTGCTGGTGAATTAAGGGTGGTAGTTTTTAGAATAAAATCTCGCTTTCGTTGAGCATCTATGGCATAAAACGCCTTAAACTGTTCTTCTCTTTCTGTTTTCGTCACATTTTTGGCACACAAATATTTGCACTTATGGAGACAGTCTTTTTTTGTTAGAACCGTTTTCCCTCGAACATTCACATATTACTCAACGGCCTGACATTTTTTTTTACGAACAGAACTTATCCAATTTACAGCATTACGTCTACGCTTCCTAGATTTCTTTGGAGTTGATAGATGGTGGTTCATCATTTAACGGTTCTTGATACGTCGATTAAGGAAGGAATGAATGGTTCAATCACACAGTTCTGCGCTGAACCGACTTCAATTGCTCCAACAACCTCAGATACAACCGTGGAATAATCTAAAAAATTTGATCACAAAAAACAATATTTTCGTTTACAGGTACATACAAATTCAACTCTAGATCTGCCATGATTCCTATTTCGTAAATAACAAACATTAAATCTATAAAACAAATTAGAAAATTAATTAAAAAATAAATAACTTACAGTGAAATTTACACGTCTTTCTATTTTGAGCGCCAATTTTGAACTGTTATTAAGCGTTTTTGAGCATTACAAAATACTAACTACTCATTTTAAAAACGTAAGTGAGAATAACAAGGTTCTATGTACAAAGAGAGAAATTACAAAGTGGTATCTACATGAAAAATATTTTTTATTGGGATTACAAAGTTGTAAGTGGTAGATACAATATTGTTTACTCAATGAAAAAAGAAACGGTGGTAAAATTATGTTACTTACAACAATTTTTATTTGTCTACATCAAAAATGAAAAGAGATAGCAAAATTTGGAGTGCATATTTAGAAAGAGCGCATGTGAATTAGTAAATAGACATATAAAACTCAAAAATTCAAAAATTGTTAGTTACAACAGTGTTATTCTACATAAGGTCGCGAAATTTTACTGCGAACAATGACAAATTTATGTGGTTGCTTGGTAATTTATAATCATTAAATGATGTTTACGGATATAAAATTTTCCTTTTCATCGTTTTAGGTGATTCGGGATATGCCTTACAGCCGTGGCTTATTACTCCGTATCCGCAGGCTTGACGCAAATTAATTTTAATAAAAATCACGCAAGTGTAAGGAATGGTGTGGAACGCTGTATTGGGTTATTAAAAGTTCGATTTAGGTATTTTAAAATTTGAAAAATAAAATGAAATAGCTATTATTTTGTAATTTTAGATGTTTATTAGAAGAAAGGGGGTTGCGGTATGATACAAAAATTGTGGGGCATATTATTAACGCCTGCTGCATTTTGCACAATAAAATGGTATCGATACGACCAACCGAGGCAGAAGAAGAGGAAATTTCCCACATCATAGACGGAGAGCACCAAAATCAAATTCATGTTGGCATTGAAGATGTTGAGGGTGAAACAATTCGGCAAAAGGGTGTCCGTAGCCGAAACTGGTTGATGAGTAGGATTTGCCAAAATTAAAGAAAACAATTTATTAATGTAACAAAAAATAAAATAAATAATTCATGGAATTTAATTTAAATAAAAATAAAATAAAAAATAATTCAAACAATTAAAATTATTTGCGATTTATCCCCTTATCTATACTTTCCAATAAGGTGTTATTTTATTTCTATTGCCGTTAGGATATTTTTTAACAGCTCTATAGTGAGTTCCTGATTTTGCATAGATGCATTTACTGCAGTCCCCAGATAGGGTACCCGTCGAGGACCAGCTATATTTGTATTTCGGGAATCGGATGGAGGGACATAGCTCGTTGTAGTAGATGCTTCTGGTGGCGGTGTGAGTCGATGGAATGTTGTGGATGTATTTGACGATGGCACGTTTGGCGATATTATATCCTGCAATGCAAAAATTAATTTTTTAATATGTTTTAATCAATTTTAATAATTATAATATAAACTACTTACATCAAAATCTTCCGGTCCAAACGATATGGTGGAGTTGCCTGGAGATCGTAAAGGTTCGGTCTAACTTGTTTTGGAAATTGATATTAGTATATATTATCAATTTACAAACTATGTGTTGATATACTTACAACTATATTTAACCCTCCTTCCGGAACATTGGGGGCACCATCGAACATTTCGATCCCCACCATACAGATTATGCGCTCCTCCTGATCGGTGGATTGGATATTCGATGGTCCGCCGCTACCAGTGGCTGTTCTGTATTGTCGCAGTTTTGTGGCCTTTGCTTTCACTCCAAGGCGAAGATATTTCCAGTACTTAAATAATTTGAATAAAATAAGTAATCTAGATTATAAATGATTAATTAA
The DNA here is from genome assembly GCA_951394425.1 of Tipula unca. Lineage (NCBI taxonomy): Eukaryota > Metazoa > Arthropoda > Insecta > Diptera > Tipulidae > Tipula > Tipula unca. The sequence continues at coordinate 85,120,940 of OX596380.1, forward strand.
ATCAAATTATTTATTTTTTTCCATTGGTTAATGGTTCTCGCATACAATGTATGTGAATTAGGAACCCTGTGCTCACCATGTACTATACATGGTCGAAAAAAAAAGCGAGAACAACTGGTTACTCGCTCTGTTCAAAATCGCTTTTTCTCGCTAAAAGTCGCTCAAAAAAGGCGACTCGCTGGATGCAAAATCGCACTACGGGTGAGTTCAAACTTGGTATTATGATTCTCTCTTTTTCTTCACAATATTCCTGTCGTGTATAACGCCGAATTCTGTTCGACACGAAAAATGCTCTAAACTACTTGTCATATTCTTTTCAACACATTAAACTGTTTTTTCTTGCTCAAGGGCCGCGATTTTTAACTTGTTAATTTTTAGTGTTGCAGTGTGTTTTCGCGAAAATAAATTTTCATCGTCCTCGCCAACATAATCGTCGACGTCGCCGTTACAGATGTTGAAGAAAATATCAATTTGGCCGAACATGTGTTCCAGCGAGAAACGAAGAAGTGTCAACAAGTATTCAGATGAAGAAGTATAATTTACATCCATTATTATTTCCGTACATTTAATTATTTAATTTTGTAAATTATGTGTTCCCAGTTTTATCGAAATTTTCTAGCTGAAACTCAAATTTTAGCATTCTTTTACGGGTAATACATGTTCGAAAATAATCAACCAAGTCTTTACATTTTAAGGTTTGCTTTTATATAGGGAGGTCGTTGGACAACCTGTTTAATATTACATAATCTGCTGTTTATTCTCACATGACACAATTTTTGGATTTCGAAATTTCTACAGAAATAATCAAATTTCCGAATACAGACGAAGAAAAGGCGGAGAAGTTAACTAAAATTAAAGATGTTCGGCAATTTAAACCTTGCACTAAACATAATTAAATTTGTTGTATTTTCAGCTTATGGGTTTTCCAGGCGTTATATCGATGGGTCGTATATTTAAATAAGACAGCTATAGCACATAAAGTAAGATCCAGCTAAGTAAACTAAAACATTTTTGGAAGCATTTGTTGGCTGTCAGAGCAAAATCCACGGCGCTACAGTTTTTAAACTTTCGTTCATCTCGAAGAAGCTTTCAGAGTTATGTGGCAAAGAATATCACCTCCTCAGAGAAACCAAATCCCTAAAAGGAGAATATTTACTGACACCCTTTAAGAATTTTGGCAATTTGGATGGCAGTAAATTAGCTTATAATAAACAGCACAGCCAGACGAGGGTAAAACTTGAAAATATGTTTGAATTAATGCAGCAAAGATTTAGACAAGTCATGAGGCCAGAATTTTTCATAGTGGACGGATGTTAAAACTGGTTCTAGGCTGGTGTGTCCTCCTCTATTTACCTATATTGATTATGGCGATTTATGGAATGAGCCCTACGATGAAATAATTAAAGTTGAAAATACAACCTTTGTTGCGGTTGAAGAAGCTTCTGAACCAATCTCAGAAGACGTATTAAAGGTATGAGGGGAAAAGAAAAGGTGGTTTAGGGAATGATTTGGTACTTTTTTGTGAAAGTGACTTTCTTGGTGCAGCTCCCGGTGCCAGTAAAATAGCAGGAGATATAGAATCATCTAACGATGCAATTAATTCCGTTTCTTGCGGTTTGAGCATAAACGGGGCCACTGGTAACTTGAATCTAGATTCTATTTGGGTTGGAGTTAAATTTTGCCCGTATATAATCTTATGTATTTCCGCGATGACCAACTAGAAATGATTTTTTTAGTGCTTTTCGGCGGCATGATAGTTAAATTATAGCTCAAGTAAAGCAAAGCAAATTATTAATACCTGCTTTGTATTACATAACATACGTATGTATAGATTCCACAAGAACAAGATGATTAAATATTGGCACTAGTGATACAATCGAGATTGATTTAGAACCAGAATCATTCGGGATGAGCAGCACCTTGTTACAAAAGAATACTTCTGGCATCTTCATTCGCTGAGTGCTCAGTTCGTATAGATCTTTTTTTAATTGTCTCGCTTTGTTTAACAACAGGTTGGGTTCATTTTCAACAATGTTGTCGAAATTTCCCATTTGTACATAGCATCGGTGAATCCATAAATAAATTCTGATTATTGGATGGACGTTCAACACTGTTCAAGAGAGTTAGTAGTGTTTAAAACAATTATTGATGTTTATCACCAAGTTTATAGGATAAAAAACGAGGATTGCAACATTTACTTGACGAACTTTGTGATATTTCCACAATCCTAAAATTAAGCGCTGCTCTCAGGTTTTTTGCAACCGAAAGTTACCAGCAGGTTATTGGAGGTGATTTACAATTTTAACAGCAATCAGCGAGGTTGCACATTTGATGGAGCGGTCTTTCGTGTGAGAAATGAATATTAGAAATGGACACCGAACAAAAACTGGAGTGTAAAAGTAGACTAATACAATTTTTTTAGAAATTGGTAGCACCATAAATTATTTAATAGTTGATTCGGGATATCCATTACTCCCTTATTTAATAACCGATAGCCGTGAATGTCAATTTTAGCAAAGTACATTCCTCTGCTAGGGGCAAGGGAGCTCCATTATATTCCAAATAAGCCCAAACAAATAATAAATGCTTTCTATGTATTTCATAATATGTGTAGGCATTACAATGGAGACACTCGAGACGACGCAGCGGATGACAATGACAGTATAAAAAATGAAGTGAACTCAGAACCAACTGTGGCGAATAGTAATTTGTTGCAAGAAGGGAAAAGAATTAGGAATTAGATACTGTACACGATCTAATACTTATAATATTAAAAAATAAAATAAGTGATCACATAATAAATTCAATTCAGTCATTTTTAAAATCACAAATGGACGGCTTTTTTTACTCTCCATTAATCAGAATCGCTAAAAGAAGAGTCACGCTTGGCGATACCTGCAGCCTAATTTTTTCTTCTAGCGTCAATTTTCGCTTTTTAACCATTAATTTTTCAACCAGTAGAATTGTTCTTGTAAAAAGTTCATATATTTTTTGGAATGATACTGTGGAATGTAAGAATTGTTTTAAATCTATACTATTTCAGTTTGGTTGATTGTTGGTTTATGTAGTAAATCAATTCGATTATTTTCTATATCAGATACAGAATTGGGTGATTTGTATTTCAGTGTACTGTTAATATTACTGTGGTTTTGATTATTTTCCAGTTTCATCACGTTGTTAGTTTCGCTTATATTACTTTCAGTCTCCAATGAATCAAATCAGCCAATGAATTATTATCACCCAAATTCACACAGGTTTTTCTGTTACGCCGTCCAAAGCTTATCTTACAGGGAAGTTCAGATTTATTTAAATTAATAATGGTATCTAGTTGTTGCTCGAGTTGGCTTAATGATTATTATGAATTCGGACCATCTCCCGTTGATCGAATTTCTTCATTATTTTTTGCTATTTTTAGCTCTATGTTTCGTTTGTAGCAATTCCAAACCTTCATAATGTAACTTTCTTTTAAGACAATAGAACATAACACATTTTTTAAAATAAATATTTGCCTTTCTCCATTCTGTGTATTATTTTACCGGAGATCCTAAACGCCGCATCATGGTTAACTCCTTCCAAAATTCTAAAACCGATTATTTATTTTTGCCCACATTAGGGAATGCGATATCAGAGTTGAACTCGCCATGTGCCACATGTGGAAACCACAACAGGGACATACATTTATTTGTTTACAGCTGTCAACATTTTAACACTTTTTATTGATACAGCAAAATTAATTTTGAGTATGAAGAAGAATAAAGCATTATGAACTCAACAAATATGACAAAGGTCACATCCACGCAACTTCCTAGAGGAATGGTCTGGAAATTGTGTAATATAAGCTGTTTACTGCCCACCGAAACACGCAATCAAAAGGTAGCAATTTATCGATTATTTTAATAAACTGGGCATTAAATTTCTCGCAGGGGGAGATTACAATACTAAAGTTATGCAATGGGGTTCGAGATTGACCACACCTAAAGTGAAACAGCTATAATATGAAGATAATTACGAAAAAAATCTAGATTATTTATTTTCTGGACACCCAGAACTTCATTAGATAGAAAAAAAACACCTGATTTAATAGATTTTTGTATAACAAAAGGAATTGTACGCACTAATGCTCAGGTAGAAGATTGCTATGATTTCATCCGATCACTCACCAATAATAATAACTTTGAGTACCCAGCTTTAGAAGCAGAACCACTTCAACCTTTAACAAATAAATTAACTAAATGGGCTTTATATAAAAATATACCCCATAAGATATTAATGCGGCAATCAATGATTTAATACATATAATGGAAACAGCAGCAAAAAAGCCTCTCCTGATATAAGCAGCTATGAAAACTTAATAAGCCATAATATAATCTAACATGCTGTAGTTAATCCAAGAAAAACGGACAAAACTACGGCTATGGCAGCAGCAAAAATCTCCAGTATTAAAATGGAAATTAAATAGGACTTAGGACTTTTAAAGCTTTGAAAGCTGCAGTGAGACAAGCAGAAGAGCCAGGAATCCAGAGTTACTTTAATGAGCTCTCGGCGACCGAAAAAACAGATTATTACTATGGAAGGCAACAATAAAACTAAAGAGGCCAACATTATCGTGCCCACCAATTAGGCAACCAGATGGACATTGGGGCAACAGTGATGTAGAAAAGTACTACTACTGTAATACCATCTTTCCAAAAGGTTTCGAAACTACCGGAAGTATACTTATTGGCCTGTACGATGCAACTTGTGTTACGTCTTTTCTTTTCCGGCTTTGGAATTAGTGGGCGGAATTTTCCATTTTTTAGGGAAGTACCCACATATCATAATCGCATTAAAGATATATAAGTTATGAGTTTTATCACATAATTCTCTGATCTTTTTCCAGGTAATAAAACCATGTTTTGGAGCTTTGTTTAGATTTATCCATTAGGGTATTCCCAAGCTACTTGAAAAAAGTATTTATACCAAACGAAAAACCGAACAGCAGTGAACTACTAGAGTTGACAGAGGACCCTTCGAAACCAATTCCTGTAAAATTTAAGTAGAAAAAAGTTTAAAAAAAACATCAAAAACTGATAACCCTAAAGAAAGCTCCAAAACATGATTTTATACCGGGAAAATGATCAGAGAAAAACTCATAACTTATAGCAAAGCTTGCAATCTAAACAAAAATTTATTAACCTATGTTAAATACTTATTAGTATATGTATATGCATAAATAATAATTAATAATGTATGTTAGCTTAAATATGTAGTTAAATTAAATTTATCAATATATTAGATCTAGTGGATCTACTCTGCGAAGCCGTCTATATTTCGGTTGCCTTAATAGTTGTCTTGCTAATTCGTTGGGGTGAGTTTCCAGTTTCGAAATGTACTTCAAACTGTGTGATTGGATCATATCTTTGACCGTTTTAATCCCAAGGTCTCTATGGATGTTGCAATTTTGGATATACCACGGAGCATTTGTAATACAGCGAAGTATTTTTGATTGCATTCGTTGTAAAAGATCTATATTTGATGCGCTTGTATCCCCACAGTTGAATTCCATATGTCCATATTGGAATTAGGATCATTTTGTATAGTAGAACCTTGCATTCTAGGGAAAGTTTTGAATTTCTTCCAATCAGCCAGTATATTTTTGAGAATTTTATTTTTATTTGGTTGCGCTTTGATTCGATGTGTTTTCTCCATATCAATCTTCTATCCAAATGAAGACCCAAGTATTTGACATTTGTTTGTTGAGGGGTTTTGACATTGTTTAATTTCACCGCTGGACATGTACGCTTATTCAACGTAAATGTTATGTGTGTTGATTTGTTTTCATTCGCTTTGATCCGCCACGTTCTTTGCCAATTCTCCATTTTGTATAAGTGATCTTGCAATTCTCTTAATGCAGCTTGAGGATTTTTGTGTGAAAACATGATAGCAGTGTCATCTGCAAATGTTGATGTGAAAACCTTATCAGTTGTTGGTAGATCGGCAGTATACACCAAATACAATACTGGCATTTAGTTTAGTAATGGCTGAATTGTGTTTAACCTAATATTTTCTTTGAAACAAGTATCCTTCAAGGACTGCATGAAATTTTTTGGCAGGTGAGTTTTAATTTTGTATATAAGGCCCTCATGCCATACTTTGTCGAAAGCTTGCACAATATCTAGGAAAACTGCCGAACAATATTTCTTTTCTTCTAATGCAAATTTAACTGTGTTAACAACTCTGTGCACCTGTTCTAAAGTGCCATGTTGGTCTCGAAACCCAAATTGGTGGTCTGGTATAATTTGCCCTTCAGATAATATTGGTTTTAATTTTTGTAATAACATTTTTTCAAATAGTTTAGAAATCATCGGAAGGATACTTATTGGCCTGTACGATGCAACTTGTGTTTCGTCTTTTCCAGGCTTCGGAATCATTGTAATTTGCGATATTTTCCATTTTTGAGGGAAACAGCCACATCTCATAATCGCATTAAAGATATAAGTTATGAGTTTTATGCATTTATCAGGTAATTCTCTGATCATTTTCCGGTAATAAAATCGTGTCCTGGAGCTTTCTTTGGATTTATGCAATTTTTAATGGTATTTTTAACATTTTTCCAGTGTTGCTAGTTTTTTCATTTGGTGTGAATACTTTTTTCAAGTGGTTAGAGAAAGCAGTAACCACTTCTGGCCCAATGCCCATCTGGTTGCCTAATTGGTGGATTCGATAATGTTGGCCTCTTTAGTTGTTTTGTTGCCTTCCATAGTGAATAATCTGACTTCGCCGAGAGTCCAGAAAGGTAACTCTGGATTCCTGAGTCCTTTTCTTCTCTCAATGCTCGTTTAAGGACTTTAATAGCCCTATTCAATTTCCCTTTCAGTAGCCGGCGTATGGTCCTCTTTTCTTGAATTAACTGCAGTATATTAGGCGATGACTTGTTAACTTTTTCAGAGTTGTTAATATCAGGAGTGGCTTCTTTTGCTGCTATTTCTAATATATATGTTAAACCATTCGCGCCGCATCAATATCTTCCGGGGTGCAAAGTTGGATATCCAATTGGCAATTTTGTTCCACTATATTAGCCCATTAGTTAATTTATTTGTTAGACATTGAGGTGGTTCTGCCTTTAAAGCTCTGGTACTCAGAGTTATTATTATTGGTGAGTGATCGGATGATAAGTCATAGCAATCTTCTACCTGAGCATTGGTGCATGCAATTCCTTTTGTTATACAGAAATCTATTAAATCAAGTATTTTATTTCTATTTGATGGCCAGTAAGTTGTTTGTCCAGAAGATAAATAATCTAGATTTTTTTCATTCATTGCTTCATATAGTTGCTTTCCTTCGGTGTTGTTAATCTCGAACCCCATTGCAGATGTTTAGCATTGTGGTCGCCTCCTGCGCGAAATTGAATGGCCAGCTGATTAAAATAATCGATAAATTGCTGCTTTTTGATTGCGTGTTTCGGTGGACAGTAAGCAGCCGATATTACACAGTTTCCAGACCATTCTTCTAGGCAGATATTAGTTGCTTGGATCTGATCTTTATCATATTTGTTGAGTTCATAATGCTTTATTCTTCGTTTGATCAAGACCGCAGTGCCGCCGTTTGCTCTTCCATCTGGATGTTCGTGTCATAAACTGAATATCCGCTGATTTTAAAAAATGTGTTTTTTGTAAAGTGTGTTTCTGATATTAGCATGATGTCTATATTTTGATCGACAAGAAAGGTATGCACTGTAACAACGCAATTACTTGCCTCGTTCCAATGACATTAATTGGAATTACTTTACACATAGCAAAGGACCCCTGAAAGACGATTATTTGTACTAGATTGTAATAATCGATCTTTTATATCGATAATTGATTATTTTGTGCTGGATCGATAACGCGAACTGTTAATCGTTAATCGCGATATTTTTTGCTGACGTGTCAAAGATTTCGTAATCGTTTGGTTTGAGCGGGAATTTTTGCTTAAAAAAGTCAATAAATAGCTGGGAATTGAATGATTCGGGAGCAATCTTTTTTTTGAGACAATTGTGATGAGTTCATTAGACATGATCTAAGTGATTTTTGTTTTTGTGAAATAAAAAGATTCAAATACTTTTAGTATTTAAATTTAATTATCATTTATAATTTTAAGATAATCAAAAAAAAAAAAAAATTATAAATTAACTAAATAAAATTAAATAAATATAGTGATATGGTGCAATATACTTAGGTATATACTGTCCAGTATAATATATCGTAATACCATATCGTATATATCGTAAAAAAAAAAAAAGAGACATAAGTGGACGATTGAAGTGAAAATGCTAGATACTAGATGTTTTATACTAATAAAAAATAAAAATAAAAAATTTGATATGTTCCGTATGTGCTTTTAGTGCTATCAGTGAAACGTATATATATATATATATATATATATATATATATATATATATATATATATATATATATATATATATATATATATATATATATATATATATATATATATATATATATATATATATATATATATATATATATATATATATATATATATATATATATAAATTTGGTTTGGTTTCTTAATACATGTATATACATACATAAAACTATTATTTAAAGAATATAAAACTACTCTATTAATAAAAAAACAATTAAATAATAAAGCAAAATAAAATAGAACAATTACAAAAAAAAATGGTGCGAACAAAAATAGTTTAGAATAATAATAATTTTAATCAATAAAAATTTAATAGTGTTAGTGAAAAACCAAACGAATAAATACAAACGATACAAAAATTTGTGAAAAAAAAAAAATCGAGTATGAATGGTTGCAGAAACATATGCGTCATCAACAAATACAACATTCAACATAGTACACGAGCCATTATCAGATGAGTTACAATTTTTTTTTTTAATTTTGTTTCTTTTTTTTGTATATCCAAATTTAATTTCTTTTATATAATTAATACTAGATAATAGTTTTTATTAAATATTATAATTTACTAATTTAGAATAAGTTAGCTATATTAGGGGTTTAGGATTAGGTTAGAAATATTGAATTTTTTTGAATTTTTTTTTTCTCTTTATTTTAACTTTTTTATAATAAATTATGGTAATAAGTGAAATTTTATGTTGTTCTCATTAAAAGAACGAAGATGAGATAATTCGCGCGCGTTTGAGGATGAGTTAGGGTGAGTGTGTAGGTGTCGTAGTTGTGTTTTCAAAGGTGAGTAATTAGCATCAATCCCGTTAGCGGTTAAAACGGATTCACACAAACTCTAAAACCCCACGCCATCCCTGAAGCTTAGCCAGCAATGACCGCTAGAGTCCCTGTGTGAATCTAATTCTATAGCACGGAATCTGAGTTGGAGGAATTATTTAACTTCACTTTTAAGTTTTGGTTTAATTTTGCTCCTCCAGCTCAGACTAAGTGTTACAGCACCTCAGCTTTGTGCTGTGAAAGACCGTTCGCATTCCATACAGCTATCTTTAGGAGCGTCATTTTTGGCTTTTGACGATATTTTGCATTAGTGTGTTAATATTTTGCATCATCATGCTCATTGGTCTTTCCATCATCATCATGAAACTTTGAATCGTTTCGGTCAGTTTGTTTACGGTTGCGTGCATATTTAATTCTTCTTCGTTGAAATGAACTTACGTTTTTGGGGCGGTATCTTTTAGGATGTTGGCATAGGAAACTCCTGGTTGTGCAAAATTGCTTGTAACATTCTCCAGGTGATTTTGTGTTCTTGAGTGTGCATTCGCTTGTTTGTTTGGAGTCATATTTCTTTGATTATAATGTGACTTAAGCATTCGTTGCTCGGATCGCAACTTTGGATTGAACTTGCACTTTTTTGCTGTGTGATTTTCACCGCAATTACTACAGCGTTTTACTGATGGATCATTTCTCGTTTTATCGCATTTTTTGGAATCATGAAGTTCGCCACAGATAACGCAAACTTCACTCAACGTGCAATAAGCTTTTGTGTGACCGTATTCTTGGCACTTGATGCATTGTACTGGTCCGGTTCGCGTTTCGGGTTCCTCTACAGTGATTTTGCGATGCAGTAAATATCTCAAGTTATATATACTGTGGTTTCCTTTGTTTTTCTCATCTGGCTCTAATTCTATGCGAAATATCGGTTGAGGAACCTTCTCCCGATTTAAAATGTTTGCAATAGATTTGGCATAGAAACCTTGCGCGGCGAGAGCCGCATGCATGTTGGTCACCTCTACGCTGCTCTCCATTCCTTTTAAAACAACAGTCAACCCTTTTTGATTTTTCAGCTGGTAAGTGTAATATCGCTTTCCGGTTTGATCGAAATGGTTTATAAGCGCTCTGAAACCATCAATTTCCAAAGGTTAGATTTTGGTGTCTTTGATATTGCCTCTTTTAAGTGGGGCAATATAAAATGTTGAATCCGTTAATTTGTCGATTATATTGACGAGTTCATTATTTGACGCCTCTCTTAAATAAATTGGTGGCGGCTTTTCTATCTTTTTGGCTGTTACGTCATCGGCACCATCCTCTTCCAAGCTAGAAAATCTATTGCCGAGAGGTATTTGATAAGCGCCATATTCTAATCGAGACGCTTTAGTCTTACTAGCTAATTGCGCTGATTTCGGGCTTCTTTTTCTTTTGGCCTGAACAGTTATGTATCTGTCCATTCCGGTTTGCACAAAATTTTCTTTATTTAAGTGACCTTTCTCACTAATTAAATTAATATCGTTATTCACGTTCATTGCACTTGCATTAGTGTTAAAAGGTGGTATTGCCAAATTTGCTAAATTTGATGTCGATGCACTTTTTTCATTTAGCGTTATTATATTTTTTTTGGGGCTATGTTCCACTTTACCCATTGCATTCATTGCATTATTCTGATTTAATGCTGATATTGTTTTTTTGGGGGGAAATATTCCCCTTATTCTTTTACCACTAATTATTATTTGTTATATGCACAGTAATTAACTAAAATACTAAATAATTAAAAAGAACTAACACTGCACTTTTTATTTTAATTTAATTTTATTTTAATTATATTCCGCGCACATTGATTTTACGTCCAAACTGCACGACGATCAAAACTGATATAAACTGGGACTAGTATTGTATTTGCTGTATACTGCCGATTTACCAATATTTTAAGATGAGACAGCTATTATTTTTTCACACAACACTGCATCCAAAGAATCGCAAGATCATATAAACAAAATTGAAAATTGGGATGTAATGTGGCGGATAAAAGCGAATGAAAACTAATCAAACAATTCAAAGAAACATAACATTTATGTTGAATAAACTTACATGTCCAGGTGTGAAATTAAACAATGTCACCATCCCACAACAAGTAAACGTCAAATATTTGGGTCTTCATCTTGATAAAAGGTTGACATGGAGAAAGCAAATTGAATCAAAGCGCAACCAAATAAAAATAAAAAATTTAATAATGTACTGGTGGATTGGAAGAAAATCAAAACTTTTCCTTGAATGCAAGGTTCTACTAAATGAAACCGATCCTAATCCCTATATGGGCATATGGAATTCAGCTATGGGGTTGGGCAAGCACATCAAATATAAACCTTTGCAAGAACGTTATCAAAAATACTTCGTTGTGTTACAAATGCTTCGTGGTATACTCGAACAGAGTTTTAATACTTTTAACTGTTTTTAAACGATTTGCACGGCCGTAACCACTTCATTATGAAATTTAATTTATTATGTATTGTCCATTTCACTATTTACATAGCACTTTCAAGAATTCTATTTGTAATAGTCAAATAGTAAATATAATGTATATCATGTGTCATTGAAACATACCAGTACCTTCTATTGTCCATCTACAAAATCCTATATTATGAATAATAACTTGCTGTATACACTCATCTCAGCCGTCTTAATAATTTAATATACGGTTCCGCCCCAATATGGGTAAAAGGAAGTGACACAAGTTTAATTAATACTCATATTCACCCCAAATGGCAAATTAATCGACATTACAGTAATAACAATAAATAATAAATCTTGTAAATCCCAATAAGTCTAGTATTACTATTTGCAGTTACTTACATATGATATATACTCGGACATACATAATATGTATACAAAACAAGAGTCTGTACATACATACATATGTGCTATAGGTAATATAAAGCGTAATGTTTAATTTGCAGTTTGCGATGATCGACAGATCGTATATACATATGGACAATTGCACGAATACCTGATTATTGATTAGTAATAAATCTATTCATTCATAAATCGTTATACCAGAAATCTAATTAAGTCGTGTTGCAATTCAAGATCGAATTGGAAATTATGTAAACGAATTTATATTATTCTTGCTACTGTGTGTACGTATGTATTCGTAATTTCTATTTTCGGGCATAAAGTGAAAGGCAACAATATTTATGTGCTATCTTATCTATATATACGTATTATATTAGATAATTCCACCTGAGAATTTTAATTGTCGCCATACAGTCTATTCAAAATTGTGTGTCGAATATTTGTAATACAATATTTCTCTATTTTTTTTATTTTTTTGTTTCGTCATCAAAGAAAAATTTTCTCTTGCGGCAGTTTCATTTTCGTTTGTCCGTGTTGTTGTTGTTGTTGATTTTGTGTTTGCGTCAGTTGACATTTTTATTATATACGAGTATATGATTGTACGCTGTGTTGTGTTTTATATCAAAATGAAATTTTTTCGTGTTAGTCACGGGGTTGTTCATTTCATTCAATATTTTGTTTCATTAAATTTTACTAGATGTTCAGTACCTATATACAGCATGTAGTAATTCTTTGTATTTGCTTATTTCATCTTATTGTCGTAATTTCAATTCGCAGCATCGTTAAGTATGTGTAGTATAGATATGTATGGGGGTGGATGCGAGTGAAAACAATTCATTTGTCTTGATGATGATTTTGATTAAATTTCTTATCTTCGACTTTTATTTATTGGGCAGTTTGACATATTTTTGTTTTTATACTGTACATCCATATATACTCGTAATATTACATTTTGATAGATGAATGATTGAATTATGTTCATCACATGGACCATATTTTTACGTTGTACGTTTTTGGTATTTTCGAAATATAATTTAATGAATGCTACATACATACATAGATTGTTATTATGTACATATATTGAAATATGTTCTGGAAATTTATTTTACGATTATTAAATTGTTATGTCAATAAGATTTTAGTGGAATTTGTAATCGTTGTCTTTTTTGTTATTAAATTCTGTTGTAAATGTAATCCTTAAATATGTGGATTTAATATGTCTTGGGTGAATATATAACATTTATTTATTACTATCAGAATATGATACACAGGGTTCATAATATGTTTTAACTGCATGTTTATGATGCATCGGCAAATAATTTTAATGTGGATACAGGAAATGCCTCAAACCTCTCAAAGCTCATAAAATTATTGTTTTAAATATGAAGTGGGTTATGTAAATCAGTCATCGCTAATAGTCACGCAAATTAAATTATCTCGCACATAAAGTGGTTATGTGATTATATTGTGATTTAGGTCAGTTTACAAACTTACAATTCTGCAACCAAAGGTAACTTTATCGTTGTTTTGGTTGATAATATAGTATAAATTCGCATGATGCCAGTAATCGTACTCAAATTGGGTTGTCAATTTACGCAGAGCAACATATTTCGCCAAAAATTCGGATGCAGCTGTGGTTAAATTTTGTTGGTTTTAAATCATTATCTTGGGTGATGGGTAGGCGTCTTTGTCGTATATGGTTATGAACCATATTCCAGCGTTACAACTATCTGAGTCTACCAAGTGGTTAGTATACCTCCACGTGGTATCACCCGGGCAACGATATAATTGGTTACAATTTAATCGGCAAAATACATTAGCAATGTACAATACACTTAATAATATGACTACTCCAGGATACATCTGATACTTAAAGAGAATAGTGAAATCACTCGAAGCTTACCGAGCATCTTTCAAGTAGAAAAGTATTAAGGTCTCCTACTTTAAAATGAACCGGAAATCCAAAACAAAGTTATTTATTCAAGACGAAGAAAGACTTAGATCAATTAGCTCAAGAAACGGAGTAGATACGAGTTAATAGTCAACGGAAAAAAAGAAAGCGAAACATCACACCAAGTTCAGCTAAACCAGACGAATTTGAAGAGGAAATGTTTGTTGTAGATAAGTTTAAGACTAAACTCATGAATGGAAACAATATCAAAATAAATGTAGATAATGGTAAAACTTATATAGAGATCTCTAAGATGATAAACGAAGACAAGCTTGCTTGGCAAATATATGAGAATAAGCAAACTAGCCCTATTCGAGTAATAGTCAAAAATTTACATCATACATTTAAGCCAGTGAAAATAATTGAAGTTTTAAGTGCAACAGGTTTGAAAGCAATCGATGCTGCAATTAAACTCAAATCACGAAGTAAAAAACCACTAAACATGTTTATGTTCAGTTCTGAAGATAATATTGAAAGAATATACAAAATAAAAAATATATTAGGTTGTAAAGTTGATATACAACCTGTGAGAAGGTCAAAACTGATACCACAATGTAAAAGATGTCAATCTTATAGGCACACCCAAGCATATTGCAGCAGAACCTCGTTGCGTAAAATGTCTTGGGAAGCACCCTACAAAAGATTGTAATAAAGAAAGAAACACCGCCAAAATGCGTACACTGCAGGGAAAATCACCCCAGCTAATTATAGAGGCTGTAAGGTAATTCAAAAATATGAAAGGCCAAAACACAAAATATAGAAATAACTACCAGACAAATCGGTACGCAAACAAAATAAATAATAATAATAATACTGCAACTGCATATGGTCCACCTGTAGTTGGTAATTTTACATATGCGCAAACAGCCGCTAAAGGGATAAGTCAAGAACAGGTTCAAAATGGTCCAAATATCAACCAAACAATTCAAATGATATTAAATATACTCGTTTGATGAGCGGGTACTATAGCAGTAAAAGAGCTACATAACTCTAAACAAAAAAATGGGTAAGTATCTTAGAATATTATGGGGGGGGAGGGTGGGGGGTGTGTATATCTTCAGCTGCAGTAGGGAAACTTGATTTTATAGAAACAATAATGACCAGGTTTGGTTATTTAAACATTTTAAAATAAAATTTAACAACGATCCCAAACACTCTTTCTACGTAGTTCAATACAACTTCAGCTGAAAATCACCGGACATGGATCCGCCTCACAAGCAGAATGGGATAAAAATGAGCCTGCGGCAACGGCAAAGTGAGTATTGTCTATGTCGAAATGGATGGAAGAGGTCATCAAATTGAAGGGTGATCCTATTTCTTATTAATACAAAAGCATTTATTTTTTAATTCTATTATTTTGCAGTGGATACAGATTCATGCAACATTTAATTTGGATGTATTTTGTTTTATGTTTATTTTATTTTTTAATTATTTACAATAAATAAACAAATGAAATTAATTTTTATTTAAAATAAAATCATGAATGAGTTTGACATGTAAACTTGTTTTTTTATTTGGCTTAGTTGAAAATATAATTGAATTATGAGTTTAACTTAGTTTGTAGACTTTTGCACATAAATGTAGGTAATATTTTAAAACAAAAAATGAACACCACCTGTGCTACTTGTTTTTTTTTTTGTTTGATTTTCCACGAATTCAACAAAACTTCGTACTTTATCTTCGTTATTACTGCCCCCTTTTTAATGTTCTGTTCTGATTGGAGGAATCTGCATTATTGGCCTTTTAATTCTTCTGTTTGCTCTCCAGAGAGAATAATTAGTACTATTATCACTAGATAATTTTCTGAGGTAGTTACTGATAGATTCGTCTTTCAAATCTTTAATTTCCCTTTTAAGTAGCTGAGTTAAATTGTTTAGCTTAGTTTTATCTGGGGTTTGGGGGCTCTAGGTTGTTGCCATATTCTCCTTGCCCTTCTTTTTTCTGCCAATAGCTCTCTAATTTCTCTAGGGTAGTTGTTTCTCTTAATTTTCTTGTTAATTTCAGGGGTGTTTTCCCAAGCTGACTGCAGTATGTCACATATGAACTTGTGAATTTCTTTTTCTAACTGCTCATCACTCCTTAGCGGAACCATTAAGTTAATTTTTCTTTATAACGACAGTCCAAAGTATTCCCATTTTGTGTGCTTATTTACTAAACTAGGATAGTTTTCTTTTTGAATGATCCTTTCACTTAATGTCAAAAGTATTGAGGAATCATCAGAGCTTAAGTAAAGAATTTTATCTATATGTATATAACTTATAGATATATTCTTCACTATAAGGAAATCAATAAGATTTGGTATTTTATTTGGATCAGCTGGCTAGTAGATCGGTTACCCATTTGATAAGGCTTCACAACCGCATTTTCTGATAGCATTGAGGAGTTCTTTCCCTTTGGTTGTTGTTAGTCCAGAACCCCAGTGGATATTTTTGCATTAAAATCTCCTCCAATTACAAATCTTTACCCTAGTTTACTGAGTATTTCGGTGGGCAGTAAATTCCAATAACACTAATAGAGTTATTTTTGGTTTTGATATTAACAGCTGTTGCTTGTATTTGTTCTGTTTCATATTTTAATTCCTCGAAGTGATTAATACTATTTTTAATTATAACAGCACTACCTCGCTTAGCAGTTTTTCCCGGGTGAATAGTGTGATATGTTTAAAAATTTCTAAATTTGAGTTTCAGCGATGAGACAGTGTTGCTTAAGTCCATTGGCATTCCAGCATACAATTCTTATGTCGTTGGACATGGCTTTGTTTAGGGATGGCTCCCTTGGTACTGTATTCTAGGTTCTGTAATCACTGATCAAAAGTATTAAGTTTGCTTAATATCAGCTTAAGCGTGTGATTTATGTCGTCTGTTTGAGGAGGTTTTGTTTGTTTTCGTTACTCATCATTACTTGAGTATAAGTTTTTTTGCCCACTTCTGCTTGAGAGGCTATCAACGCTTTACGCCTTAACTCTCCTTTAAATTATTCAGGCCTGTTTATTCTAACAGTCTGCTGCTTGTGATAAGTTTAAAACAGATGTGGTCTGTTTAAATTAAACAAAATTATTTTTTCCCACGAGCTTAACATACTGCGTATGCTTTTTCATATTTTACTCTATACGTATAGGTCACTAGTCAAACAGTATGGCCATGCCAATATTTAATCAGCTGTATGTACGTATATATACATACATACATATATAATCTATATACATATGTGTTTGTTTCATATTTTCATTATTATTGCCAAAGATGCAATTATATATTTTATTACGCAAGTGTATATGTATGTAGCTTTCGCAAAGAAATTAATGTTTTGCATTTTTTGTAAGTACGGCACCAAAAAGAAATTGTGTTGCGCGTACACATAGTACATAATCTAAACATCACATATAATA
This sequence comes from Tipula unca, assembly GCA_951394425.1. Classification (NCBI taxonomy): domain Eukaryota; kingdom Metazoa; phylum Arthropoda; class Insecta; order Diptera; family Tipulidae; genus Tipula; species Tipula unca. Next base: position 85,138,315 of record OX596380.1, read on the forward strand.
AAATCATTGAATCTTCTAAAATAGTCAATAACGTTAATTATAATCAAAACTATCTATTTCCTTTATCGTATTACCTGTAAAGTAATACAGAAATATTCTTGTTTTAATAATTACATATATCCATCAAATAAATAATTGTTAGATTGTTACAAAGTTCTTAACATATATGGGCTAACTTATAATAATTACAGTAAAATGTAAAATCATATTATTCGAAAGGTGTGCCTTATATACATTTGTAATAATTGCTCGTACATAGTTATATGCGGAAACAAGATTGATAACTTAAATTTATATAGTACATAATTTATAATGCGTTACTAAACAGTGATGAAATTAAATCAACCGCGACAAGGTATTTTGAGTGATGCGCGTTTACATATATTATTGCGTTAAAATCCTTGAGCGATATAGGAAATACGCGATTTTATAAATTTTACTGCATGGAGAACTAGAATAAGCAGGCGTAGAGTAAATCACATAGATTTGAACAAAGACTTGTATCTTAAATTGTTTTTGAGTTTTTTCTTTTAAATGGTATAATGATTACGATTATGATAATAATATATTAAAGACTTGCAGCTGAGAAAGATTTGCTGAATTAACGATTAATCCAAAACCAACAAATCAATAAGACTGCACATATGCATGGCCCTTTTTATCAGTATTAATTTGAATACTTGTTCGTTCCTTCAAAATTATATCTTTGTGTAATATCAGCTTGCTAGACTAAATTGTCATTCAATTTGAAATTTCTGTGATAGAATTAAAATTGATAATCCTAATTACATGAAATCGCAATAGAAACAGTTAAGGTTTGCAAAAATTTTTGCGTGGTGCGTTTTCTACTACATATGTCATAAAATAAGCTGGAACCTCATTGTATACCGAAATTAATAGTTTAATCTTGTATATCTTGTTCAGCATTCTTTTAGTTTTCTAAACAATATTTGTGTATTATCGTATGTATGTTGAGTAGTTCACGAGATATTAAATGTCTTAGTAAGAGTGATGAATTGTAAGAATGATGAATTCATTATCTACACAAGCGCCGTATTAACCGATCATCGTTTATTAATAAAACTTCAGTTTATTTTGCTTACTAACCAAAAAAAGAATATTAGCGATAACAGCCTCGTTAACGATCATCGCTTAATGCGGCGTTTGTAGGAAATAAATTCATCATTCTTATGGACGAACAAAACTAAATTGTATTACCCAAAGGGCTGTTATAATGAAATCACTCAAAAGTATCAGCAGGATATTGTTTACAGGGTATATGTATATTGAACTACAAAAAATATTACAATAAAGTCGATCAGAGCTCAGTTCACTCTTAATTTAAGGTTGGAACATGCTTACCTATAATACAGAGAACAAAAATTCCACATCTGATGTCACCAAGCACAAATACTAGATCTGATGATTTTGATGAATTACTTCATCCATCAATCGAATCAATGCATTTCGCGTAATAATCACTATTTGATTGAGATGGTATTGGTATGGTATATGTACATTTGTTGTGTAGATAAATAGATTTCTTTGATTGATTTTAATTTTCACACGAAACTGCTCAACTCTTGGCGGAGCCAAAATAAGAGCATTCCAAAGATTAGAATCCCATTTGACGTTTATGAACTTGTTTCGCAGTACTCTATTCGATCACATATTCACATCTATATAAACTACATAATCGTGTCCAAAATATTCAGAACCCGGATCTAATGAGCTTTCACAGATTAATAAATTAGATAATTTGTGTGTAGGACAAAGTAGAAAATTTTGTAGAAAACGATTTTTCAGATACCGCTGAACAGTTTTCTTGATTGACTTTCCGTATAACACTACTATTTGTTATTAAGGGGACTAGGGGAGACTATCGAATATCATGGGTTTTGATAGATGATGATATATTAGTCTTATGACCAGCTACGAAAACAATTTCACTAACCAAAGGTTCTTTATAATTGTGATAGTTAAACAGTTACCTATATACAAGCGTCACACACCAACCAATGATCGTTGATTCTAGTGTAGCATTACTTCAATTGACTATTACAGCATATCTGCTAACACGCTAATAATTTGTTTCGCCATATGAATTACGAATGCCACACCAAGCGATGATCGTTAATAACATCTAGAAGAATTTCAATGACTAAATAAAAAAAATTGTATTGCTAGATCATATAAGAATGACGAAGCGCCACACGAAACGATGATTGTTCCATTGAATTTCTTCTTCCATGGCCACAAGAATGATACGTCCATTTTGTATTAACGTTACAAAGAGAGATGCTCGTTTTTCAACATCTACCACTGTTTCAATCGGCCATATAACAGCCTTTTAGCTGATATAATTTGTGTGTACCTGCTGGGCGAGAATAATGATGAATCCATTTTCCACAAACGGCTCGCCAAGCAATGCTCGTTAATAATCTAGTACGATTTCAATGGCTACAGAATTTTTTTGGCGAGGCCATTAGAATAATGATTCATTACCTATACAAACCACATCAAGCGACGATTATCAATAATTAATATCTAGTAAGACTTCAATTGATTACAATGAATGAATTTTGGTAATAGCACATATGTATGCACATATATCTCGTAAACCAAAGCGATTACAAACAACTGCGACGTTCACTTTTAGTAAAATAGTATATGTCCGTGAACCAATGAATCGATCTGTCATTAATTTGGTATTAGCACGTTAACCTGGATGTACTAAATTATAGTTTGTGTTCTCTGAATTTTTCAGTGATGAATGGGCTGATTTTATTAGTTGAGTACATAATTGCAATAATTTTTTTTTGTCAAAGGAGAACTTATTTTAATCTTATCGATATTTTTGAATTATCATATTTGGAATCAAAATTAGTTTGATTTTGTCAGCATCAGCTATTTATGATATCTTCTTTTGCAATAGCCATCGATTCTATAATGATGTTTTCTCTCTATTTTGAGCAGCATTGAATAAGCGGAACATCATAAGTGGAAATCTGAAAAGTTCAAAAAAGTGTGGTTATTGCTTCGTAATGTCTTCTGTGGTGCGGCGGGCACTTGATGAAAGTATTAAATAGAAATAATGTTATCTTCTTGTTTCTCTGCTGCTTTGCTTCAGCTGATTCGTTTTTTAACCTGAAGTTTTAAGCTTAAAACAAGAGCGACAAATGAAAATTGTCATTGATTTGGTTTAAAGTGGTACCATTCAAATTCAAGTGGATTCAACAAGGATGTTTTTGTTGTGTTTTGTTAATTATTGTTAATTTGTTGGGTCTCAACAATCCAATTAATGCAATATTTTCTATAATAACTCATATTCTGGACTGTTTAATTACTTCATTGGTATAATGTGAATTCTCCGGAAATCATTTATCCAACTAGATCATAGAATACTCATTTCATTATATTTCGTTTAAAGTTGAGCCTGTTATTGCTAATTTTTTTTAGTTTTGCTTGATAATCAAAGTCAAATTGTATTGATCAACAATTATCGCTAAATGTGACGGTTGTATAGATAATGAATTCATCATTCTTATAACGGGTGTTTCTTTTAAACTGAGACGATCAAATATCTCGAAAAATAGCCACTCTACGGAAAAAATGTCCATAATCAAAATTTAATCATACCGCGGGGGAAATACATTAGTGCAAGAAAATAGCCCCCCACCCCCGCTTTGTAGGTGGGGCGGGGGTAACTTTTAAACTAAGATAGAAAGCCATATTTTTTATTGCAGATACGGATTCTACGCCAAAAATTACGTATGATTTGAATGAAATATTTTGTTCGGTTCATGATAGATGGCGTTGTAATCGACGAAATTCAATTTTTTCAATTTTTCCTTCTTAGAACACACGCATTCGATTCTGCAATACGTTTGAAATAAAAAACATCACGTTTTCATTGGAAATACTCGAAATTCGTCATCAAAACAATTTATTAGTTTTGTAAATCACATTTAACGTTTGTGTTATTTCTTATTTTATGTTTTTCGTAATTGCAAAATAAACGACAAAATACTTTAGAATTGAGCGTTTAACTGTGCCAGAGAAAATTGAAATGGTTCTGGTTTATGGAGAAGCTGGCAGAAATCTTGAAAATGCTGTTGCTATTTACGCTCAACGTTTTCCGGATAGGATTCATTTGGCCGTACTATCAAACAATTTATTACTGATGGAAATATTAATCCGAAAAAGAGGACCCGTAGAGCAACAGTCACTGGAGAAAATAATGAAATTGCTGTATTGGCAGCAGTGGCTCATAATCTACATATTAGTACACGAGAAATAGTTCGCGATTCCGGATTGCCCCTCACCAGTGTTTGGAGAATTTTAAAACGGCACAAGTATCATCCATATCATGTGTCTTTACACCAAGATCTTCATGGTGTTGATTTCCAAAATCGTGTAACTTTTTATCAATGGGCACGTGAACAAATACAACAAAACCCCAATTTTTTCGTTGCGTAATGTTCTTCGACGAATCGTCTTTTACAAACCATGGAACGGTTAATCGACACAACATGCATTATTGGAGTGTTACAAATCCGCACTGGCTTCGTCAAGTTGAACATCAGCGTCCTTGGACTGTCAACGTGTGGTGTGGAATAATTGGCAACAAACTCATAGGCCCCCACATTTTTGAAGGCAACTTGAATGGTCAAATGTACCGAAACATTTTGGAAAATGAACTGCCAATATTACTTGAAAATTTGAGCTTAGAAGTGAGACGGAACATGTGGTTTCAACATGATGGTTGTCCTGCACACTATTCGTTGATGGCACGTGAAATACTTGATCGTGATTTCAATGGTCGCTGGATCGGTAGAGCTGGTCCGATAAATTGGCCCGCCAGATCACCAGATCTTACTGCGCCAGATTTTTTTTTGTGGGGCTACCTCAAAAACAAAGTTTACACACAAAAACCCAACAACACGTGAGAACATGATTGAGCGAATCAGAAATGCGTGTGCTGAAATTCAACCAGACACACTTCTCAGGTGTGTACAATCATTTGAAATGCAAATTAATAAGTGCATTGAAGTCGCAGGCCATCATTTTGAACACTTATTTTAGATTTACAAAACTGAATAAATTGTTTTGATGACGAATTTCGAGTATTTCCAATGAACACGTGATGTTTTTTATTTCAAACGTATTGCAGAATCGAATGCGTGTGTTCTAAGAAGGAGAAATTGAAAAAATTGAATTTCGTCGATTACAACGCCATCTATCATGAACCGAACAAAATATTTCATTCAAATCATACGTACTTTTAGTCGTAGAATCCGTATCTGCAATAAAACATATGGCTTCCTATCTTAGTTTAAAAGTTACCCCCGCCCCACCTACAAAGTGAGGGTGGGGGACTATTTTTTTTGCACTAATGTATTTCCCCCGCGGTATGATTAAATTTTGATTATGGCCATTTTTTCAGTTTAAAAGAAACACCCGGTATAGCATCATAAAGCAAAAATAAAAAAAAATTAAATTTATTGGAAAACGAGCTTTTATATTGGGTGTATGCATTAAAAACCGGAATTTGATACTAGATGTCATTACTTGTTTATGCGTAATAGTACATCAATGACATCTATGTCATTTGAAAGCTCTATTCAACACCTGTCAAAATCTAAAGCTAAATGTTTTTGTTTTGATTATGCACATCCAACCGATTTCAACGATGGAAAATTTATCAAATTTGAGAAAAAAACAGCATTTGCGGCAAGTTTTGTTGAGTCACTTTTTCGCAAACAAAACAGCAGCTAGCTGAAAGTCATCGTTTGGTCGTGGATTTGTATGGTTAGCATGCTCTTGCAAAAACACAGTGCTTTGAGTGGTTTAGTCGCTTCAAAAGTGGTGATTTTCACATCAAAGACAAAGAGCGGTCAACCGAAAAAGTTTGAGGATGAGGAATTGGAGGCATTACTCGATCAAGATTTATGTCAAACGCAAGAAGAACTTGTAGAATCATTGGGAGTTGATCAAGCAACAATTTCCAGACGTTTGAAAGCCTTGGGATTCATCCAAAAGATGGGAAATTGGGTGCCATACGAGTTGAAGCTAAGAGACGTGGAAAGATGTCGTTTTTGCATCGTATTATCACTGGCGATGAAAAATGGATCCATTATGATAATCCCAAGCGCAAAAAAGCGTATGTCAAGAAAGACGAGGCCGGCCCATCGACACCAAAGCCGAATATTCACGGGGCTAAGATCATGCTGTGCATTTGGTGGGACCAGCTAGGTGTGATCCACTATGAGCTGTTGCCAAATGGCCAAACCATCAATGCCCAGCTCTATCGTTAACAATTGATCCGATTGAAGCAGAAAATCCAGGCAGAGCGGCCAACGTATGCGACCAGACACGAGTCAACCATTTTCCACCGCGATAACGCTCGGCCACATATTGCGGCGCCGGTCGAAAAATTAGCTGGAGAATAACGGATGGGAAATTCTGCCTCACCCGCCTTATAGCCCAGACCTTGCTCCTTCCGACTACCACCTATTTCGATCCATGCAGAATGCCCTATCAGGAATACGCTTCACTTCAGTTCAAGGTATCGAAAATTGGCTCGATGCGTTTTTCGCCGTCAAGCCGGCGCAGTTTTTCTGGGATGGAATCCATAAATTGCCAGAAAGATGGGAAAAAGTAGTGGGTAGCGATGGGCAATATTTTGAATAAAAAATCTTGTAACATTTTTCCACAATAAAGGCTCAAATTTCATTAAACAAATTTTGGTTTTTAATGCATACACCCAATATATTGAAGGTATTAACAGTATTTAACAATTATCGCTTGCTGTGGTGTTTGTGGGTAGTTTTGGGATCATCATTATTTTGGCCAAACCAAATAAATTTGTCTGCTGTTATAGTTAAATGTGGTCGCGCTAGCTATGAAATAACGATCATCGCTTGGCGTGGCATTGTATTGTATACCTATACAAGCATCGCTAAGCGATGTTCGTTAATTTATATCTTCAATCAACTAACACCGTCTTGGCTTACAGAATTGAGAGTTTTGCTTTTACAAAATGATGAGTGGTGTGCCTATATTCGTTTATATTGCGAATCACGATTTCGACTTTACGATGAAGGATTGCATTTAGTAATCCGGCTTGCATTTAGGTAATCCCATTTTATAATCCGATTTATTTGTTCATTATGAATAATAATAGAGCTCATTTAGATTTATGTAGAATATGGCTTTCGTAAAAAATTATTCACTCTTGAAAGTGATCATCGCAAGTAATTTGAATTTATTTTAAGTAATATAACTTCTATATATGAAACATAACTTGATGCCCTACATATGCGTGCTCGTTTAACCAAAATTTTACATAGGAATATTATTTTTGAGATGTTGAACTTGTGGTTTGTTTGCGTATAGATAGACTTTCCCTTTAAGTATCCTCAAAGGGAAAAGATAGGTGCTGTCTAATCTGAATCCTTTTTGAACTTCTGCTAACAGTTCAATTGAGCTTGATTCAATACTGAGAATTCCATAAATAAAAATCTGAATAACGTTTACCACGAAAACCAACAATTACATATTATAACAACAAACAAAAAACTATAATTAGTAATCAATATTACATCAAACAATAAACAAAACATTCAAATTATAACGTAGTAACGCTATCAGATAGAGATCGTTTAATTTGATAACGTGAATCTATTTTCGATATATTTTGTGCTATTTAGTACTTCGCTATTTTGCATTGCGATAAATAATTGTGACATTCTTTTTTTAGCTTTAGTCTTATCATCAATTAAAATCTAAATAATATATTCTTGATTTAAAAATGAAATAGATTTACTCCCAGACACAAGTTGTAAAGTAAAATTAATAATCATTATAAATTATTAATCAAGTTATATAAACATACGTAGACGTACATACGAGTGGAGCGCGCGTCCAGTAGTTAAAGTCTAGCAACTGTCTTCCTACTTCCACCCTCGCACTTGTGTCCTATCCTTTGGAAAATTTATTGTTTAAATATATAATTTGTTTTTGTTTTAAAATTAATCCCCGTTTTCCACACTTTGCGGGTCTATGCATTCAATAATAATCAATCTGTCATTTTATTGCGCGTCAAATAATAGAGTTGAGATTTTATGTATTTGTTGGGACGTTAATGCTACGAATGTAATTTGCTTTATACATCAAGAAATTTTATTATAACTTTAATAATTTCCGATAACGTTGTTAAAGTTCTATTTTAATGAAAATTTTAATGTCGGAATAATTTTAAACTCTTAATGAAATCTGTAAGTTACCAAAATACTTGCTTTCGAAAACTATGTTTTTTGTCCCGAACGAAGATCACTCTTCATCGAATTTTATTTGGTGTTGTGTTTCTTGTTCTGCCCGATGCAGATCTTCGATTATAAGGACCGCGCAAGTGTATCCAAACATTAATGAATTAGTATTCGTTTTGTTTCATTTTACTCTTAATCCTTTTTTAATATCCTCAAACGAATAGGCTAACTTAACAGTCGTCAAACAAAAGTATCGAGACAATTGAAAGTGTATATATATTATATATATATAATTACGTTTTTCGTACAATTTCGCATGTATAATTCTAAAATGTAGCTTGAAATGCCGGATTGCCATATTTATGAAATTTGTGTACAACATACGAGTACATACATTACATACAATGTTTAACTGTTTATACATAGTCCTAACACAGCGATAACTCTGTCGGTTCATATTTTAGTGATACAACATTGTGTTAACAGTTAATATAAAATAATGATTATTTGATCAGCTTACCCGAGATCACTTGGCTCAAAATCTGGGACTGATTTAATAACAAATGAAATAATTAGCTGTAAATGGACTGCAAGAACTGCAAACATTGTTTGTTGCTTGGTTGAAAACAAAAGAGTTTGCCTTCTTGAATTACTGTTATGACTCTGGCCACGGGGTAGGTTTTAAATGATTTCGAGTGCCGGTGATTTGGTCAGTATTTAATTATTTATTGAAAACACTTTTTTACAAGATTAAAACAAATTAAACTTTGAGATTAACAACGACTGAATGCATTTTTTGATTTTCTTTTGATATTGTTTGATTCCAATGCCTACTACGTTTTATAATTATATGAGGTACAATAATTTATTTATTACATATGGTCGCAACTTCGCGGGATTATAGATGTACAAGGTGGTTTAGAAAGAATCGTAAGATTCATTTTGATTCTCTCATGAAAAATGAACAGTAAGAAATTTGATTCAACATTAATTTGTTACATTTTTTTTTCTACCTATTGAACGGAATTCAATGTACGTTAAGTAGTATAAGTCAATATAAGTTAAATTAATGCACAGTATACTGTAGCATTTCATAATATAATTTGGTTTCATGCAAACCCAAGGACCCGCCGATTTTCTCGAAAAATCAAAAAAGATTTATTTATCACTTTGGATTATTTGTTTCGTGACCAGAGTTAACAGTTGTCGAACGAAAAATTTCTTTCAAATTTCCCGAGGCTTATGTAAAATTACACTACGTCAACGTTGGCTGGAGGCTAATTATGACGTTATTATATAGCTAATTATGACGTTATTATCGGCCATGGTTGTGGCTCCCAGTTTTCGTGAAAAGGGTAAGAAACGGCACTTTTTCTAAATAACGAATGGAATTGGACTATTTGAGAAGAAGCGGCTATCCGGGTCATATAAGCGAAAAATAACTCGACTTCAAATTCATGTGTGTTGATTGAGCGCGTCATCAATTGATGAAGAAGCGTTAATGAAATATTCTGACGTTGTTGAAGTCGGCCTTTTAGTGCCACTAAACTCTGCGTTGGATGTCATGAAGAACACAACATCAAAATCTTCCCATCATTGATGCCGACTATGCCCAAAAACGTGGTATCACGTGGAATCGAATTGTCAATGGTCGGTGATAATTTGTATTCTTTAATTATAGATTTAATTGTTTCGTGTTTGGCCAATATCGTCTATATTTGAATATCAGTACCAAATTTTACGAAGTGTAGGCACATTGATGTACATTTATACGAAAATAGTAAAATACACTAAACCTTCGTTTAATGTTTTTGTGTTGGATGGAATATTAGCAATCCCTTTTTTTAATTTTAAATTAGTTTCAAAAATTTGAAACTTAATAATCTAAAGCTCTTTATTATTCCGATTCTAACCATATACAGAATTATGTACTAATAATTTATATATAAAAAATTCTTAAAGTTTGGATTTCCGTCCATTAAACTCCTCCTAGGCGGAGCGTGCTAGGAAAGTGATCTTGAACATTTTGGAAAGGTCTCCTGATTTCTAGGTCTACGCAACTAGTTTCAGCTCTTCAGGTTAAGTCCTAAGGAGTTACGAACATTTTAATTTGCTAAGAGTATTATTGAATTTTGACGTTTAATTTTATTTTTTAAAAAGTTATTCTTCGTAGTAAGTCTCTTTAAAAAAAGAAAAGGTTACTATTATACGGTAAACGGAAATGTCTGTTTTTGTTTGGCATGAATTTTCAAATGCAATTCACATTTTAGTGAAGCAGTAAACAGTCAAGTCATTAAAAATAAAATAAGAAAAAATAAAAAATGCTCAGAAAGCGAGATGCCGTGTTTAATCCAACCCGTATTGATACGAAAAAAAAAAGTATAACGCGAAAAGGCTTCAGAAGCTCTGTGAAGAAAAGGAGCTTGAAGCAGACAGACGTAGAAAACAAACCTCATTTCAAAACGAAACTATTGAAGAAAAGTCCGACCGTCTTGGTAGGATGGACAATAAGTGTAATTTCTGTGGAGTACTCAAATTTAAAGGAGAAACACCCGGTTTATGTTGTGTCAAGTTGCCCAACTACGACAATTTACCAGAGCCATTAAACAGTCTGATGAATGGTGATCATCAAAAATCAAAGGAGTTTCTCAATCTTAGACGAAAATTGCTCCATTATATCTGGGATCGATAAAAAATTAATTATATCACTTCAGACGATGTTACATGAACACAATCACTACGTGAGGACACTCAAAACTGCATTAGACGAAAATATACAAGATGCCATGAAAATATTGAACAAAGCTGATAAAAAACCACACACAGGACAAGCCAGAGTATTCAATGAACCAACAGTTAATGAAGTTACCATTATCATTGCTGTAAATGAGCAATGAGCTTAAGAGAACAAGCGAAACGCACATATCTTATGATGCACTGCAATATCCGCTCATTAGCCAAGTTATTTCCGGAACAAATAATACTGCCAGCAAAACTATATCAGCCATGTCTTACTACTCTTACCGTTTAATGGGCAAAATCAAATAAATCATATTTTACTCTACCGGCCTTACGACAACCAAAAGTTTCAAGCCACTGAGACCTTAGGTCTTTCAAGGCGTAATCCTTTATAAGTTTCTTCCCGTAGTTGAAAAATACAGGAGCCGCTTGTTCAGGACCAATTAAGAAGGTTCATGAATTGTTTTCATTCATTGACGAGTTTAGAAACAGTCAAAGGATTTCTTAAAGAGTTAAGTGCAGCTTTAATATCTGTACACAGTAGAATACTTTTGTTTTTAACAGCAAAATTCAAATCCTCAATAACACTACGTGTCAGCGCTATTAGTTCCGCCTGAAAAACAGTACAATGCGGAGCAAGACTAGCGAAAAGTCTCAGATCCGTCCAAGGACTGTAGATTCCAAAGCCTGCACTGAGGTTAGAACGAGGGCCATCAAAATAAAAGACTATGGTCTCATCTAATTTGATAAGAAAAGCCTGCGAACTCCATAAATCTCTCGAAGGATAAGCCACCGAGAAAAGATTTGATAAATGGAATTCGGGTAGTAGTCTGTCATTAACCATATCGATTTCTGGTAAACATGAAGAATACATTTTAAAAATTTGTCGAAGTCCCACGATAACACCGAAAACATTCCATGCCCCAATGCACCTCAGACGATAAGCTGCAGAACAGGCTGTTCCTAAAATAAAGGTGTGTAACTGAGGCAAGGAAAGAATGGATTCCATAGCAAGAAGTGGAGTCGAGGACATAGCCCAATTAATGTCTCCGCAAGCAAGATTTTGAAGACCATTAAGCTTGGCTACAGAAGCCTTCAGGTTAACCACTGGCCACCACACAATAGAGGCGTACGTTAGTAGCGGTAGGACCAGTGATTTATAAATGAAATTAGGCATCCTAGGGCTTAAGCCTCAGGATTTTCCAAAAGCTCTTGTACATTGCCAAAAAATGGTTGTAGCTTTTTTAAGATTATAGTCCAGGTGATTCTTCCATGAAAGTTTACTATCCAGGGCAACACCAAGGTGAATGACGTGGTCACATTTAGTGATCATTCTCCCATAAAGGGAGGGAACAGATAGTTCAAGAGTATTCTTCTTCCTAGTAAAGACAATTAAATCAGAGCCAGATTTCTTCAGCTTTACAAGTAACTCGTCAATGACCAAAAGCCACAGCAGAGGTGAGAGCACACCATGAGCACAGCCTTTGGTAACCTTAACAGAAACTAACACCCCATCTACCTCCACCTCCACAGTGCGAGACTTGAGCATGGATTCAATCCATAAGATAATGGTGCGATCAATCCCACATTTGGTACAGGCAGTAGTGATCGTAGCAAACGAAGTGCTATCGAAAGCTCCCGCAATACCCAGGAAAATAGCCACAATAAACTCCTTATTTTTAAGGGATTTTTCAATCCTGGTTACAAGTTCATGCAGGGCGATTTCACAGGACTTACTGACTCTATATGCATGTAGCATGTAACTGAGTGGGGAGGTGATTAGAAAATGATCTCTAATGAATCTATCGACAATTCTTTCCAGAGCTGTAAGAAAAGTTGAGGAGAGACTAATAGGCCGAAAGGACTTAGGATCCGTATAATCGGACTTACTAGCTTTCGGGATAAAAACCACTCTACTTCTAATCCAAGAATTTGGAACAGTGGAGCTCGGCAGCAACATCATCCGAATTGACGATATCACAACCAGGAAAATGTGCCGAAAGGAGCAGCTCACCAATTTCCTTGTTGTAGGAGGTAAGCTGTCCGACCGGTAGACGCAGAGAAGCTAAAGCTTTATTGAGCCCAGCGACAGCAGATATAGGCTGTTGATTTCCACACAGAAGTTCAACCACGAGCCTTTTTGAGCGGATCTTATACTTTTTTTTTATTCGTTTTGTGTTAACAAGAAGTTATTCCAATCAATCTGTTGATTAGACTTTTTTGCTTTGTTCTTCAGTTTCCTATTAGATTTCCTTAATTTTTTAAGGTAAGAGTTCCAGAAAAGTTGGTTCCGATTCTTTTGATTAGTGATAAGAGGACATGACTTTTCAAAGGCTATGGTAATTGCCAATGCAAGTGAAGATGCTTGATCTTCAATGTCCTTCCTCGACCGAATAACCTTTGGTGGCGCAAGTCAAGAACCTAGCTCGAGAGAGAAACGACCACAATCGGTTAATTTACGATTTCGGTAATTTTTAAGAGGCGGTCATTTAAAGTACATATTAAACCAGATACACCTGGTGAGGATGTCATCCGTCACTCAAAATTAAATCAATAATGGACATGGAGCATAGACTAATATCAATCACCTCTTGCCGGACAGAGTTCACAAAAGTAGGCTCGCTTCCAGTATTGAGAATTTCAAGTTCAGAGATAAGCTCCTCTGATAGTTAAGCAGAGAAAAACTTCTGTGGTTAATGTTCTTACTACCCCAGATCGAATGATGAGCAGTAGCATCAGGTGACGAAGAGTCATACGGCAAATAAACTGAGGCGATGACCAGTTTAGTGCAGGAATTAGCGGATACCAGAGTAATGAGAATAGCCGTAACACATCGGCCAAGCTATACACTCGTGAATAAGAACTGCATTGATATTATTGTCAATAAAATCGCACGCTCGAGTTTTATTGACAGAATTCTTACAGAAGATTTTGCCATTAAATAAGTTCAATCCAGAGACAGCATTATCAAGAAGATATGGTTCCTGGATTAGACAAATAGCTGTATGCATTACAGAAAGCAACTTCCTCAATTCAAAAGAAGCAGACTTACTGTGTTGCAAGTTCATCTGTTTTATTCTAATCATGCTAGCCGTTAACAATGCAAAAAGTGCTAACGATTTACTATACCAATTGAACGAATGACAATAATTTTTTCTTTAATATTCTTTCAAACAACTTTAAATGTAAATCTTATAAATAATTCATATATATAAAAAAAATGTTTTATTACTTTATAAATAAATAAAACGAGTATAATATTATTATAATTATAATAATAGTACAAGTTGTAATCAAATAAAAAAAAATTGGTTATAAAACTGACAACATCTATAAGATATAAAATACTAACATACATATATATAAAAAATCTTAAGTCACATATATACATATTTTTAGTGTTGTCCATAAATTATTATTGATCTATGGATCGTATATTAATACTGTAATAGGCGATAATCCAGTTTTAAGTTTATATTAATCTTCTAATTGATGATCATCATAATTATAGTCTATTTGTTATTATTAAATCGCATAAAATTATACAGTAGGCATTCCCGAACGAAATTGAAAGTTTCCCGCCAAAAAATATTAATATCGCTCGAACTTGATTTTTCTTATGATTAATTTTTATAAAACACTAGATATATATTTTGTTTTTGTTGCATTATTATCTGCGAAACACAAAGGGAGGAAAAAAACCTAAGTGTCAAGAGTAAAATTATATATGTACTCTATACACACAAACTATAATAAGAAGCAAGTCGTACGAACGAAGCAAAAAAAAAAAAAAAAAAGATTATAAAACAAAGAAAATATAACTCACACGTGTTTGACGTTACGATCACTTTTTTTTTGTCTTCTTTTTCTTTTTCGTCGTCGTACACTTTTCTATACATATTGCATACAAACTTATTCTTATTCTTTACTCAAATAATGTTTATTTTCGCAATCGACTGTAATATTACTATTTTTTTGTAATTGTTGTTATAAGTGTAGTTTTTTTTGTTGTTGCGATTTTTAGTGTTTAAACAAAAATAATTTATGCAGTTTAGAAAAATGAAATCGCGATCATTCAATTCGTATATATAGCTATAACAACAGTGTGTGAATGCGTTTGTTTATATTTTGACGCAACTCAAAAATAGAACAATTATGAAAGATTGTGGAAAATTTATTTTATTCGCATATGGAAGACACCATAGCTACACTGGAAGAAAATGTTTGTAATAAATTTTCTGTGTAGCTGCATGAAGCATAATTCTATATTTACATCTTTGGAAAATATGTAACAAAGTAGTAGTAGTATATATGTAATAGTAGCCGAGCTAGACATAGTGGGGCCGAAATAATTTATTTATACGCATACATACATAAATGTAAAATAAAATTTGGCTCGCGTTCATGACTTTATTGTGGCCGAATTATTTACATTTGTATCTTAAAAACTTTCGTTATTATAAGCGTAATTTATTATTGACGATTTTTGGCGCAAAAGTATAGACGTGTATCTTATTTACTATTATAATGATGTGATATATTATCTCACCTATACCACACAACATAATAATATATTCGATTTTGCTTTGCCAAGTAAGGAATTGCGTGAAACATTTCACAAGACACATCGTAAAAATTAATTTTAAATAGAGATGTTGGTTTTTCCAACGATTCATTTACATTTATTTTTATATTTTCTAAATTAGCTAACGAGTCTAACATCTATATATTTTGACTACTTTTTCTTGTTTACACGAGCATCAATTACAGATTTCTTCCTACAGACACTAATTTAGATTGTAATGAATCAGATTACATTAACTTTCATTATGTATTTTCAAAAATTCAAAATACTGATACGGCATGGCACAACCTTTAAAAGATTCATTTCATATCACAACAACTAAATAGTTCCGCTAAAAAGGGAGGAGCAGTTAGAAAAAGAAGTTTACAAGTTCATATGTGACATACAGCAGTCAGCTTGGGAAAACACCCCTGAAGTTAAAAAGAAAATTAAGGGAGTCAACTACCCAAGAGAAATTAGAAATCTCTTGGCAGAAAAAAAGATGGCAATAAAAATATGGCAAAAAACTAGAGCCCCCAAACACCAGATAAAACTAAGCTGAACAATCTGACTCAGCTACTTAAAAGGGAAAACAAAGATCTGAAAGACGAATCTATCAGTATCTACCTCACAAAATTATCTAGTGAAGTCCAATAATGCAGATTCCTCCAATCAGAACAGAACATAAAAAAAGGGGGCAGAAATAATGAAGATAAAGTACGAAGTTTTTTTGAATTCCTGGTAAAAATATTTAAACCACATGATGACCAATTATTGGAAGCCGAAATAATAACTGGAGAGGTTGTACAGGAAAGTGAAAAAACCTTACGAGCAACACCAAAAGAAGTCATGTAAGAGATAAAAACAAATATGAATCCGAAAAAAGCGCCGAGTTATGACCTTATCACAGCAGAAATTTTAAAAGAACAACCAAGGAAAGCTTTATTACAGCTCACCAATATTATAAATGCCGCCTTTCGATTAAAATATGTACCCAGCCTCTGGAAAATTGCAGAAGTGATTATGATTCCTAAACCTGGAAAACCACCACACAAAACTAGATCTTATAGGCCAATGTCGTTATTACCAGTTATGTCTAAACCCTCTGAGAAGTTATTAGTAAAAAGGCTAAATCCGATAATTGAGAGGAAAACCTGATTCCAAATCGTTCGGTTTTCGCAAACAACACTCAACATTAGATCAAGTACACAGAATAACTAATATTATTGAAAGAGCATTAGAGGAGAAAAAAATCTGCTCAACGATATTCTTAGACGTTGCACAGAACTGTACTACCAATGCAATTCACTACAATATTAGAATCATACTTGAAAGATATATTCTTTAGATTGAAATTAAACGGAGTACCGCAGGACAGTGTATTAGGTCCGGTCCTATACCTATTGCACACTAATGATCTCCCTGTATTAGAAAACAATACTGTGGCGACCTTTGTTGAGGGCACGGCAATCTTAGCTGCTGGAGATAGCAACTCAGAATCAACTCAAAATTTACAGTTAGCTAATACTCAAATACAATACTGGACCAAAAGATGGCGAATTAAACTTAACGAAACTAAATCAGTTCACATCAATTTTACAAACAAACGGCTCGAACATATTCCAGTTACAATTAATCAAGAAATAATACCGTATGCCAACACGCCTAAGTATCTTGGCATGACACTAGTTGCAAAACTACGATGGAAAGCACACGTCAAAAAGAAAAGTGAAGAACTAGGGCTTAAATATAGAAAGATGTGTAGCAGCTCGAATATTCGACTCACCGATATTCGATTCTGCCACAAACAAAACAATTAGTGAAATTCAAATATAAAGCAACTTATTTGAATTAAGCGTTCACTAACCCCATCACATATCCATCTATCCAACCACCACTATCTAATAACCGAACCATTACTATAAAACATTTATAGTAAAACCATCGCCATCTAACAACATCACCACGAACAACAATGTTCGGTGATGCAATAATAACCCACTGCACTTAACATAAGTGCAATGTTCACCGTCGCCGGCGCATGTGTTCCTTCAATACAAAAACGAACACGAAGGCGACGTCATCATCACAACATTACCAAACAAACAATAAAAAAGACAACACGTCTTTTTCGCAACAAAAGGCTGCCATTACAAAAATTGCTATTTTCTATTTTTGACCAACGTGTTAACATTTTTTGGTGGTGAATAATTATATATTTAATTTAATTAAATTCAATCATAATAAAATAAATGTAATAATAATAATAATAATAATTGTGCAAAATCAAATTATAAAAAATCACAACAAATAAAAACAAAATAATAAATTGAATTGTTAAACATTATAAATTGTGCACATATAAATTGTTTTATTTGGACTATATATATATCCAAATTGGTGACCACGACGTCGGTTTTTACCGAGAAAATAAAATATAAAAACAATTATTACCAACAATTATCATTCATTCAACCGATACAAAATATAAAAACCAACCACGCAACCGCGTGGGAAGAAAATTGAAATACGTGCCTGCGAGGGATTGGAATTGTAGTACACGTGGCGAAGGGAACACAACCAACCCACGCAACGCGGGACATCGAAGGACGACACAACGGTGAAGCGAACGACCCTCACCGCAACACGACCAGAAGCAGCGGCAGCAGAAACAACAACAGCATTGAGTGGCAAGTTTTTTTTTTTTATAGATAATATTTTTTTTATCTTGCAATTATAATTTTTAAAAATTTTTTTTCATTAATATTTAACGTAGAATCATTTTTATTTTCAAACTTTAACGTAGAATCATTTTTATTTTTCAAACTTTAACGTAGAGTCATTTTTTCTGTACAATTTCATATATATTTTTCACCACCACGTGCACACCCATCCATAGTCTCACACCCTGGTCGTTTTCTCGCTGCAACAAAATTCACCTCGCATGAATTAAGTTTATTTTTACATTTATTTTTTTTAAATTTCAACGAGCCCCCCCAATATAAGGTAGGACGCAAAGGAACTCCATATTCCGGGGGTATCTCGCATCGGGCATTAAGAAGAAGGTGCATCCCGGCCTTCAAACCATTCACTACACGGTAACCATTCCGCTTAATTTTTCATTTTTGGTCAATCATTCTTTTATACGGTAACCATTCCGCTTTAAAGTTTTTTCACACATTTTAAAATTTTAAACGAGCCCCCCCCAATATAAGGTAGGACGAAAGGAACTCCATATTCGGGGGTTTCTCACAGTATAGTATTGTATTGTTGTATTTTTTTTATTGTATTGGTTTGTTGTTAACAAAAGAACAAAATGACAGAAGATGCAAAACATCTATCACAGGACATGGACACCACGCCTGAAGGCGCTAGTCCACAAATAGAGATCGCGGCATCACATCAGCGAATCACAATACAACCTTTCTGGCCACAAAGAGCAAACACATGGTTTCAGCTCGCCGAAATACAATTCGGGCTGCAAGGTATAACAGCTGATAAAACAAAGTACCTGCAAACATTATCAGCTTTGCAACCAGAAACGTGCGATGTGATCTCGGATCTCCTCCTCAATCCGCCGACAACCAACCAATACAATACATTAAAACAAACGCTGCTAGAGCGACTAGCACCATCGGGCGAACGCCAGCTAGAACAATTGCTTTCAGGCCAGCAATTAGGCGACCAAAAACCATCTGACGCTTTACGGCACATACAAACACTGGCTAACAATAATTTTAATGAAAATATCATTAAATCTTTGTGGGTACGTAAAATGCCGGAGTTGATTCGCATAGCGCTGGTAGCACAGCCCGAATCCTCCACGACACAAACGTTAGCCAAAATAGCCGACAAGATGTATGATGTCATAAACATCACATCTCAAAGCGTCAGCCAAGTCAATAGTCCATACCGGCAATCACGTGAACGCAGTGGAGACAGAACTCCCCGTTCAACACAAGCACCAAACACACTCGAAGCAAGACTGTCGAGAATCGAGTCTAGACTCGACGGGCTACTTAGAGGTCGAAGCCGTTCGCGTGGGCGACGAGCTCCCTCACGAAATAGAACCCGCAGTCCCAGCAACAACACGTACCAACATGGTAAATGCTGGTTCCACACAAAGTTTGGTAGAGCCGCCAGAAAATGCACGCCACCGTGCAATTTCAACTCGTCGCAACCATCGACGTCCGCGGCCGCCGTAAGAATGGACATTGACGAACAAAAAAACTATTAGAGTCACGGGTTGAGAGCAACATGCCTCCCCTGACCACAAACACACCCTATACGTCACGTTTGTTTGTGTACGATAGACACAACAAACTCACCTACTTAGTCGACACTGGCGCTGACCTTTCGGTTATTCCAGCAATGAATTACAAATTGAAATATTCATTATCAAATCGAAATTCAAATCTAGTCTTATCGGCTGCCAATGGTTCAATCATCTACACGTACGGCACAAAGTTGCTTAACGTGGATATCAGACTCAAACGAACCTTCACGCACGCTTTCATACTAGCTGCAGTGAACCGTCCGATCATTGGCGCCGATTTTCTAAGCAAATTCGGACTTCTTGTCGATGTCAAACACAAACGGCTGATTGACACAGCTACAAAGCTGTCAATAAACGCCACAATGGCTCGTGTTAACACACCAACACCGATCCATTTTAACATCGACAACGGCTACGGCACTCTGCTCAAAAAGTACCCACTACTTACAGCAGAGCCGAACTACAAAACGCCGGTCCGACACAACGTGGTTCATCACATCGTCACAGAAGGCCATCTTCCCGTGTCGAGACCACGCAGACTAGATTCGGTGCGTCACAAAGCTGCACAAGCAGAATTTCAACACATGGTGGAATTAGGGATTTGTCGAACATCGACATCTTCCGTCTCTTGTCCACTTCACATGGTCAAGAAGAAAGATCAAGACTGGAGGCCATGTGGGGACTATCGGCGTTTAAACACGGTTACGATACCGGATCGCTACCCGATACCCCACATTCAAAACTTCACCATGCACTTGCATGGCTGCAAAGTTTTCTCCAAACTTGATCTCATCAGAGGTTATCACCACATTCCCGTGGCACCTGAAGACGTTTTCAAAACGGCAATCACCACACCATTTGGCCTCTTCGAATACACCCGAATGTCATTTGGATTACGCAATGCCGCGCAAACGTTTCAGCGCTTCATGAACGAAGTCGTTCGAGATCTCGACTTCGTTTTCGTCTACATAGACGACATTCTTGTGGCATCTCAAACTGAGGACCAACACAAACTCCATCTGGAAACACTTTTCCAACGACTTGTCGAGTTTGATGTTCACATCAAGAGCTCAAAATGCGTCTTCGGCGCATCCACTCTTCATTTCCTCAGCCACAAGATCACCGCTAATGGCATCCTTCCGTCACAAGACCGAATCAATGCCATTAAAGAATTCCCAGCTCCAAACTCAATCAAAAGTATTCAGCGATTCATCGGCATGGTTAACTACTACCACCGATTTATACCAAAGCTCGCTGAAATACTCAACCCAATTCACAGCCCCCTGGCAGTACTACTACGTAAGCCCAAAACCGCCAAGAACTTCTCTTGGCCTGACGAATGTCAACACGCATTCACGTCACTCAAGGCTGAATTGGCACGCACAACACTCTTGTCTCATCCACTGAGCGACTCAAAGCTCGGCATAACTACTGATGCATCAAACACTGCTGTCGGAGCAGTCATGCAACAGTACAACGACAAGTGTTGGGAGCCCCTGGGATTCTTCTCAAAGAAGTTCTCGGATGCCGAAAAGAAATACTCTGCATTCGATCGGGAATTACTCGCAATATATCTAGCAATAAAACACTTCAGATATTTTGTCGAGGGTCGGGACTTCACAATTTACACCGACCACAAACCTCTCACTCGAGCAATTCAGTCTAAAACTGAACGCAATCCAAGGCAAGCACGCCACTTGGATTATATTAGTCAATTTACCACGGACATCCAGCATGATCAAGGTACTGAAAACGTTGTCGCGGATACACTTTCGCTCACAACATCAAACGAAACGGCCACAGTCGAGACTCACTTCGACTGCAACAAAATCGCACAAGCGCAAAAAGCAGACTTAGAACTTCAGAAATTACTTTCTGGTTCCACACGTCACACTAGTTCATCACTGAAACTAGAGCTTTTCAAACTACCTGGCCTCGAAATCTACTGCGAAACATCTACGGGTGCAAATCGCCCGTACATCGCAGAGCAACTACGTCGAACCATCTTCGACACAATACACAGTATCTCACATCCTGGTGTCCGCGCAACTCGTAAATTGATTACTGCTCGATACTTTTGGCCCAGCATAAACAAAGACGTGACCCATTGGGCACAATCCTGTTTATCCTGCCAAAAATCAAAAGTCCAGCGACACACAAAATCGCCTCTTGGACAATTCAATATTCCACCTGGTCGATTTGAGCATATTCATTTGGATGTCGTAGGACCACTTCCTCCATCCAATGGTTACTCATATTTACTAACCTGTGTCGATCGTTTCACTCGATGGCCAGAAGCGTACTGCATGAGCGACATGTCTGCAGCAACCATTGCCACCACATTCGTACAAAACTACGTATCACGATTTGGCGTTCCACTTGACATCACCACTGATCAAGGAACCCAATTCGAGTCGAAGCTTTTCTCGGAGTTAACGAAACTCCTCGGCTCACATCGGATACGTACAACGGCTTACCATCCGCAAGCCAATGGCATGGTCGAACGTTTCCACCGCCAGCTCAAAGCTGCTCTCAAGGCCCGAGGCAACACAATTCACTGGAGCTCCGAAGTACCAATCGTTCTACTTGGTATTCGAGCAACGGTTAAAGAAGATCTGAAGTGCTCACCAGCTGAAATGGTTTACGGTCAAACCATCAAGCTACCCGGTGAGTTCTTCATCGAACATCCTCTACCGTCTCCATCCACAACCGACACAGTCATCGACCAACTCCGCACCACCATGCAAAATCTTATCCCCACGGCAACAAGACCAACGAATGAAAGCAACATATTCATTCCTAAATCGCTCAACAATTGCGATTACGTCTTTGTCCGGGTTGATAAGGTACGAACTGGATTACAATCTCCATACGATGGGCCATACAAAGTTATACGCCGCTTACGCAAGCAATTCATTGTCTCAATCAAAGACAAACACCACTCAATCTCCATCGACAGATTGAAACCGGCCTACGGTATTCTCAACACGGCTGATCAAATATCAGCCAGCAAACGATATAAAACCGTCCGGTTCACCGTATAACGTCTCAAAACCTATGGTTTCTCATCTGGAGAGGGGGTACTGTAGCAGCTCGAATATTCGACTCACCGATATTCGATTCTGCCACAAACAAAACAATTAGTGAAATTCAAATATAAAGCAACTTATTTGAATTAAGCGTTCACTAACCCCATCACATATCCATCTATCCAACCACCACTATCTAATAACCGAACCATTACTATAAAACATTTATAGTAAAACCATCGCCATCTAACAACATCACCACGAACAACAATGTTCGGTGATGCAATAATAACCCACTGCACTTAACATAAGTGCAATGTTCACCGTCGCCGGCGCATGTGTTCCTTCAATACAAAAACGAACACGAAGGCGACGTCATTATCACAACATTACCAAACAAACAATAAAAAAGACAACACGTCTTTTTCGCAACAAAAGGCTGCCATTACAAAAATTGCTATTTTCTATTTTTGACCAACGTGTTAACATTTTTTGGTGGTGAATAATTATATATTTAATTTAATTAAATTCAATCATAATAAAATAAATGTAATAATAATAATAATAATAATTGTGCAAAATCAAATTATAAAAAATCACAACAAATAAAAACAAAATAATAAATTGTGCACATATAAATTGTTTTATTTGGACTATATATACATCCAAAGATGTATTGGCTGATAGGAAGGAGCTCCGTTCTATCAGCATACAACAAACTTCAATTATATAAACAAATATTAAATATAATTATATTATTCTCCATAGGGACACTGTTTCAAAGGAAATCCAAAAAACAGCACTGAGACATAGGCAAAGGCTCGAACAACATGTTAACACTGAGGCAACTAAGCTGTTAAACAACATAGATATTGTACGCATGCTCGTGAATGTGCATGCCGATTGGCAGTGTATGGTATTGACCGAGTGATTGCTTTTAATTGGATTAGTTATATGGAGAAAAAAAAAGAAAATATGAAATAGAAATCTTTGGGTTAAGGAATGGTATAAAAAACGTAATGGTTATGGGCATTCGAAATTATTAAAATTATTAGAAAACACATCTATCAACGATTATAATAATTTTCTTCGAATGAGTAAACGAAACCAAATCAAATGGAGTTATTAGGAAAAGTTGAACCATTCATTATTCACCAAATGAACGTTTCTCCGTAACATTATGTTTTTTTGCAACCAGGGATGGGCATTTACGCGTCAACTATTATTTTTTACATTGACGTGTCGACAACCCGTAGATAACGTCAACAACGTAGACAACGTCGATAATGTAGACAATTCCTAGAGTGGTTTTGTCAATGAATTCTAAACTAAAGGGTGACCAAATTTCTTTAGGGACAATTAGCTATTGGTGATAGTTTTATAGAATGTCCGTCAATGCATTTAATAGGTCGATTCTGACGTTAAAACTATTAAGAGTATCACAGCGAAGAAACTTTTTGTTAAAGATTTTTTTTAAGAGAATCTCTTAATTGGTATTCTGTTGGTAGTACTTTTAAAATTTCTCTTAAAAGCGCTCCAAATATAATTCAAAAAAACTGTAGACTTGTCAGTTTGGTGTTTTTGTTTTTTAAAAGACTAATGTGAATTGGATATCATTCTTATGAAGTAAGTAATTTGATAACTATATAAGTAATTTCATAACTAGATGGAAAATATACGTCAAATACGTTCCTCCCGAACAAATCCGAAGCAGCTTGAGACGTATTTATGTTTTCTAGAGGAAAACAGCCAATTCAATGCCGGAAAGAATACTCCGGAAAGTAATAAATATTTGGAGGAGAAATGAAAAGAATTAGCTGGCAAATTAAATTCTTTAAAAGGCCCACTAAAAAATGCTGAAGAGTGGAAAACGTTATCTATGAAATATTTTGATATTTTTTCAGTCTCTCACACATTGGAAATACCAGGTGATGTCCAGAGTCCAGAAAATTAGGGAACAAATTTTATTAACTGGTGGAGAGGAACCATTAACTACATCGATGTCTGGCATCGAAGAACGAGCCCTTAATTTATCCTTAAGAACGAGCCCTTAATTTGTCACGGTTCGGGGAGATGACGCCGTACCCATTATGGGATTTGTAGTAAGATACTTCTTAATAAGAAGTTCTAAGAAGTTCTTATATGAACTATAATTAAGAATTCCTCTTAATCAATTTTAGAACATAAACCAAACGAGAGCTGAGAAGAATTCTGTGGCGGATTCCAGTTTGGCAGTGACAATTCACCCCGTTATACCAATCAACCCTGTGATGGAATCAACGGACTCCATCATAGAAGGAAGTCAAACCAGCCCTTTTGCGGGACCTTCTACCGTACACAGACTCCACAAATATCATTATAGTAATGCGTGTTCTGCCATTTCGGAATGTGTGGGTGAATGAAGCAGAGCAAAGAAATAGTGGAACGACGTTTATTCATTGACCAGCAGAATGCGGATGCCATGACGAAGATGGCAGAAGACTTATTTATTCTTGCCAAACATATACAAAGTAAATAAAATATACACATAAATTTTTTTGTTATAAAATATATTTAATCCTATTCTTTTAATTTTATACCGTTTACAATTCTTATTATAATGTATTGTTGTATTCGTTTCGCATTCTTTATCCGGGGCGTAATGCAATGTTCGGCATTTATTCAAACATCTAAACCGATTTTTTAAAACACCAAGCTCGTTCAACGCTGTTTCGTGCTTTAATTTGAATCTTGTTGAATTTTTGTGTTAACAGCCAGGGTTCCAATGGATAACCGCTATCTCCAACCAACCAATTATATCTGCAGCTATTGTGTTGTCGAATCAGGTTAATTCTGGCCGGTGTTGTTGTCCATATTGTTGAATCATGGAGACTGCCAGGATATTTTGCGTTGACTGACAGAAATTTTAGATTTTAATCTACAATCTACAAAAAGAGATTTAGAATATATCAGTATTTATATAATTTTTTACACTTTTATGTGTTTTTATTTTACCACTTCCACATTAATGCTATAGTACCCCTTTCTGTTCATGTAAAGTCTTGCTGGTCGTTCAGGATCATATATCGGCGGAGCTACAATACCAACGTGCAGCCCCAATCACACCTTTAATACCTTTGGTGTAAATTCTGTAATATGTAATTATTTATTAAAGTTTTATATAAATAATGTGTACAATAAAAGTGTTACCCTTCTTTAATTATCCTCACAAAATTTAATATGATTTGCCATATTCGAGACCATCAGTTCGAATATGTATGTGATATTCCGCGATACACTTGGCAGACTCATCGGAAGCAGATAATTCGATGCTACACTTCTTTGGTAGGAACCATGACCCAAAAAATGTAAAGTTGACAAAACCTGCACCATAATTGTTTAGTTGATTCCGGGAAATTGATATCTTTAAAATATTGAAAAGTTTGTGATGCTTATTTCCACCTATTTGAGTACCTCTTACCTAAACAATTTTTTAAGAGAATGTCACAACTATGAGTATATGCAGAATCGCCAAATTGTCTTACCTAAGAGAAATCTAAGTATATTTTATTGTTAGGACCTCTGTCACTATACGTCAGAATCGCACAATAAGTCTCTTTTCAAAAAGAGCGGAATTTAAAACTAATCGTGCTCAAATACCATGGATCTACTTCAGCGTCATGTTTATCCAATACAAAGGCTCACAAAAGTTCAGACAAAAATGTTAGTAATTTCATTAAAAATAATCCGGGGAACTTTAACTATGACCGTGTTATAAAATTTAATACACCCCACTCCATGGTAAAACGAATTCGAGTTCAGGGGCCTATTCTTGAATCATTACGAACATTTTCGGTACCAATTTAATGTCAAAGTATTACGGAAATCATAAAATGGTATTCTTGAAATTGAATTCCGAAAATTTTCGCCACGGAACGTTACTAAAATATTCGTAATGGTTTTTTCGTTTCTTATTTGATTTTCGCAATACAATTTATATGAAAACAATTTTTGTTTTTTTTATTTTTCATGAGTAAGAGTGAGATAGTTATAAATAGCGATACAAAATTGAATATTTGATTATTGTGCCGTTAGACGTCGAATAGTAGAAGACAACATAATTAATAGACATGCAGAATGTTAAGAGAGGTGGATGTCATATGACACTTGGGCAAAAGTAGTTTATAGTAGACTTCGTGGAAACAAACCCTAAATTAAATAGTGGGAGATTTGATGCTAATTTTAGTTTCAAAGACGCGACAGCTCTATGGCAAAAAATAAACGAGAAATTGAACGCCATGCCAGGCGCCTATAAAGACTGGAAAGGTTGGCGAAAGGTATGAATTATCTTCACTCTAAATAAATATTGTATTAAAAACTAAATATAATTATGACTTCGTATATTGTAGGCTTGGTATGATATGAAAGCTGGCGCTAAAACAAAAAATTCACAAATGCGGAAACATAATTCTGGAACTGGAGGTGGTCAGCAATTAAATTTAGAGATTACACCAATTGAAGGAATTTTGAATTTAATTGGACCAACATCGTTGACAGGGGACAACGACGTTAAATAAAGGCGTTTGCGGTGCCATAATTTAAAATTATTGGAGTTTTAATGTTAAAATTTTATGCCAAAAAGGATGTGTATATGTGCGTATACTTTTATAGTTAATTATAATTTTTTTTCAGGAACATTTTCGAAATTCAGCAACAGCATTAAACACTGATGGGACCAACCAACCATTTGTTGAAATTTTTAATGTGGAACCCATTTTAGAGACAATTGAATTAGGGACAAACACTGACGTACAAATCTCCGTCCCAGCTTCTAATTCCGAACATCCAGTTCGTTCCAGGAAACGAAAGCGTAGAGTGGAAACTACGCTTGAAAATACAAAAGCTGCCACAGCTGCCTTCCAGCAAAAATTCAAGAAAGAATTTGATTTGAAGTCATCGTATTGTGACAAGAAAATAATATTATTGGAACGGATTGCGAAAGCAAAAGAAGAAAATGCAAAGTCTATGGCTCAAATAGCTGAAGCTGCTATGACTGTTGCTTTAGTCTTAAGAGGCGGCTCTCCTAATCTATCCCAAAGCGACGATTAATTGTTGAACGTTTATAGAGTGATAGCCTATAACCGGTCATTTTCGGGTGGAGCAATGATAGCCACATGTGTACAATCTACTGATCCAATTACGCCAGGGAATTGGTAAATGTTGAAAAACCTAAATTAAATAATTAATTGTACAGATCTAATTTATAATTCTTTTTACTTACTCTTGGCGAATACGATTTAGCTCATCGACGCTTGAAGGAAATTTTACTTTGGCTGCAAATAGCCCACTTAAGTGAAATGCATCGGTCACTTCGTGTATCGAGCGACTAACCGAAGCCTGGCTGAGCGCAACGTGCTTATTGTCACCTATGTCTTGCTCATAACTGCCAGTGGCAAAAAACCTTAGAGCACACATTATCTAAAATAATGATATTTTATAATGAGTATTCAAATCATTTGACATTCGACTCTGTAATTACCTTAGTTTCAACAGTTAAAGCAGATATTCTAGTTGGTACTGTTATAAACGGATACAAAGTTTCTACAAGCTCTTCCGCAATTTCCTTATTGACACGAAAGAGCTTCACAAAATTTTTATCGAGTAATTCAAAACAATCAACAAACTCATATATTTGCCGAGTGTTCCCCACATCCATTTCGGCTAGTTCCAATTCAGATATTTGGGAAAGCCATTCCAAATCATCAATTCCAGCCATTAGGTATTTATTACTTTAAATCCAAAATAAATAGTAAATTATTTATTCACAAGTGGGAATTCACACAAATCAACTAATTTAATATTTCAAATTGATTAAATTAAAATTTCAAACCAATTAATCAATTTTATTTATTATTTTAAACCAATCTAGCATACGGTTCACAAAACTATTTATAAAATATATTCACATTTCACAAAAAGTTTGACATTTTTAATCACCTCGTTACGAAATGTCATCATTTTTTATTCACCACATATCGCTTTTCGTAATAATTTCAAGAATACAAATTTAGGATTTCTCTGTTACGATTACGAAAATAGTTTTACGAAAATGTTCGTAATGATACAAGAATAGGCCCCCAGGAAGGCTATAAGTGCTACCGAGTTATTAAAAAGGCAAATCGTTCAGATAACCAACACTTCATGTATATAAACACCAACAAGTTTCCTATTATTGTGGCAGGATTGTACAGTCCACCAAGACATTCTATTAAAAACAAACAATACTCAGAGTTCCTCAAGCGTCTGGGAAAAACGTTCATAATTGGTGGTGACTTCAATACGAAGAATACTCACTGGGGTTCTAGATTAACTACAACTAAAGGAAAATAATTCCTGATTGCCATTAAAGAAAATGTTTGTGGATCCATTTCAACTGGCAAACCAACACATTTTCCAACTGACCCAGGAAAAATACCTGACCTGTTCGATTTTTTTATAACCAAAAGTATTTTTGAACTCTGCTTATTAGACCATCGCTGTACATTTTCATTGCTGCTACATCCCTCTTTTATACTTGATAATTAATTGGCAAAATTTGAACTAATTTGTAAGATGAAATTAAATTAAAAACACGTTAGCCCGAATGCCGCTTGAACTCACGTCCACTAATCAAACGCCCATTACTTTGCTTATTTAACCACTATCGTACAATTTCATTACTGATAAATCCTTCTTTTATACTCACCATTTGAATAGAGAGAAATGAAAAATTAACAGAATCTGATTTGAATTAATTTGTAAGAAATTAAATGAAATTTGTTTTTAGTTTTAATCGAGAGTTCGAGACTTAAATTCAGCTATACCTATTTGTTATACTTTCAGTTTGTATAGGGAAATTTTTTATTTGGACGTCATTCATGTATTGACATAAACTTAAAATTTGTATGGTCAGTGGTCAATAGTGTGGCCCGCCTAGAAAATCGCATCAAGCATTATTGACTGAAACCGAATTTTATAATTTTTAAGAACATAAGCTTGTTAGATTTTTAACTTCTTCGATATACACTTCTGGGAATGTCATCGCATTAAATATTGAACCTGGTACTATGCAGTTCAGTTAAGTTTCAAACGATATTATAATGTTGAAACATGTTTGGTTCAACTCAGCAGCTGTTAACAAATTTCCCAAGTTTCTCAATTCAATTGGAGAGGTAGTAGAGTGATTGACTTTGGATTCGCGGACGAAGGTTCGAGTCTCATTAGCGACGAGCATTTTTTTAATTTAATTTCTTCTGTATTCAAATTGGTTCAACACACAGCTTCTATTAAACATTTTTTTAAGTAGTGGCATGTATACAAGATGGGTATATGGCGATGGTGAAATAAACGCATAGTCCGTTGCCTTTACTAAAATCAATTTCAATATTTTCTATTCAAATGACAGTAGGCAAAGTAAGTGACTTTGAATTTATGGATTTAAGTTTTTGATTTAATTTCTCATGTCAAATTGGTGGTGATGAAATAAAAATAATCCAACTCAGCTTCTGTTGAAAACTTCAATATTCTCTATGTAAAACTGGTAAGTTTAAATAAAAGATGGGTATAGAAGGATAATGAAATCGTACGGCGATAAGCGGTCAGATAAGCAGAGTCCATTGCCTTTTCTAAAATTTTCAATTTTTTTATTCAAATGGTAGGCAGCTATAAACGATAGAAATATCAATATTTATATGTATGGCGGTGGCTCAGTGGTAAAAGAAGCAGTGTGGTTGGATGTTAATCATGACTAGTTTAAGCCTCAATATATATTTTTAATTTAATTATTAGCAAATTGGCCATTTTTAAAACAAAAAGCAATTTTTTTATATTTAATGAGAAATGTGTGGATGCCCGCTAAATTTGTTTACCCTTAATCGAGGTTCGAACACTTCACAACATCCATGATTCCAAATTCTATCACACCGCTTACTTTACCACCTCGCTATTTCCATATATTGATTTTCTGCTATCCTCCTCCTTTATATTTGGCAATTGAAGGGAGAAATTAAATAAATTAAATTAAAAATTATTTAATGCCAATCCTTGGCTTGAACTCAAGTTAACAATTCCAAATGCAACGACTCTGCTTACTGGACCACCGGCGATATACATTTGGAGCTATACAAATCTTTTATGTTTGACAATTCTATAGACAAAATTGAAAAGTTTAGTAACGAGAATTGACAATTCATTACGAGCATACACAAGAGATGGTACTAACATTTTCTTTACGCTCAAATACAACAGATGGCTCTTATACTTGCCGAAAAAATTAAATTAAGAAAGTATTGACGACGTTGACGAGAATTGAACTCAAGTCCACGAATGTAAAAGCAATGTCTCTGTCAACTGCACCACCGCCGAATATACCTAATGCTATACAAGTCTTTTATTTTTACCAATTTAATAGAGATAATTGAAAATTTTAGCAACAGGAATGGACTATGCTTATTTGACCATTACCGAATATTTTTATTACGGTCATACACAAGAGATGGCTATTATACTTTCAGAAATTTTACCAATTTTACAGAAGAAATTAAATTAAAAAAGTATTGCCGCTGATGAGTCTTGAACTCGAGTCCACGATTTCAAGAGGATTGACTCTGCTTACTCGACCATCGGCGTATTAAAATTTGGTGCTGAACAACGATATAAATCTTTACATATGGCACAACTGATAGAAATCTTTACAAAAAGGTTATAACCTTCATTAAAAATAATCCGGGGAAATTTAATTATGATCGTGAAATAAAATTTAACACACCCCACTCCATGGTAAAATGAATTCGAGTTCAGGAAGGCTATATAAGTGCTACCGAGTTATTAAAAAGCCCAATCGTTGAGATAACCAACACTTGTTCGATAAAACAACATTTCTTGCCATTTATTTTTTTTAAAATTAGTCTCTTCTCAAACTCCAATTTTTGGTGACGTGTTCGAGAATATCGGGTGGTATTTGGGGAATGAAACGAGTAATGTTGGCTTCCTTATACTTCAAATCTAGCTGGTTTATTCACATAGACTTTAGACTTCCTCGTATCGTAGCCCCAATGAAACGAGTCTAAAGGTATCACACGATCTAAATAACCAATTCAACGATCCGAACCGTGAAATTAATTGCTCGCCAACTTCTTGGAACCAAATGTCGTCGAGGTCGGGTTTCAATTTCAGGCAGCAAATATTCCGTTATCATGGCGCAATAACGAGCACTATTCACAGGTACTTCGCGGCCGTCTTCTTTTTTTTCTTTATACAAGCGCATAAACCACACCAAACCGCATATTTAGTCACGTATCGACTATGTCAACCGTAACTTGGTCTAAGCGCACGAAACACATTCCTCACAGAACGCTGA
This sequence comes from Tipula unca, assembly GCA_951394425.1. Taxonomy (NCBI): domain Eukaryota; kingdom Metazoa; phylum Arthropoda; class Insecta; order Diptera; family Tipulidae; genus Tipula; species Tipula unca. The sequence goes on from OX596380.1 coordinate 85,170,569, forward strand.
TTTTCGTAATAAAGCTGAACAATTTATAGACGCTATGCCGGGCTCAGTCTTTCCATGATGAAATGGCAAACAATACTGAATAAATAAAAACACGATGACAGTTTGAAACTATTCATTCGTCATTAGTCGAAAAGATACAAATGAAAAAATTACCTTTAGATGAACACTTTTACAAAATACTCTTGCGAACTATCGCATTCGATTTCAAATCGCCAAAATATCGTAGGCTGTTGACATTATTTTAATTGTCGACGTTGACAAAAAATACTGCCAAGTAATCTACGTTATATTTTACGTGCCGACAACCACGTAGATTTCCTGCTTCCAACCGGAGAAACGTTGAGCTTAAATTTTTAACTTCGATAGCACCACAAACAATTTTAGACAATTGATCTTTGTCTTACAAATTTGATGCATCTGTTAAATTCAAATATATTATACTGTGTGAAGGCATGGAAAATGATAATGAAGAAGAATTGTTAAATCGTTTCACAAAGGGGTTGGTGTCTGTACTTTCGCATGACTTAATACATTTTGCATTTTCTGTGGCATGTTTTCATTTAAATGCTCTAAACATATATGAAATAGGACGTCTGAAATAATTTTTCTTGCATTAACTTTTTATTTACTTGACATTTCGCCATATTGTGATGCCCATCCTTTGCTCATCACATCATAATAAAGGAAATTGTTAAATTATACTTATGGCAATTACACATGCCAAATATGAATTTCATGGCTCCTCTGAATACTTAGCTAATGAAACAGGCTTTATATTTGCTTGCATATTTTGGACAACCATAAATCCGAGTTATAGTCGTTACCTAAAATCTCCTAATATAGCATACCCCCAGTATTGGGTAAAATCCGCTTCATGTAATTAAAGTGATATTTAATTACGAGTGTCACACAATTATTTTTAAAGGGTGCTGTAAAGTACATATACCCATATTCTCCGTGTCGCTATCTGAATCTGTTTGGGAGTCGATTCAACGCTAATTGCGAAGTTGGGATCTACTGGACTATTATACACAGCTTTTTGAACTTATTTAAGACATTAACAAATAATTTATATAACATAACCATTTAGTATAGTATCTAATAATAAATTCACACCTTTATGAGCCGTACGAGGATTATTTAATCTTCCTTTTTATCCTCTAAGGTCAGTGCTAAAATCTAAACACCTGTCAAGTGCCGTGAAGGTGAACTTTACAAAGCGTTCATCAGACCCGCGGTTATGTTTGGATGTGAACGTAGGACGCTGACGAATGAGTACGCGAGATGGCTCCTTAATGCTGGCTTGGTCAGGTTCTGCGTTCTGATCCGGAACGAATTGTGCTGCGACCTCTGAAAGGAGAGCCATCATATGGTAGGCGCAGAGGTCGTTGCAGGCGCCGGTGGCTCCACCGTGTAGAGGCTTGACTTGGCTTTTTCAGGCTGTCTAAGACAGTATGAAGACTAAGCTCAGGATTAAAATCGTTGGTGCCGGATTGTTGACTCAGTAAGGGGCCAGTAATGGCCTTTAGAAAACTGTTTATTATTATTATTATGAGCCGCATTATTTGTCTTTTTTATTTTAAATGACAAGTTACGTTTAATTCTGTTATTAACACTAGACAATGTATCATTGTTATTTTATTCACTGTAGAGATAATAATAATTGTAATTGCGGGCATGTTACATAAGCTAAATCATAAAACAAATGTTGAACTTTAGTTAATATCATGCAAACGTAAAAATGATTTGTTTACATTTAAATTCAGTATTTTGATATTTTCACTTTGCAAAACCGACTTATAGCAACTTGAAACAATATGGCGTATTAGCAATTATAGCTGAAAAAGGAAATTTTGATAAAATGGCTTGTTAAGCCATAAGATTTAAAATATGTGTACTATGTGTTTAAAATAAGTGTACATAAGCCACTATCATTTCTTGTCACAGAATTATTTTTAAACATTACCGCCGACAATAAATTTGTTGACCAGGTCGCCACAATGAGCTGAGAATTACCTAATTCAAGAGAAAAAATAATAATTTTTTTATAGAAATAAGTTAAAGTTTTATGTTTAATTGTTGTTTCAATTTTATTTAGATTTTTTCCATTGAGCAGTTGCTATTTTTGCGATTAATTAAATTTAATTAGTTCAAATTTAAATATAGATTGTAAAATGTAAAATCTAGGCTTTTTATATGGTTCGCGATTAATTAAGCTTTTAGCGTTTTTAATATTTCCTCAAACTAAGTCTAATGCTTTATGTCTATATAGTAGTTCATTGATATAATGTCCCACAATCTTAGCCGAGGAATTACACATGATGTATCCTTTAACTAACTGATACATAAAAAAAAACGCTCAAACCTCTTAATTAATCGCGTATCATATAAAAAGATCCTGCATAAAACCTAAACAAACATAATGTTAATACGAAAATTATATAAATTAAAACTAATTAAATTTAATTAAACGCAAACATAGCAGCTGCTCAATGGAAAAATTCTAGATAAAACTGAAACAACAATTACACATAAAACTTGTAACTTATTTATTTTTATAATAAAAATTTTTTTTTTTGCTGTTGCAAGAATTTTATAATTTACCTTTTTAAGGGATTAAATAAAACAACAACACACACAAACACATAATGTGTACAAAAACAATAATAGTAATAAACGTGTGTGTAATTGTATTTTTACGATTTATTAATTCCTTTGATAATTTCTACAGAAAATATAGTCTTAAAAACCAAACAAAGCTTTTTTTTTTTTTTTTTAATCAAATTGAAGGCCAGTTCATGTTTTGACATTTTTTTAAATTAAAAAAAAATATTTTCCGTTTATGATGATATTTTGTTTGGTTAATTAATTATAAATTTTATTTTTTTAAATGTTATGTTAAATGGAATTTATGGAAAAATGTGAGTATATTTTTTGTAATAAGGGAAATGGAGGGAATTTACTACATGTTTGTATTTTAACAAATGGCATTTTTTTTTTGCTTTTTAAACATGATATTAATAATTAATAAAACTTATTTGATATTATTTATAATTTGTAGCGTTTTAATTGACAAATTTTTCAAAACCTCTTTCCTAATTTTATAAAAATCCTTATTTGCTTTATCTTACAAATTAAGAAATTTGTATAGTACCACTGTTTGGCTGTCACAGACACAACTTGAATTTAGCGAATTGTGATCTAAAAAAGTTGTCACTAAAATTAAAATCAAATATTTTGAATGTTAAAAAAATTATAACATTTTCCAAAGCCAATAATGAGACGTCTAATTCTTCAATTTTAAATTCAATTGATATTAAATTTGTTTATTAATCAAACGAATCGAAGGCGAACACAATCCATACTTTATTCAAATTCAAATAGATAATTAAATTAAAGTATAATTTTGACAATAAGGCAGCTATAGCCTTTACACATTAAATTCAAATGTTTAAGTAACTTTTTGTTTTCAAACCATCCGGATGAGTAGTTCTGGCATATTCCTCGTTAAAATTCTTATCACAAAATTAAAACCAATTAAAATTGATTTTATTTTTAAATTTTTTTCCTTATCTGACATATAGTGTAGATAAAATTAATGTTTAATTAATTTTTTTGTATTAACGATAGATATTGAGGTGACGCCAGTAACATCCCAACGAAATCTTACTAGAATTATAATTTTCCAATATTTATACCATTACTTCGTTACAAGTCCAGAAAGTGCTGCCACCAAAATCGATTGTATCTTTAAATTCAACTATCACCGCATTATATTATTTATTACCACTTAAAAAAAATGTCTGTCGTTAGCCAGTAAAAATTAAACATTTATTACTATTCATGGGCAGAATTATGCGACCCTTCACATTTATGTTATTTAATTCTCCCAATCAAATAGCTTCAATGTTAAAATGAACTCCAGTATGTGCTGCCATCTCGATTTTATATAATATATAATGTAACTAATATTTTGTTTGAGAATTTTTATGTGTATTATACTCTCCTGTTGCTAAGTGTTGGGTACATTTTGTTTCCTTACAAATTAAGGGGGAATAAATCGCCCCATGTTTTTTACACGATTGAGAGTTAAGTTTAAGAGCATTTTATTTGATTTTGTGGAAAAGGGGAAATGTGAAACCAATACAACTTGAGGAGAACAATGTGCTCATCTACATACATAATATTTCACTCAATTGAAATCGTAAAATATTTATTTCACTCAAAAAAAAAAACACCATATTTTTTTTGATAAAACATTTATTGTTTATACAATTTTTTATTTTATTTAAATTGTTTGCTTTTTAAATATTTTTTGTTGTTTTTGTCATTTTTTCGTAATAAAAAAAATTATTTTATAATTATAATATATAATATATATTCAAATTTTATTTATTTTTAATTTTTTGCATGTTTATAAATTCCATTTTAAAAATGTGTATCATTATTATTATGTGTTATTAAATTTGTTGTTTTTTTTATATATGTAATATATTTTGATTTATTTTATAAAAATAAAAAGAGAAATAAAAAACAAAAATAGTTTTTGTTTGTCAAATAATAGTAATAATAATTTTTTATGCATAATATAATGATTAAAAAATAATATTTATTAAATTAAATTAAATAATTGATTTAATTTTTATGATCTAATTAAAATTTAAAATTGACATTGGGTTGGTCGAATTTTATATCAATAATAGTATTATGATGTTTTGTGCATTTACTAAAAAATTTCGATTAACAATAATAATTTTTTTTTTAATATGGAATGATATTTAATTAATTGCACAATTTATAATAGTAACAAAAATTATTAATGCACCATTTTAAAATATTATTAATATTGGTAGTTTAATTTTAAATATAATTGAGATCGAAAAAATTATTTATCATCACAGGCCCGCTTTGAAGGGTCAAACTTTAATTGTTTTTTTTTTTTTAATTTTTTATATTTTGATTTAAGACTAGTTTATTACAAACTAATTAAAAATATTAATCCTTATAAACTAAATTTATAATTATAATTTTTTTTATTTTAGATATAGAAAATATTACATAGAAAATTGTATAAAAATGACATTTAATTTAATTATTAAGCAGATTTATTGGTTGAATAATTAGTTTTATATATCTATATATATATATATAGTATGTATAATGTAGACATGTAAAAAATTGGTTTAAACATTTAAATTATTATTTTTTTTATATATAAATATTTTTTAAGTATTGTACTTTCTCATCAGCCCTCTATTTAATTTTATTTTACATAAAATTAAATTTATTAAACAAATTTAAAACGATTTCATATAATGAAATTTAAAATACTTCAAATAAGGCTGGTGAGTTGTTGGAATTTAAATTTAAAAAAAATCATAATTATAATATTAAAAAAAAATTAAAAACTAAAAATATTTCATTATATGTTTATCGTAATTAATCTAATAAAAATTATTTACAAAATAATTGTGTTTAAATTTAAAAAAAATAATTTTTAAATTAAATTAAATTAAACTTTTGTTTTATGTTTTTCCAATATTTAATTAATACATCAATTAATTAAAAAAAATTAAACCTGAGGACACTCGACTAAAAATAATAATAAAATTATTATAATAATTTGAAGGAATGTATATTTTGTTTTCTAAATAAATTTGAAAATTAATAATTCGGTGGTAAAATAAAAATATAAGAACTTACATTATTTTATAATATTTCGTGTTCAATTTTTTTTACAAAAAATGTAGTTTTTATTTTTAATTTAAAATAAGTAATAAACTAATTTTTGTAAACTCTTTGGAAAAAACACGTTTTTTTTTGTTTAATTTTGTTAAATAATTTAATTTAATTTTAAAAAAAATTTAATAATATATAATAATAATTAAGTAATAATAATAATAATTAAAAAAATATTTTTTAATTTTTATCACATTGCGCTTATTATTTTACATATTTTAACAAATTTTTAATTTTTTTAATAAAAATAATCAAAATAAAAAAAATTATTTATATTTAATTTTTATCATTATTTATTTGGTTTATAAATTTTTATTCAATTATTTTTATTTTATACATATTTTATCATTATTTTTATCGTTTTTTTTTTAAATCACAATGCGCTTTAATGAGCATTTTTAAAAATTTTTATTTTTATTTTAAATTAAAAATAAAAACTTGAAAAAAGAAATTATATTAAAATCATAATACAATATTAAAAAAAATTGAACACAAAATTAAAAAAAAATTAAACTAAACTAAAAATGGTATTTAAAATATATTTGTTTAAGAAAATAAAAAACTTAAATTTATTAAAAAAATGAATTTAATTAATTTAAAAAAAAATCACAATCGCTTTGGATGTTTATAATGTTTAAAATAATTATTTAAAAAAAAAAAATTTTAACTGATCTTTTTATATCCTCTCTCCAATTTCGTTCGAAAATTTTGTTAAAATTATATAAAATGTTAAAAAAAATTAAACTAAATTAATAAAAATTAAAAAATTGTGGCAGCATTTTTTGAGTCCTATGTAATTTTAATGGCAGATATAAAAAGCGAGAAAACAATTGAAGAACACATAAAAAAAAAAATTAATTTCGTGTCACCAGTATACCACAACCAACGGCAATAACGACGGCTGTAACGACTGTCGGCCAAGCAAATGTTTGCTCCTTTTTTTTACGACGCGGTGGCACTCGCCCCGGAAACATTTGTAGTCGTTCACGCGCAGCCATATAATTGAAATGCTCATCGATGTCATCTGAACCCGATGAGGTATCAATATCACCAGCATCATAATAACAACTATCTTCATAATCATCTTCTCCGGTCGATGATAATCGATTTCTAAATTAAATCAAAAAAAAAAATCCTCGCTTAACATTTTTACCACTTTATCCCTTATAAAAAAAATTAAATAATTTACCTTCTCGGATAATCGAACGGATGCGAACGCGTTCTAGGTGTTTGAGGTGCAGAACGTGATGTATTTGCGGACGATGTTGTGCGTGGAAAAAATATTTCACCATAATGCCCTCCTCCAGTATTATTTAGTAGTGTGTTATGATTTTGATATGGACTTACATTATTACTGTTATTATTACTATTTGTACAGGACGGACTTAATGGTGGATGTGGAAAATTTGGTGATCCTAACAATTAAGAAGAAGAGAAAAAAATCTCGTTAAGCAACTTCTTTTGTTTATTAATATTAATTAAATTAATTAATTAAAGCAAATACAAAAAATACGATTCACAGAAAAAAAAAAAGATATCCTTGGCCGTAATTTAATTTATGTGCATTTTCAATAAATTACTCAAATACCAGGAAGTGATTTTCCATGGTCACGATTTTCTCGATTGCATCAAACATGCGTGATAAAATATATTGTATGTATATACACAAAATACACGTGGAATTTCGATGCGTAAAATATTGTTCTTTGTGAATCATATTTTTGGCGGGAAAATTATAAAACTTAATAATTAATTTAAAAAAAATAAGAAAATTACATTTTAATTATGTTAGTTTTTCTATTATTTTAGTTTTTTTTTTTTTTTGGTTAGTTTTGGAATTATAAATGTGTAACTCCAATGATGAAAAAACAAGAAGTAAAAGGACACCAACCTCCGATACGATAAAGTGCTTCGTATAATACTTGAATTAAATGTTCGCTATTTAGGCGATTGCTTTCGGTATTATATGCATTGGGACTTTGTTGAAATGATGATGAAGATGAAGCTGATGAAGTACTAGCAGTCGATGCTATATTTGGTGTTAATGATGGTGAAACTGGAGTTGGCAATGAATTATTTCGATTTGTCGTATTCGCATTAATACTATTGTTATTATTAATTTGGGTCGGTGAATTTGTTTGTGAGGATTGGGCTGAATTTTGGCCCTCCTCATCTGGCACATAAAAAGGTCTAGCCATTTTTTCAAAATGTTATTTCAATATTTCTCTCGCGTATATATAATTAATTTCAACAACACTTTAAATTATTTTTAATTTTACAAAAATAATAAAACTGTTTTAGTTTTTATAACTATATGTATATTATTATATCACAATTTTATAGAAATCACTTTAACTTAATTATATCGAATTATATGTATGTACGTTTTAATCAGGACTTTCGATTAAATAAGTTTTATCCATTGTCAAATTGCATTCACTATTTAAAAATTCAGTTTTATTTTCACAAAATCACTTAAATTTTTTTTTAAAACACAAAGTGCTAACTATCGTGATTTTTTTTATTATATAGTTCACTAGAATATTATTATATTTTAGATCGATCGATTTTTTTCGAAATTATTTTATTTAATTTTTTTCTATGTTAAAGTTTTTATTTTATAAAACTATACTACTCGTACAAAAATATAAAAAAAACACAACAGTTAAAAAAATCACGTCTTACTCACTTCGTAGCTATTGAACAACTGACTTACATGTTGTATGCTATGAAAGTTGTTTAATCGACACACAGTAAAAATGTATAACAAAACATAAAATTAAAAAAAAATACTTAAAATAAAATGAGATAAGATAAATAGTTCTCTCTCGTTTTAACCACTGTGTGGTGGTGTGTGTACGAACGTAATTCGTAATTCAATTCCGTAAACAATAATATTACGACGACGGTAAATGCGGTAGTCGAGTGTAAAATGTCACCCTCTTTTATTTACTAATGTAAACCTCATACACACGAACAATTAATCGCTCTTTCCCTTTTACACTCGCATAATCTCCCTAAAAACATACAAAACTCGGTTACTATATATATACTATATATACAAAATATAATACTACCTTGTTGCATTATTTTGCTACTCTATTGAACTATAAATGTGATTTCCCCTTAATTTATTGGTTTTGACGCGGTGTGTGTCTGTATGTTGTGTGTGTGTGTGTGTGTGTTGGATCAAAACAAAAGATATTCGAATTTGATTTAATGCAATAAATTTAGCAAGGGTCACTTAATTAGAAATGGCCAAATATATGTTCTAATGTATATCTTTTAGTATTTGAGTAATGAATATGTCATCGATAAAGATAATTCGAATAAAATCGGGCAAATAAAATGACATTTTTTTATCTAATCGGACGAACGATTTATTTAAAGAAATTAATTTTAAATATATTTCATCATTTTAATTTCGATATGATAAACTACGATTGTATTTATATTGCAGATTTCGTATATAGGTCAAGTACAAATTAAATCATATAAATTAATAAGTCGGTCTATGTGAGATCCAATCACTATAAAATTTAATTTTAATTAACCAACCCGAAATCACCTCTAAATCCGAACCAATCCAATTTCTTTATTATCTATACGACGAGTATAACATTTTAACACAGTTAACAGAAATCATTGTACGTGTATGTTTTTTTTTTTTTTTTGGAGTGGGGGACAAAACTATGTATTAGTCACTACTAGCGTATATTATACATAACTAAACTGTATATAAAAGTATAAGCTAAACAAAGCGCGCGACATGCTGACTGTAAATTTTTGTTTGTATTTTTATTTTATTTTTAAATTTCTCTGTTTTGATTTTGTTATGCAGTTCTTAAAGAGTCTATTTACATACAGAGTTGAAGGGGAAATAGTTTTTTTAAAAAAAACACGTAAGATTTAACTGAGAATATGAGAAAAATCACTCAAATATTTTTTGTTAAGTTTAAATTAGAAAATATTGTAAACTAACAAAAAAAAAATAAAAATATATATTATAGGCAGGCGTTAAAAATGATTGTTGTTGGTTTGACTTTTTTTTATATTTTTATTTAAGGGTAATAACCTTATACATATATGTATGTATTATTATTATATATTTCTTGTTTGTATATATCCATTTTTAGTCGGTCTTAAATTACTTCTTACTATTATATTATTATGATGATTCTTCTTCGTTTTGAAGATAGTAAATATTAATATAATTTAACGAAACGAAATAATAAATATTAATTGTTATAAAAAAATAGTGAAATATAATAAATTTATTATTAGTAGTAGTTTTATATATAGCTAGATTTGCACATGATATAATTGTTATATGTAGTTTTTAGTACGTACATTAATTCCTATAAGGTGTGAATATTTATAAATCTAATATTTTAAAATTGAGGAAGCGAAATATTTTGAAAATAATATTAGATTTAAATTTTAAGGTCGATTAAATTAGTCTTTTAATTAAATGTTAAATACATAATAAAGTAATTGAGAAAGAAATGCTGTTTAAATATTAGTAGTTCAGCATTACAATAAATACAGTTTGACTATTATTTCAAGATACATTTTAAATAAAATTTCATTTGGACTGACTGCTAAAATACTTTACACTGTTCTGGTTATTTAACGTTTAAGGAAGAATAACAGTACATGATTGAACAGTAGTTTGATTGATAATTGATTAACATTTGCTTGAAATTTCGCAAATGAAATTATTATTAGGTTTAATTTAAAATGTTTAAAAGATTGAATTAAATTTAAACAATTTTTATGAAACATGAAACTGGTGGTTGTGCATACTTTCAATCTAATTTCGCTTAATTAAATTCTATGTCTTTATTCGATAATTCTTCAGCATAAATTGTAGCCACTTGTTACGAGGTGATTCGCAATTGAAAAAAAAATTCAGTGGATTTTTCCTATAAAAATTTCAGGAATGTTGTGAAAGCATATATTTCAAAATTTTAAGAAGTGGAGCCTAAATTAAATCGCTAGTAATTCGTCAAATACACTAGTGCACGATTTATTCGGTTTATGTATTTTTATATTTTCGAACTTAATGTTCCCTTAAAACATTCTTGGAAATTAAATGTTTGAAAGCAGGGCTGGCATGTTGTAACATTACCATTTTCGATATTCGATAGATGTTTGTCTCTCTATTTTTAAAAACAAAATTGTACGCTATTGCATATTCAATGTTGAAATTCCCAAAGTGGGCATGGCCTGCTCGATTCTATTTCTGTATATACATTCATTCGATAAAATATCGTCAATTTTTTGATTTTCTATTAATAACGAAATTAAGAAGACGAGATAGAGTGCAAATTTATTCGAAAATGTATCCTTGCAAAGATAGACACAAAGGACTATCGATTATAGAAATTGGTGATGTTACAGATAATTTAAATGGTACTAAAAATGGGTTCGCCAGTTAATAAATACTGTCAACAATTTTGTTAATTTAGTTCGAAGATTTTTCAGTTAGTGAAAAACTTTAATTTTTGATGAAAAACAAAGCTATAGGGATTGTTTATGTTCTTTTGCTTTACAATTTACATTTCAACGCATTCTATGATCTTATAATTTTTTAATCTGTTGTTCGTGGTAGTAGTGAGCAGGCCATCTTCTCAGAATTTTCTTCTGGAATATGTCCTTACATAAGGTGCTGGCCATTTCTCAACCGTGCCTTTATTTAATGTTCACATAGCTTTTTATTATTATTTTGAAAAGTAATGTAAAATACAGAAAGTTAAAAAAAAACAAATTTAACAATAAATTTGCAAAGAAAATGAATTATATGTGAATAATTTTTGAAACACGTCGAATTTCGGCAATTCCGATATTTTCAACTGGATTTGTTGCATTCGGCATTCTATGAATAATATGTTATATTCCATCGGAACCTGTAGTAAGAACAGTATACAGATTAAAGATATTTGTAAATCAACAATTGGCAAGGTTATATATATAAGGGGAGTGTTATAGTTAAATCTTCATTCTGATATTTTCTAAGTAATTTACGCTAATTTAATTTAATTTATTTTATTTAATAACATTAGTGATTATTTTCAATTCAAAATACTAAAATATGGAAGAAAATGATAACTATGTATATTAGCATATTAAATTAGATAGGCTTGGTTAAATTATCATACGCAAAATTGATAAACATTTCTACAGGATCTTACCCTTAATTCAATAAGGTATTCCACGAATTAATCTTTTTATATATAATGTAATCAACTAAAGTAACGAATTATGGTGAGTCGATTTATTCCAATAAAATTTATATTTAAACAAAACGGAAAGTGGAATCCTGGATCAGAAAACACAAAAATCAATAATTGAGACAAACTTTTAAACTTGTAGACGAAAACCTATCTATATAAATATAATTCAAATCAAATATTAAAATAATCGAATTCGGAAACTGTGATTATTTAAAATTAAATATTGAGATGAGTTACTATAACTATACTTGAACATTTCATTATAATTAAAAAAATCATTACTCGACTTTTGATTCCCAAAGAAAGGTAATAATAATTGCCAGATGTGTACTTTATTAGCAAAGTACACTTTCATGGCCAAGCGTTCATAGCGACGTCGCTTTTTGATCCTTCAATGTCGGCTCTTCCTATCATTGTGAAGCAAAATTCACCAAGCGTTGGATTGTTCACCAATGCAAGAGAACGTGAGCTGGGTTTAGACCGTCGTGAGGCAGGTTAGTTTTACCCTACAGATGAGTTGTTGTTGCGATAGCATTCCTGCGTAGTACGAGAGGAACCGCAGATACGTCCCATGGTTCAATACTTGTTCGAGAGAACAGTGGTATGATACAACGTCCGTTGGATTATGCCTGAACGCCTCTAAGGTCGTATCCAAGCTAGTCTGCAACAATAGAAATGGGGCACTAAATACATTGTTAGGCTTAAACTATTAACTAGAAATGTAGGTTTACTTACAATTCGATACTATATGGTTTATTTGATGCCATTGAAATTCTTTAATCAAAGATATCTATTAGTTATTATCATGCTTATAGATATTATCGATTATGTTCAATTAAATAATTGGTATTAACAATTTTTGAACCCAATTGCAAACGACTCTACCCGACTGTACAAATGAAATACACTAGTTGACTACCCTAACCGACTGGATAAATAGAATACCCTACCCGACTGTACAAACGAAATACACTAGCCGACTGGATAAATGAAATACTCTAACCGACTGAATAAATGAAATGTATTAGCCTTAGGCTTGCTGACATGGTATGTTTACTCAAGGGATCCCTGATATGGTATGTTTATAAAATATATCTTAAATAAAAATGTATCGACAACCTTTCTCTTCGACTGTTTGAATTAGACTGAATGATTGTACAACAACAAATCATTTTCCATGTATTTTGTTTTTGTAATTCGAAATTACTATATAAACTAATGGACTCCCGCGCGAGGCCCAGTCCTATTCCGATACTTGTGAGGAATAGAACTATTCTTTTTAAAACTCCTACTCGTATCTACATAAATTTTTTTTTTTAAACGAATTTAAAAAATCCCTAAATATTTTGGGAGCGATAGAAAATTATTTTTCTAGTGGATCGTCTTTGAATTTAAATCCTGAAAAGGAAACTCTGATTTTCTCGGTTTAAAATTTTTTTTTAAATGAGCATTCTTGTTTGTTAGTCTTCTTTCATTTGACATGGGTTTTAGAAATTTTTAACATTTTCATGATGATCACGAAATATATTTTGACTGATGTTAGGCCTCCTAAACAATTTTTTTTTAAAATTCCAACGCTTCATGTCTTAAAAATCAAGTGTTTTCATATATATGAAAATTTATTAAATTCAGAGGAATATTTTTTTACGAAAATTTCCATACCCTACCTATCGATTTTGTAAAAAGTAAACGTGGTAGTGGTTTTTTACGGGTTTTTTTCGGACAAAATAGGCTGAAAATGATGAAAATTTTGTTAATAACGAGCTAATATACAAGAAAAACCCATTTGTTAAAAACGAGCCCATTTGTATAACAAATCGGTATAAACTCTACAAAATTGGTTTTGCCAACAACACATAGTGTTCCCAAGCAGTCACCCATCTCAGTACTAACTACACCCAATAATGCTTGACTTCGGTGATTTTTAATAACCATCCATAATAAAACTAAAAAAATGCATAAAAAGTTATATTTGCAAAAAACAAATACCATTCAAAACCATACATATGTATAACACCAAACTTATATAAAACTAACAAAAACTTACAAAAAGTAGTTTTGCCAACAAATAGTGTTGTATTGTGGCCCCTTAATATTTCGTGTTAAAGTACACATTTAATGTGTGCAAAACACAGAATGTCTAATGTCTATGTTACAAATCAGATTTTAGAAATCTTTTAATTAATTAAATCTTTAACTTACAAAATTTTAAACACAATCGTATTCTGAATTATTTTAAATTTCATGGCTACTTCACTTAAGACCTTGTTGAATTTGCTGAGTTTCACTTAACGAGTGAACGAACATTGTAATGCGACTGTGATTTGTTAATTAATTAAAATAAAATTGAGGTGCGTAGAATACTAATTTTGATCTAAGACAATTTTCATAAAAATATCATAAAAAAACAAAATTAGTGAATCATCCTTTAAATACATTTTTGTCACGAGTTATCTATTATAGGCAGAGTATTTTGTATTCTGATTTGATTTTGCTTAAAAATTCGTAAATTCTCTCTAGGGACTTATAGGTTTGCCCGGATGACATCAACACTGCGATGTTATAGTTTTTTGGGACTTTGTTTCGATTCTTGGTTATTTCATCAAGACACTAACTGCTAATTTAATTATACCGACGGGAATTGTTTACTTTAACTTTGTCATACTTAAAAATTCTGATATAAGGTTGCTGTAATGCTATATACGTTATGTGTTTTCAAATTGTTTACTTAATCGATCTTGTAAAATTCCAGAAGCCAAACAATAATTTTCTGATAAATAATAAAAAAAATATCAGAGAAAGTACTAACAATGCAAGACACATTCCATCAATGTTTCCAAACATTTTCATATATGTACATATTATTCCTCTTGATTCCCGAATGAACCCAAAATAAAATATAAAACACAAAAAAATAGGTCCATCCCATTTTTTCCCGCAACTTGTTCGTATATTTTCCTTGAACCAAACATTTTATCCTTTTTCTGTCTATCGTGTACATCGAATTATATTTCCTCTATTGCTCCACTCTTTCAACTCGGGGAGAAACACATAAAAAAAAAAAAAATAGGATCAACCCTCAATTTTGTGTTTTAGTATTATTGTTTCCCTATTTTTTTTCGTCTAACAAATAAAATTTTAGCAGGATATTTTTTTATTTGTGTTTCGGGAAATTATTTCAATTTTGGTCTACTGTTCTGTCTTCTATAGTTCTATACGAATAATATGTAGTAGGACTAAAACATTTTTTGTTATTTGTATTAACCCTCCTATTATGAATTGGAAACAGCTAAGAAAATTTTTCGGGTATAAAATAGGACGACTCATATTAAAATAAAAGTTGAACGTGATTTTCGGCGCCTTTACATTTAACGAGGGAAAATACATTTTTTCTGTATAAAACAAGTAATAAGGAAATGTAAATAAAAAAAATTTCTTGGCTGTACCTAATAAAAGAAGGGCGGGAATTTAAAGACGTTTATGAAATAAGGAAATTGTATATGTTATGCGTAAGAGAAGAACAATTGTGACTTACATAATTCCGTTGTGTTGTTGTTGCTTATTTTCTATATCTTATGTAGTAGAACAGCACAAGGATAATATACATATAGTTCAACAATGAATATTTTCTTGAAACTCGTACATACATACATGCTAGGTATATACATATATGCAAATTTGATTATAATTGTCATTATTTATGAATAATTGAATTACAATTAGTATGGTGTGGAGATAAAAAAAATTGTGTAAATTTTTCAAGGTTATGTTAGATTGATGTGATTGTATAATCACTGCTGTTTGTTTTTTCATACACGATAATAAAAACTACGACGTAAATTTCATTCAAAGATACCAATTCAGTTCGCAGTGTAATGTTGATTCTATTGACCTTCTAACACCCTTATTTATCAATTAACGTACCGTTGGTGCTCTTTCTTTGCTCTGAATAATTTAAAATTCTTCGAATTATATTGTTAAAAATAACATTATTTTGAAAAATTATCACAAATTGATATCAAAGCAGATTAATTAGATTAAACTAAATAAATTACCTAGTGCATATATTATTATTATTCGATTCTATAAATAAACAATTAATTAATAAAAAAAACAAAATAATCAATGAATTTTATAGTGTTTTAGTTTTTTAACAATGGAAATGATTAAGAGCAGTTGCACCTACATTAGTTATGTGATAACACATCAAAACATCATGACTAAATATAGCGCGCGGAATATTATTCGACAGATTAGGCAACATAGAATATTAGGAAATTGTATTTATATGAATTAAATTGACATTATAGAAAATACGTACAATATATAAATATGAATGTAAAATACATATGTACATATGTATACATATATAAACATAAGATTGTGATTCGAAAACGATAACGAGATGTAAAGGAGAGAAAATTATGTACATATAGTAGAAATAACAAAACATGTGGCAAATCGTGATAATGCAGTTGTTATATAATCATAATATTTACATTATAAAACAATAACCTACAAATAAAAAGAAAATTTAAATAAAGTAAGAATAAGATTAATGGAATATAATTGTACGGCACAGCTAAAGATGATCGAATAATACGATGATAGGAATAGTTTTTTTAATCGTAGTTTTGGAGGATTTTTAAAAGTGAACCAAAAGAGATATATCTCGTTGAAAAATACAATGTCAGTATTGTCATCAATACTGTTTATCACACGGAAATAAAATCACGAATAATAATAAAATAATTGAAAGATAAAATATGAAAATATCATATCTAATCTTATTTATAATAAAAGTGACATCATAGTCGAAGCCATCATGTTCTGGGAATGTACAATACTTGAGGGGTGAATAAAAAATATAATATGATTGGCGTTCGTGATCTTAGACACACAGCTATAGTTCTAATTATGGTAATAATTTTAGTTACATCATTTTGACGTTCTGTGCCAAACTTATAGTCATGTTTTTTCGGGTTTCACAGAACACGAAAACAATTGATTTTTTTTTCAATTTTATTTAAATATTCTAAATAAACAATTATTACAAGCTAGTCACCTGGGACCTAGTTCCCACTGGTGTTCCATAGTGTCTGATAAATTGAATTAAACCACATCGTTATTGTGGATTTTAGATCAGCATTACGCTGTTTACACGAGCAATTACACCAGCTCAAAAGGTTTAGTTCGTTTGAGCCTGCGTACAATATCTGTGTTGTTTAACAGCATAGTTGCCTCAACATGTTGTTCGAGCCTTTGCCTATGTCTCACTACATTCTTTTGGATTTCATTTGAAACAGTGTCCACTTTAAGGTCACTATGGAGGTCTCTGTCTAACATACCATGGTGCATCAACGATGTTCCTTAATACTTTGTTTTGAAATCTTTGGATGATTTCCACGTTGCTCTGTTTGGTACAACCCCAAGGTTGGATACCATAAGTCCAAACCGGTTTTAATATTTGTTTATATAATAGAAGTTTGTTGTATGTTGATAGAGCATTTTTGAATTCATGAAAAAAAAACAGCATGCTTATGCACGCTTATGCATTATCACTATTGTGACACCAGGCAAACAAAATGGAGAAATTAAAATAATTGTAAATTTATATTCGACCAAAACGGTATCAAACTAACCGATAAATTGTGATTAATGAACAATTTATAAATAAAAAATTAATAGCCGTTATCGGTGGCGAATTAAGAAGAAGTGGCAGCAATTTTAATTTAAAAGTTTTGAATGGCAACAAAGATGGTAATTCTGAAACTATAGAATGGAGATATTGGCAGTTCAAACGCATTAATCGCTCGATGAAAATAATTCGGAAGAAGGTAATTTCGAAAATTGATAATCTACTCGTATAATAATTAATTAATTATGCCGTTCATTTCATATTTTCGGGATATTCGGGATCAGCAAACAAAACGAATTTATTGTTGACTTTGAATGTAAATAATTTTAAAGAAGTTGAGCTGATGGAAAAGTTCCGTAAGAACGGGTAATGTGGTAATTTGTTACCGATCAGGTAAAAAAAATATAATTAGTTTACTTGATTGCGGAATTCAGCTGAAAACAGAGTATAAATGTCTTATGCAAAGAATAAAAAGTAATCGACAATAACTCAACCAGCGATGTGGTTTTAAAATAACGGGGGCGGATAACTCCAGCACTCAATGCGACAAACCGGCCCACGATGCAAAAGCGATGCGGTTTACAATGAGATAATGGTCACTATGGATGATTTTTATATTGTTACTATGGAGGATCCTTAAACATCCAACTATTTAATATTGTACCGGGTTTAGAACCTGACAATTACGTTATTAGTATCTCAACACGACCTTCCTTTGTATTTGGAATAATCGCCGCAATATATTTAGTATATACGTATACATTCACCGAGATCAACCATAACATCAGAGTCAGACATTGACTTAGAGGAATTGAGTTATGGAAACCATCAGCAAGTGACAAAGATAAATAGGAGGCCACGGATAGGTTCAGGTAGTATAATGGAAATTGACTCGGTTACAGACACCTGGTATAACCAATAGTTAGTAACACAGGACGATACAGTTCTAATCTACTTTTATAATTTTTAACAGGATCACTGGGCTCTGAAATAAAATTTATTAGTTTGCTGGATCAGACTTATGAGATACTCCTGAAAATTCCACTCAAATTAGATACGATGTATTTTATTCTGCATTCCAACCTTTAATTAATTAATTTAATTTAAGTTTAACTGGCAGAGACACTGTAACGAATGATAATTAGACCTCTTCTTCCAACCCTCGTTTTATACATATGTATACCCATTTACCCCTTGTTCATACTCCATATACCTATTCAGCCAACCCACTTTCTTCCTCCCTAATATTCAAGTAACAATTCTTGACAGCAAAACTGACCTCTGTAATAAAATTTATTAGTATACTGAATCAAAATTAGGAGATACTTCTGTAAATCAATTCAAATTAGTTCGAATTTACTATATTCTGAATTCAAAGCTATAATTAATTAATTAAAATTTAAGTTGCAGAAAACATATAATTTAGTTCAATTTAATATTATTAATTCCATATTTGTTCTGAGGTAGACCTGTAATGAATAATAAATAGTGTAAACACTGCCACCATCTGCGTTTAGCACCCGTTCACATTCTCTCCGCCTCTTAACCCTAGCTAAAATTCCCATCATAAAAATACTACTCTACAACACAATGCAATATATCCATATTACATTATCGTACAATTGAATTGATATATTTGTACGAATTTCAATCTCAATGTTTAATATCATATATTTCGTTAAATTGGTGAATATATAAATCGAGTCCGGTGATCAACATTTACCAGATTAACACCAATTATAGAAAACGCCACGCGGCACGTTTAATTCCCTACAGGAAGAAACAGCTTTGTTTAAAATGATTCCTCGTCAAACGAGAATATTTTACTGCATCCGTCAAATGAAAAGTGTTCTATGATGCTGATGAGTGAAAATAAATGCGTATATTCTATGAGACCCGCTGAGTTACAGAACTTCTTTTCATTTTTTTCAGCTCGTTTTTCACAATCGGCGTGAATGTATTCCACGTTAAATACCAGTGCTTAACACTTCTGTTCAAATACAATAAAAGGTTTTTAAAACTTTGGTAATAAATTGAAGTATTTTTGTATTTTACTCAAAATGTAAAGATTATAATTCAAACTTTCCGAAATGACCGTTTCTTATAACTAAAAATCGATTGTATTTACACATGAAGCACAATCATACTTTTATGTGTTCACAAATATCATATAAACTAAAAAAAATAGATAAATCCCATATTTTCATTAAATTTGAAAACGTTTCAAAAATTTAATTCCTCAAAGTTGGTAATTACTACCTTTATTTTTGAGTTAAAAAGGAAGTAAATAATTAGGGATCACCTGTTAACTAAAAGATTCATTGTTCCGATGTATGTTTAAGAGAAATAAGTAATTACATACTAATTAATCGCTTATGAGTTTATGAAGTAAATATAACATACATATACATACATACATATCAAATGATCAATACTATTGTGAGTAATTTATCAAAAAAAAAATTAATACCAATGTGTGATATCATAATAATAATAGTGTGATCGCGATTTTTATAGTGAAATCGATAATCATTTTTTCTTCCAATAGTTCTTCTCATCAGTTGTATGTACCATAATAAATAATAATCGTACAAACACACACCATGAAAACGAAGAAGAATACAACAACTACAAGAAAATTAAACATGATCGTTGATATATTACACAACAATCGCATCACAATATGATCTTTTCAACTTGCAACCTTTTGATATGTCTCTCTGTTCGTTTGTTCTTTTGTTTTTATTAAAATACTTCCCTTCGCCCTCCTTCAAGATCTCTATATGATTTGTGTTTGTTTTTATACATACATACATATATAATGTGTATAGCCGTATATACAGCTCTTGGATTGGTTGTGGTGGTGGTGAGTTGTAGTTTCTTTACGTTATTATGTCTTCTCGATCTTCTCGAAGTGCACGATCAAATTTAATGATCATTATAATTTATGACGTCAGAAACCTGTATTTTATGTGTATTTTAAATAATAATAATAATAAAAAAAAAACGTACGTTTACTTGTGTATTGAAACATGTTTGAACATGATAATTTTTTTTTATTTTTATATTAATTTGATTAAAACGAAATTATATAATCTGAGCATAATCACTGGCTGTGCGTTTAGACTTTAGGCCAATATCCTATTATAACATTTGCGAACTAATTACTTGTGCATTACTATGTTAAGTGAGCGAGTATGTATTATCATATTTTACAATTTCTTGTTATTTGCTTTATGTTGTATTTGTATTTGCACAGCCTGTATGTACTCAATGTTTAGTCTGGTGGTTGTGTACGATGCTCGCTTAAATTTGGATTTTAAATTAATATTAATCTTTTGATTTTTTTCCTCGCTCCGTCTTCTTCGTTTTGTCGTAATTATTCTCAAGAAGTGGGTGTGTTTGAGCTTTGAGAGCTCATGTCGTGTTGTATATTTAGTTGTTGTTTGATAATCGTAATCGTACAAACTTATATAAAGTAAACCTAATAAATATAATAAAGACTGCGTTGTTAGATTATTATTTAATATTTTATGTACATATAATATACATATGTATGTGTGAAATGATATTGTTTACTTGTATTTTTTTTTGAAGTTTGTTAATTGCGCAAATAACAAAAACGCTGAAAAATTTTGTGACATGTATTTGACCACAATACACATACTATGTACATATATTGTATAGATTAGAATTTTATTAAAATGTAATACATATTTTTAAATTATATTGTATGTATTGTAACATTGGCCTTCGAGCTGATTTATATGTACATATATGTATGTATATGTAAGTACATTTATATACAAATCTAATAATTACCGTTAACCGCGCTATATTAATTAAAAAAGATCTATGACCAATAATATGGTTATGAGTAATCTCCGTAGCGAACAAATTGAATGCATTTTTTGTTCTTTCTTACCTTACAGCATCTCATTAATAATAAATACCAGCAGAATAAAAAAACAAAAAAATCTATATCGAAATCGACACATAATTTTGCATGACTAACACGTTAAGAAAGTCTAAAATTGGGATGATTCATGTTTATTTATCGATTTGATTTTTGGAGGCAGGTATTATTGCTTTCTGTTTTACTAATACTACGTGGATCAATACTGTATAGAAAACTGAATAAGACAGAACTCAGCGTACTGTATTTATAAAATTTAAAATAAAAAACTAAAATGAAATTGTATTTTGCTCGCGACTCTTTGTGGTTGCGTCTATCTGTATGTTTATATAATATGTATTATTATAATACATATTTGAAATGATAAATTTACATATTTTATCAGTTTTATTTTCAAATCGCGCGAAAAATTTAAATGCTGCGCAATATAATTCTCTATACACATATATACATAGTTTGTTTAGTTTGAGTTACCGTGTCTTTACTCAGCACAGTGTTGATTTTTTCCCCGCTTATTTCCCTCTAAAATTTATACTTTGCTATATATTCTTTCATGACATTTTCTTTTATAATGATCATTTAAGTTAAATAATGATTAGTGTGATCTTATATATTTCTTTTGCGCTCACATAATGATTGATGATCGGTTGATTTATAGAATTGATAAGTAGTAAGTATGTTAAGGGAATTGTACGTTAGAATTGATATTGCTGTCAGGTAATTGATTTTTTTTCGTAATAAAATTAAATAAAAAATCAATTAAATATATGCACAGTTTGATTGTTTTACAAAAAAAACAAAAAAAAAATTGGCGAATAAATTTAATGTTCAGTATATAGGATATACTTTGTATTTCTTAAAAACAAGTATTAAACTGAAGTACTGATATTGCATGAGTACAATATTTGTAGATCTGTAAACAGCGTTGCAGTCAACCAATTTGGGAAAAATGATTTTTAACGTAATTTATATAATAGATTTTGAATCTGAATATACATGCAATTATGGTTGTAAATAATTAATTTTAGTAAACGACAAGAATCGAACTCGGAAAATAAGTGTAATATCTCATTACTATACAAGAAGACAACTATTTTGTTCCTAATAATGATAATGCCTCAGATGCAGAGCAATAATCCAAAAACCCGGAACCAGATTTAGACGAAGATGATGATGATTCAGATGAAAATATTGATGAAAATCCACCGATTATTGCACGTGATGGGACTTAATGGGCAAGAGAACCACCTAATATCCATCGCGTTCTTTTGCATAATATAATGAAGCAGTACGGTGGCCCTCATAAGTCCACTAGGAACCTTACATTACTTCAAACTTTTGAATTATACATATTTCTTCTAACTGCGGATGTGTCAAGGTTGAATTATGAGCACACGACCGACATGTGGAAAACCTTTTCGAATCTGTAACTGAGAAAGGACTAAATTTACCCAATTCATGCCTTCGATGCCGGCCAAATATTGCATCAATTGCTGGTGGATATGCGATGTAAAAACAGCGTACCCATTGTATACCGATATGCACACCGGAAAATGGAGCCACGAAAAGTGAACCAAGGTGAAAAAGTGGTGTCACAGCTAGTTGATTTTTACAAAAACACTGGATGTACTGCAGGTATCGATAACATTTTTACTTCGTTAACATTAGCACAACGCCTTATGCGATGGAATTTAGTGTATACCACTAAACGTTAAAACAAACGGTGGTTTTAAGAAACCATCTTCAATAATTAGACAAAGCACTTACCCTACCATCTATAGAACAG
Organism: Tipula unca; assembly: GCA_951394425.1. NCBI lineage: Eukaryota > Metazoa > Arthropoda > Insecta > Diptera > Tipulidae > Tipula > Tipula unca. The sequence goes on from OX596380.1 coordinate 85,193,884, forward strand.
CGTGCATTTTGCATTTTCATACAAAACGTTTGAGACTCACGTTGACACAAAGGTTAACTTAGATCCAATTTCTATTTAACTAAACAAAATGATCACAAATTGCCAAAAACAAAAAATTAGGGCGTTGTTTTTATTTCATAACAACCAATCACGTAACTTACGTATACATACCCAAGAAAAATATGATTATTTTTTGGTTATTTTATTCTAAATTGTCTTAAAAACTGATTACATATAAATAAGCCCGTCATGTAACCGATCTTAAAATGCTACGCAATAATCTAACGCTATTTCATGAATAAAGTCAGCAGGACAACAACGATCTTAAAATCATTTGAGTCATTTGACTTAACTTATGACAATGTTTACGTAAACAATAAATTGCTAAAATGTCGCTTGAAATTCAAACGATTTAAAATGATTTATTAAATTACAGTTTCATATTTAGAATGCTAATCATATTTTCTAGATTCGATAAAATTTCCAAAAACAAAATATTTGTTCTAAAAAATTAAATAGTAGTAATTTAAAAAACAAGGGCTAATTTTAACCCGCGAAAACAAGGACTAATTTTAATAATTATAAGAACTACCTGTCTTTTTATTCATTTACAAGAACTAGTCCTTCTATTCAATATTATAATATGTTATTATTTTTAATGTTATTTTATTGTCATTAATAAATACATTACATACAGTTTTTTTCTTTTCCATTCGTTTTTATTTCACTGACGCTAAATGAAGCTGTTGTAAGCGTAGCTTTAAGTTAATTATGAATGTTTATAGTTTAAAAAGGCTCTTTATTTGAAAATCCTTCAATTCGGAAGTTCTTCGTTAGAATAAACTTAACAAACATTTTTTTTAATTCGAATAAAACAACTAGTTCCTGTTTTCGCGGGATGACGGTAGTATTGAGATGCAAACATATAAAAGTGCAATTGAAATTCGATTCAGATTTCAATTCGAGACTATTCAAAAAATTAATTTGATTTTTAATTCTGTGTTTTAATTTGTGCTCATCATAACCCGTAAGATTTTAGAGATGTGAAAAAGTATGTGTTGAGTCAGTCGTTTGAACGTTATTGTATTGTATCCGTGTGTGTATATTTCTGATTCAATTAATAAAAAGATCAGTCAAGCATTAATTTCGTGCGTTGAGGATTCCGTACAAGTCTTTTTGAATATGTGCTGTGTGCACTAACCAATTTTATTTGGACAATAATCAGTTTAAACCAATTTTTTTTGTGCAGAACTGTATAAATATTTAATTAAGGAGAAATATTTTATGAGTCAATTCAAAAAGCTAATTTTACAAAGAAAGATCGGTTACCTCAACCACGGTACAGATAGGATGTACTTTTTTTACACAAATTGATGGCCTCTGTCAGATCCCAAAATTTTGTTAAAATCATTTTTTTCAATTAACTATAACTAATTTTTTTTCTGAAATTATAGTCGAATCGTGATCAGATTAAATCACGTAATATGCATGCAAAATTTCCACTCGTTACGATAGATCAAGCTATGACTCTATATATTCAACGGAGTGGCATCATAATGATTTTGTTTTATTACGGTACTGAATCCTAAATTCTTAAATATGTGGCACCTTTTGCATATACATATATTATATAATTTATATGCGGAATACTTCGAAGCTGTATTCCTAAAAATATTTAAATAAAAGATGATCGCGATGTATAAGCCCATCACAACAAACCCAAAAAAACCCAAACAACATAAATTCCTTCCAATTTTAAGAAAATATTTTTCCTTTCTATCCATACAGTAGGCTTTTAATATAAAATGTATTTGTTTTATTTTAGAACGTACGGGTACAACTAAAATTTGTTTTTTCTATACTGATATTTTTCATTGTTTTGTTTTGGCGAAACATCTAGTATAACTGCTTTTGTTGCATATAACTACATATGCGCCTAAGGCTTTACTAAAAATAAACGAAACAACACAGTTAACTAACTTGCTTGTTTGGGGAAAACAATTAATTTTTGCAATGAAGATCCAGCTTAAGTGTTTTTTAAAATCTACATTCTTTTTTAATATGGCCTTAATCATAAAACTATTTTCATACAGCAATATTTCAATTCATTTTTAGTTAAACATACATATTAACAGTGTTCCCAACTATTATTTATGATGGGTGCCAGATTGGTGTCAAAATAGATTGAGGTAGATTGACTGTAAAGAGTGCTAAATAATTTCAATTCGTAAACTTTAGCCCAGGTTCATTCACAAAATGTATATTCTATATCCCTAAATTCACTGAAATTGTTTAAGGATAAAACGTTACTAAGTACTTATCTTCCCATGTTTAACGCACATTTTTCAAAAATAAGTGAAGCTACATATTTCCAAATTGCTCGAACCGTTTCACAAATTGAATGAAACTTTATCGGATTCGAATTATTTTTGATAATTGTATTAGATTGCCATTGCCATGTTTATAAATTGTTAGGAAGTAATTACAAATTGAATATTTTGCAATTAGAATAAGACTTTTTTCGAAATGAATATAATTTTTTTCATCAAAAATTACTAATTTTTGTAAATGAAGTGAAGTTTATTAAAACCACTACGTAGTTTATTTTTAGACACAATGCGAATGTAGAAAGAATTTCTTCGGTTATAACTAGCCACTAGCGGCTATAATATACATATATACCACCTCGTACCATAAAACTATTTTTTGAGCTGATTTATAAACTTTTCGTTATCACTATTTTGGATACCAAACACTTGAAAATCCATTTTAAAAATTGTTTGAAATGTCCATATAGCAGAGCTTTCACCAATAAATAAACTTGTCGTAATACATTTTTGATTTTAAATTTTTAATCACACGCCAAGGTAAAACTTATGATTTTTGCATCAGAAAAAAGAATTTTTCAAAATATAAAAAGGAAATACTAAAATTTTAATTTCCTATTGGAAGGACAAATAAATGTTTTCACAAAGCTCCGTTTGTCTAAATTATAAACACATTATAGATAATTACAAATATCAAGAATTTAATGTCCAATTCGATTGACAGTTTTGTGAAGATTATTTTGAAAAAGCTCAACTTATCATAAAATAGCTTTTAAAGGAAATCAGGGGTAAATAAAAATTTTCACTTCTGTTTTAACCAAAGAACCAGATAAGTGATTAAAATATATTAATGGAACAATATAGCACAACCATTCTTCAAAAAACATAACTTGTCGAACTGGAATCTATTTAACAAACTATTTTTATTTACTCTCTAATAAAAGAAGCTTAAATTAAAAAAGCTCATATTTACACAATGGAATGTGCATGTTGGATCGGAAGCAATTAAAATGTTTACCGTTATGATTTAAATAAAATTTCCAATTGGAAGAGACTGTGAAACCTATAATTCTTAAAAAGCTTAGATTTTCATAAAAAAAAATTTATTTCGAATTGGAATCAATTAAAATAAAATAAATACACTTATCATTTAATTTAGAGAAACAGATAATTACAAAAATTGCAACACTGCAAAATATTTCATCAAAAGATGCTTTTTTCATAAAGGAGCTTTTATGTTGGATCGTAATTGAATAAAAAATGTATAGGTATTATTTAATTACAAAAGGAGATGATCAACATATATTAAATTATTAATTTCCAATTAGGACAATTGCGAAACTTTTTAACAAAAAGCTCATATTTTATAAATGAAGTAATTGAAATATTAACACTTTGTGCTTTAACTAAATAATTCGATGGTCGCAAATTTCAAATATAAATTTTCTGCTTTTCATAAATATTTTTTATGTTGCAGCGATTAGAATAATTACGCTTGTTCTTTAAATTAGAAGCAAATCATTATGATTATTAAACATTTAATTTTCAATTTGAAGAACAGACATGAAACTTTTTTCAAAACGCTCATTGTTTCATAAGATAACTTTTATGTTGAATTGGAAACAAATATTTTTTCTCTTTAAATGAACAGATAATTGAAAAATCTAAAAGTTGATTTCGAATTCGAAGAACAATAATGTGAAACTTATTTTGAAAAGCTTAATTTTTCAAGAAATAGCTTTTATGTCAGATCAGAGTGAAATTAAATATTGACACCCGTTTTTTAATTATAGAAGCACATGATTACAAATACCTAAACATTTAGGATAATTGTAAAACCTTTCTTACAAATTTCATCTTATCATAAGTAAAACGTTCAACGACAAGTTTTTTTTAAAAAAAAGCTCAACTTTTCAGAATTTATTAAAATGATTTATTCAACTCTATTCAAATATTTTGGTCTACATATATCGGAAAGTTATAACCGATATTGTTCCGAATTGCACTTGGGTGCAAAACTGATTTGTATATTATGTGGGTAAAGTTTAATCATTCGACGTCTTTAAAAATTGAGAGATACCAAACGATATCTTTTATAGACGCAGACGTCAATTGCATAAAATACAAATAAATTTATTGCAAAAAGTGGGTTTCTGTTGTAGTTTCAGCGCATCTGTTGAAAATAGTTGAAAGTAAATCACGCGTTATGCTAAAGGTGATTTATTTGAGACTGCGCCTCTCAGGTGTATGTATTTACCTTGTTAAATCCAATGAAAATATATTTGTATAATACGTACTGGTATTCTAGCATACTAGTGTAACTTCAAATGTGCCAAATCTTATTGAACACCCTTTTCTATAAACACAAAAGTATATACAAATGTACATGCAACGTTTTGGTTCTTTAAGTTTTAGTATATTTCTTTCTTATAAAAGTTTTTTTTTAATTTTTTAGTTTATTTGTTTATATTTGTAACTCGTTTGACCACAATTGAGTCACAAAAAAAAAAAAGAAATTAAAAAAAAAAAAAAACATTAAACAGAGAACGCGAATGTTAAGGCAAATCAAATTAAATGGAAAATATGAAACAACAACAAAATGAAAATTACGCGTGCGGTTTTGTAGTAATTGAGTTTTTTTTACAATTGAATGCAAATTTAGTTTTTTTTTACAATGATTTTGATGTAATAAGAATTTACGAAATGTCATTTCAAATCACAAATATTAATGACGAACTTCGTGTTCGTTAAACTTTATTGTATTTATATCTATTTATGTCGGTTGGTTTTGGCCTCTAGGGGTTTATTCTAAGTAAACGATTAAATTATGGTGACGCTAAATTTATGATTAATTCTTTAATGATTCAAAAATTAATTAATAATGTAATGGTAAGCGTGTTGCATGAAAAATTTATTTGTTTTTTTTTAGATTTTTTAAAAGCGTCTTTTAAAGGTTTTTGCATACACGATTTTGTCTGAAAGTAGCAATCGAATTTACCTGATGGCTGTGTAAAGGCAAAGTGGTCGTTATTTAAAATTGTCGCCACGTCAAGGTTATGATCTCGTCGTATTATATATTATATACATATATATATATACTTCGCATTGTCTACGAGCTAATCAATAATCTAAATTAAAACGAAACTATATTATTCAACTTTATATTGTTATTATTTAAATAATAACAACAAAAGCGTGAATATTTCATAATTAATAATCAATAAATTATCTAATCGTTTCAAACACATTTTGTTGTTGTTATATTTTTATAATTTAGAAATTATCGTTCGAAATTAAACAATTTCATTGATCCAAAACGTTTATTGAAAAATAAATTAATTTTCATTTACATAAATTTTATATACATACATACATATACACATATTCCAATATTTATTTAATTATAAATTCTTGTCATACATACATACATATATATAATTGTATACAAAATAATAATTGAAAATTTATTTATTTATTTATAAATTTATTTATTATTATGTATTATGATTTTCTTGTATATACATATCTGCTTTTAGAAAAAGAAACTATTGTGAATTAATTCTAATTTAGAATACAAATTATTTATGAATTTTTAATTTTCTTTGCGCCGATCTGAAAAAAATTATAATTTAAAATTTATTTATAAAAATAAATTCGTACGTATATAGATAGTATGACATGTGATAATTTTAAACATATTTAATTCAAGTCACATATCATTATCATTTAATTAATTTTTTATTTTTTTATTTTATAGAAATTAATTTTACTATTTGTAGGAGATATGTGCGTATACGAATATGTATATTATATCGATTGTAATACACGGTGTGTGCATATTTTGCCCCTTATTAATTATTTAAAACATTATTCAATTTTTCAAAATTATTTTATTTTTTTCTATGCCTTGGAATTAAGAACTATGCCCTTGGCAAAAGAACCTTTTGTTTTCAAAATTACTTTTCCTGAAAGTTTTTTCTACCATATTCTTTAGCCATTGAATCAATAGAATTTTAAAATATTTGGAGTCCAACGGAAGCTGAATATTTTATGGAGTCCAATATTGAGTTGGAGTCTAATGGAAACAGAATATTTTAGCGTTCAGACAAATTATAGAAAGCTTGACTATTCTTATGTATAGCTTATGCGGAGTGCTTAGACCCAAGATTATTATCTTTTTTTTATTATCACCTCCTACTTAGCCCTATAATAAATGCTATAAATTTATGCTATAAATTAAAGCATCGTTTTTACATTTAAACGATATCGATTTTGCATGGAAAGCAATCAGGTATAATTGCTTTCTCCACTGTGAGTAAATTTCCAAACATACTTCGCAGATTCAGAGTTCCATCCTAAATTGCGTGTTCTTTGGCTGAAATTTGATAGATCAAGCGTTTCTGTGCGCTGTCAGTAGTTCTATAATAGTAAATTTGTAGAATACTATATCATATTCTTAAGATAAAGAGTGTTTTTTTAAGCCTGATAGAACTTGAAATTGTAAAAAATAAAACAAAAAATTAAATTGTTATGAAAAACATACTCTAGCAGATCTCAGTATAATCTGGCAAATCATCATGAATAATTTCACGCTTGAGCAACCCTACGAAATTCTTAAAATTTACATTAAAATAAGTTGATTTCGAGAAATGGACCTGTCAATTGGCCGCCAAGGTAGTGCGATTTGACACCTCTCGATTAATTCCTGTGGGGCTACGTGAAGTCACTGGTTTATGCTGATAAACCAGCACCAATTGACGGCCAGCATTGTTCGTGTTATTCCTGACATCCGGCCAGCAGTGCTCGAAAAAGTAGCCCAATATTGGACGTCCAGAAAGCGTTTCGTCAAGAGCAGCCGCGGTGCCCATTTGCCCGAAATTATTTTCAAATATTAATGCCATCTATTGATCTTACGAATAAAAAAAAAATTTTGATTACAATTTCAAGTTCTAGCGGGCTTAAATAAACTCCTTTAGATACTAGTGTGTAGTTTTATAACACAAAAAAATACAAATTGAATTCCAAAATTTTACAACATTTTAAAATTAGAAACATTTATACGAATTCAACAGCATTGCGAAATCATAAAATTTATTGGTTTGTTCAAGTTCTAAATTATTGTCAGGATTCGAAGTATAACATTCACGTTTAGCACTCTACTAGATACTAATTGTATTTTAAAATATGGATTGATGGCATGAAATTAAACGGTTCTAAATATGAAATTTAGAAAAGTATTTCCCTAACCAGCACTCACAAAGTCACCATCTATTTGAAGAAATTCATTTTAGATATTTGATAGATGTTAGTATATATTTTCAAGAACAAAATTGCATGTAATTTGGTTTATTCAATAATGCTGTTTCTATTGTGATCTCGGCCTGTTAGAATTAGAACTTTCCATTTTTACTTCATTTCGTTAGCTATAGATACAAAAAAATGATGATATTTTATCAAATTGAATGTATAGAAATAGAATCAGGGATGGGCGAGGTAGATTACGCCGTGTATTCTACGTGCCTGTCGACACGTAAAATATTACGTAGATTACGTGGTAATATCTTTTGTCTACGTCGACAATTGAGATAATGTCAACAACCTACGATATTTAAGCGATAAATGAAATAAAGTGCAATATTTCGAAAACGGCGATTCAGTTAAGCCGTAAAAGAAATTAAAGAAAAGGTTCAAATTAAATCGGGAACCACATACCATACTATAACTTTGGAAATATATGTTGAAATAAACAACCAAAAGGTTTAATTAAAGAAGCTTTATGCACTTAACGTACGGATTGGTCTAAATTTCAAATTTTGTTATAAAGCCAAGCACATGTTGTTCAATGCTCCCCATGTGATTCTACACAACTTCTGATGTGATTTATTCAGGCCAAAACTTTAGTTCTAAACTGGTTTATCACAGGCAGTTCATTTCAAAACACGGTAAACAATAGCAAAGCAGCGCCGTCTATCACGATAATGTTCTGATATTTGGACTACTAGATGAGGATTAGGCTATCTCTTGATCAATTATGATAAATCTCAACAGATTGGATGGAAATGCGATTTTAAATTGATTTTTGAATAAATCTCTGGAGGACTAATTTTGAGATAAAACTCAGCATGTAAGGCAATGGGATGATTTTAGAATGAAGTTCTAGCTTACCTAAACTGAAACTTAAGTGAGCTATTTCTTAACCGGTTCTGATGATATCTAGCATGTTGGATTGAAATGGGATTATAAATTGTTTTTTGGATAAAGTTCTAGAATAGTATTAATTGTGGGGAATAAAAAATTATTTTTGTATAATATTTTGGAATATGGCCAACTGGAATGAAACTAGGCTATTTCTGTCAAAGTTAAGTTAAGGTAAATTTAATTTAATTTAAACATTTTTTTGTTTTTGTTTCAACTGAAGGCAAATAAGTCCCGGATAGTATGTATTATATATATTACACTAATTTTAAGCACATTTTTTGTTACATTAAAGAGAACATATTTTGTTACATTAGTCGAATGAAAATTATTTTATAAGTGATCAAATTAATCTTAATCAGTGAAAGCCACATTCGAAAACTATTCTAATTCATATTCCAAAACTTATCGCAATAATCCTGTTAGAATTCAATATCCATTTTTAAATCCTGTTTCTAACGAACAGATAAAGTTTCGTCATAATAGGTCAAGAAATGGAATAGCTTTATACTAGTTGGCTATATTCAAGAATTGTATTCAAAATATATTTAATTCCACTTTTTTCAAATCAAAATATTTTTTCATACAACATATCGCGTTTTATTATAATCGGTCAAGGATTAGGCTAGTTCCGTTGGTCATTTCCCATACCTTTAAAATATCATTTATATCCAACAAACATGTCGAGTTCTATCATATATGACTATAGTCAAGAAATAACTTTATTCCGTGGCCCAGTTTCCATCCAGCATGACTAATTTGATAATAATTTAATAATTAATTGACGCGCTGAATTACCATCACGATTCGAAAATGAATTCCTGTCGCAATGAATTGTTATCGCGTTGAATTCATTGCGACGAATTTCTTATAATGAATTTCATACGATAAAATTGCTTGCGACAAATCGACCGGTTACCAAACTTTACTGGTGAATCGTGTTAACGAATTATAATCAAAATTCGTTTCTGTAGCTATTCTTTTATGTACACATTCGACGCTACTGTTGAAAATGTCACAAAAACCTGGCAAAGACCATATGAGTCGACAACAGTAAATCGCTTGCCATCTTAACTCTTTTTGCAAATTTATGTAAGTTGAAGTGCTTATATTTAGCGGGAACACATTGTCACTATTTTTGGCAAGATATATATTTTGACCTGCTAACCTGTTGCAAACCCACTTTCACGCACGTCCCGTCATCCATCAAAACATTACAATTTAATTCATTAAATTTTGTCAAAACTTGGACATAGTTCTGTTTATCTGAACGATTTGATTATTTAACAACTCAGTAGCTCATAGCCTTCCTGAACTCGAATTTGTGTTACCGTCAGAGGTCTTATTAATTAGAGGAATTAATTTTAATGTAAGTTAATTTTTTTTATCATAATTGTGCAACTTTTCAGATTTTTATGAGATGCTCTTTCTACGCTGATGCCATCTTTATTTTAAAACAATTCACTCTAGGAATTGTCTACATTATTAACTTTGTCTACGTTGTCTACGGGTTGTCGACACGTTGACGTAGAAAATAATAGACGACGAATGCCTATCCCTGAGTAGAATCGAGCAGGCATTTATCACAATAGAAATTGCGGAATTGAATATGAAATAGCGATAAAAAAAAAGGATACACAACGTTTATGGTGATGTTACAACATCCCAGTCCAGCATTTTCAATTTTCAATTGAAATTTCGTATATGACTTAACGTCATTGGTGAATTTTTTCAATTGAATTTCAAGGATATTAGTTATCCAAATGGTATTACGGTAGGTCCTACATAGTAGTATTGAAACTTAAGTACGATTACAGGTACGTCTTTATTCCCTAGTACACAACACTTCGAGGAATATTCTAAAAAATGTATAGAGTTGATACTTTTGCAGAAATTTATAGCTATGTACTCGTATATATAGTTACTTGCTCTCAGTGAAAACATAATCTCAAAAGAATGCAACCCGACTCTGACAAATAAATATACAGACTGGGAGGGATTCAAAGAAGAGCTGAATAGTAGAATAAAACTTAATGTACCGTTAAAAACAGAAGAACAACTAGATGAAAAAATCGTAAAATTCATAAATGACGTTCAACAGTCAGCATGGAATAATACGCCGGAGTTCAGAAGAAGAACAATAGGTACAAATTACCCAAAAGAAATCAAGGAACTTATCGAAGAAAAAAGGAGAGCCAGGAAGAAATGGCAATACACCAGGATGCCTGCAGATAAAAACAAACTGAATCACCTGACACAGCGACTCAGGAGGGAAATCCAGTACATTAAAAATGATACAATAAACTCATATCTACAGTCAGTAACATATGAAAAGGATACTGACTATTCTTTGTGGAAGACAACCAAACGAATGAAAAGACCAATAACTCAAATACCACCCATAAGAACAAGCAATGGGATTTGGACCAGAAGCAATGAAGAAAAGGCAAAAGCTTTCGCTGACCATCTAGAAAGTATTTTTCAGCCTAATGAGGTACAAGAGAGAGAAGAATTCCAAGAAGTAGAGGAAACTATTGATCAAGAAATCGCTCTGACCACCCCTGCGGAATTGACTAATGAAATAAAAAAAATTGTAAATCCGAACAAAGCGCCAGGCTATGACCTGATAACAGGAAAAATCTTAAAACAGCTATCGAAGTAGGGCATTAAAAAATTAACAACTCTAATCAATGCAGCTTTCAGGATGAAATATGTACCAAAGGTATGGAAGTTCGTGGAGGTGATTATGATACCTAAGCTTGGAAAACCACCAAACGAAATAACATCCCATAGACCGATTTCGTTACTATTATGTCAAAACTATTTGAAAGACTTCTCTTAAAAAGATTGAAACCAATAATTGAAAGGCAGGAATTAATCCCCACACATCAATTTCCATACACATCAATAGACACTTACAATCGATCAAATTCATAGAATAACAGATATCATAGAAAGATCACTCGAAGAAAAGAAAATCTGCTCAGCAGTCTTCCTTGACGTGGCCCAGGCGTTTGACAAAGTTTGGCACGAAGGTCTTCTGCACAAAATCCAGAACATTCTACCTTCACAATTCTGCCAAATATTAAAATCCTAGATTACAGAGCGACACTTTCGTGTTAAACAGGAACAATCATACTCAGAAATTAAAAAGATCAAAGCTGGAGTACCACAAGGAAGTGTCTTAGGACCCATTCTATAGGACACTGCTATTTTGGTAGTAGATGATACCGTAGAAGGAGCTACCAATAAGCTTCAAAGTGTGATGAACAAAATTTATCGAAAGACGAAGCAATGGCTTGTCAGGTTAAATGAAACAAAATCCATACGTGTTGACTGCACCAACAGAAAAATAAATCATTTGCCTGTGGTATTAAATAATGTCCCATTACCACATGCTAACTCAGCAAAATATCTAGGGATGAATCTAGATAGCAAACTTAGATGGAAGGATCATGTCAAGAATAAATGTGAAGAACTCAGACTCAAATATAGAAAGATGTATTGGCTGATGGGAAGGAACTCCAATCTATCAATAAACAATAAATTGATGCTATATAAGCAGATATTAAAGCCCATTTGGATGTATAGAATTCAGCTGTGGGGTTGTACTAAACCAAGCAACATGGATATCGTTCAAAGATTCCAAAACAGAGTGCTAAGGGATATTGTAAATGCCCCCTGGTACATACGTAATAGCGACCTCCACAGGGACCTTACAGTGGAAACTGTCACCAGAGAAGCAAACAATGCTGCACGGAAGAATGAAGTGAGGCTCCAGAATCATCCGAACGTTGAGGCCAACCAACTACTCGACCACATGGAACCAGTGAGAAGACTGAAAAGAGTAAAACCTTTTGAGTTAGCACTATAGTCAGCGTAAGGCAGTAACACCAGTAAATAGAACATAAGGAAAACCAATGGGGATACCTTAATTAAACACAATTTAGCAATTTAGGGCAAAAAAGAAATGTTGTTAGTCTATAGACTAGGTATATTGTAAAATTTTATGTGAATAAATAAGATTGTCAAAAAAAAAAAAATGTATATATAGAAAAAAGCTGATATAATTATGGTGTTTTAAAGGATCGAAATTAGATGAAAGTATCGCCCAAAATAAGCCAAAATATATACAGCAAAACATAACCTCATTTGCATAATACTACAAAAAATATTTGCTTTAGCATGTCGAACCACGAGATGATAGGTACCTACGTAGAGATACTGACCATAAATGCAACAAGGCGTTTAATAAGAAATCGTCGGGATATTCGTAATTTTAAAATCAACGATTATAAAATAAATACTCCAATTATTTTGGATGTTTAGGATTTTAGTGTATCAATATTGTAATCCTATATCATAAAATAAAAATATCGTTACGTTACAAATAAAGTTAATTTGAATTTTATTTATTTCGATTCTGGTACTCAGTAACGTTACTGGAAATAATTCCGGGTTTTTGTTATAACGTTTTTGCAATAAAGGTTTGGAGTTATATCAAGCAATGTAACAGAATATGTTGACCAAATTCAATTTCTTCCTTATATTTTGATGATGATCTTGCTTCTCCTCCAAGACTGAAATTCACTTATTCAGCGTTGCCATTTTTAAGGGTTTCAATTCGGTCCTGATACAGAAAAAGGAGAGAACGAAAGGTGTGCATTTTGGCTTTGAAACATGCTTTGATTTGTAGGGGAAAGTTTAATGAAAAGGAATTTCTATCACTAAAAAATCCGCAAAAAATTTTCCGCGCAAAATCAACTTTTGCATCACCCAGTTTTGTATACAAAGTTAAAAGGCAAATATTATATAGAAATTAATAAAAAACGAACCTTTACAAAAATGATTCAAGTCACGATTAACGGTGAATATGTATTGTTTTGATAGTTTTCTTTGAAATAGTATAGTGTTTTGCTGTTTTTGTTCTGCTCTCGTCTCTTGTTTACTGCAAATGGTTATATGTATATATGTGTACACAAGTATATAAAGTTGACTGGACTTTTCTGTGTAGGTTTTATTTTATTTTCGTATGATCAGATTTATTTACAATTTGATCGTTTTTTAATGATATTGGTCAGAGAACGTAGGGAAAGATAGAGTAGAGAGTGTTATACAAATCAAGTAAACCCAAAATATATAATGTCAAAATTAGTGATTCAATCCACTTGTTTTAGTTACGATTTGTGCCGGAGATTTAACAGATCTGATTTGTGGAGATACAGATGGGTAGTTGATTGCAGTTTTCTTTGCAACTAAAACTAATATCATAAACTACTAAATTATATTATAAATATTATCATGGCGACTATATTACCACCTTGATATTACGTTTTATTCGTTATCAATTCATTCAACTCTTAAAAATTAATAAAAATTTCATGTCAGAACATGAATTAATGATGAAATTTTATGTTTTGTTTAATCAAATTCAAAACTGTATGTATATGTATGTATGTATATATACAATAAGTCGATAACACTTCTTCTCTATATATTTATGTTGACTTAACGATAATTTTTTTTTTGTTCTTTATTAAACGATGCGAGTCGACTCTCCTTGGTGGTTTGTTTATGGTATAACATGAATGTATAGCTGCTTGAATTACTTAACTAATAAATAGTAAAACATTACAATAAATGTATAAGTACTTATATTTATCATAATTATTAGTCCACGTTTAGTTTATATAATAATAATTAATTTCCGATAAATTAACCACAACTATTACCCCATAATAACAATAACAATTATTATTCTAACAAACAAACGAAATTAATTGATTTTCGACGATTTTGACGCGCATTTACAATTCAAAACAATTTGTTCTATTTGTGTTATCATGTATTGTGTGGTCATAAATGTTTGTGTTTTAAATCACGCGAAAATGTAGATTAACGCTTGTCACATTTGTATATACGTAGTAAAATATCTAACTATACACAAAATAGCTGCTAAGGAGGTGTGTTATTTCGTGGAATTACCAGCCTATTGAATATACTTGACTTATGTTATGATTCGTGATTTTTATCGCACGTTTTATAAGCAAATTTTCGCAATGGATAATAGTAGCAATATACGTGCATCGTCATGTTGATTTTGTGAAGGTTATCAGATAACGAAAAATTTGGAAAACCAAAAATTCTAGCATGTTATGTCATTTAGAAATCAATGTACATATTTCGCGAGTGTGTTTAAAAGCAGAATTTTATCTATTTAAATTAAATGAATAGTTCTAATTCATCTATTTGTTTAATCTCGTGTACACAAATTATATTTGCAGTACCAACGCATTGTGGAATGCCGATGCAGCTCCTGCACCATTCACTGGGTATTATCATCTCAGTACAAAATCAATGCAACTCGCGTCGTTTAAACAAAATGTTCTATCTACTAAAAATGTTTTGCTTCATCTTTCAAAATTTAAATTGTAACTCATTATTACATTTGTAAATAGTACAATTCATCTCCAATAATACAATCCATTTCATCTTTTTTAATACAGTATTAATACATATTGAATTGCTAGCCTCATTTTTGACTCATGCAGTCACATAAGCCTTTAAAAAATCTTGTCCTCCTATTATCAAGCAAGAATCTCAGAATATGCCTTCTTGGTGTTCTGATCTTATAAAACTGACGAAAACAGAAATAGGAAACTCAAAAACAAAATTTGTGCAATGTTATCAATCATGATTATGTTGCTGACGCCCAACCCAATGGTACTGATTATTCACCTGATTGGGACTTAGCCTGTAGGCTAGTAATTCTCAACACCTTGTGCTGTAGCGTTTTCTCCTTCTCACCTTATAAATCAGGTGGTCCAGATGGAGTTTTTCCTGCTGAATTAAAGCATGTGTTTCTTCTAATTCAGGAACATCTACTTTCACTCTGTCAAGCGTGCTTTGCGTTTTGATATGTTCCACAGTCCTGAAGCAGGAGTAGAGTTGTGTTCATCCCGAAAGCTGGGAAGATGGATTATACCGATCCCAAGGCATTCCACCCTATTAGTTTTTCTTCAACTTTTCTCAAAACTCTGGAAAGAATTGTTGACAAATATATTAGAGAGCATCACTTATCATTGGGATCATATGAAACTGCGCTGCATGAACTTGTTACGAGGATTGAAAGATCGCTTAGTATTAAACTCTACTCTTAGTAGAGTTTCTTGTGGGCATTTTCCTCGATATTGCGGGTGCCTTTGATAGTATTTCTTTCGCTTCCATTACTAAAGCCTGCTCAAATTTTGGAATTGACCAAACCATTGTTACTTGGATTAGATCTTTGCTGCGTCGCGCATTGCTGATGCCGAACTCCCTTTCTATTTCGGTTAAAGTTACTAAAGGTTGCCCCCAGGGAGGTTTCCTGTCACCTCTCCTATGTCTCTTAGTTATTGACGAATTACTTGTAAAACTACAGCAATCTGGCTTCACTGCTCAGACTTAGTCATTCTGGTTCAGGGTAAATACCTTAATGTACTATCAGACTTAACGCAACGCGTTCTCCAATTTGTAGAAATGTGTAGCGAAGGGATTGTAGGTTAATGCATCGAAAACTAGTCTGATAGTCTTCACCAGACGTAAGAATACTGGAGAGCTGTCTGCTACTTCTTTTTTTGGAGAAACGGTCCCTAGATCCGACACAGTAAAGCATCTGGGTGTCATTCTGGACTGTAAACTCTCATATTGAAATTAAACTACAAAAGGTCACTTTTATTTTCTGGCCTTGTAGAGAGCATTTGGGAAGTCGTGGGGTCTGACCCATAAAATGATGACGTTTATTTAAAAATCTCTAGCTTTACCTATGCTATCTTACGCGTTTGTTGTTTGGTAGCCTGTGGTTCAGTCAGTTTTTGCCGTTGAGAAGCTTAATAGCAAACAAGGTACGGCTTGTCGAGGTATTACGGGTGCCATGTCCCCGTATTCTATACTTGCTTTGCAGGCAATCTTATTTCTGCTACCACTGCAGTAGTCATCCTAGGCACAGCACGCTCCGCTGCTATTCGCCTGCGAAGTATTGGTGCATGGAACGATCTCGGCCTGATCACAGCATTTGCGGGAAGTTTTGTTGAGTCACTTTTTCGCAAACAAAACAGCAGCTGAAAGCCATCGTTTGCTCGTGGATTTGTATGGTGAGCATGCTCTTGAAAAAACACAGTGCTTTGAGTGGTTTAGTCGCTTCAAAAGTGGTGATTTTTACATCAAAGACAAAGAGCGTCCTGGTCAGCCGACAAAGTTTTCAGGCCACAGACTAATCTACAATTTATTCAGCTCATATATACCAGAAATTAATATGGTTAATGACAAATTGTTGCCAGAATTCTGCTTCGTTATCTCTTTCTCGGTGGTTTATCCAGCGAGGAACTCGTGGTTGTCTCAAGAATTCAATGACTTGGTGGCTCAGTCGGTTGTGTTTTTCG
This sequence comes from Tipula unca, assembly GCA_951394425.1. Classification (NCBI taxonomy): domain Eukaryota; kingdom Metazoa; phylum Arthropoda; class Insecta; order Diptera; family Tipulidae; genus Tipula; species Tipula unca. The sequence continues at coordinate 85,210,826 of OX596380.1, forward strand.
CTGACGGGTCTCACTCTAATTTGGGTGCAGGTTTCGGAAGGACAATGCACATGACCTACGATCATGTGGGAGTCTAGGCCGGAATTACGCGGTATTCCAATCGAAGCTGATTGCTCTCACACGTTGTGCGATTGATGCTTCTACTCGTTGTTTCCGGAAAGGACATTATTCTGTGCAGTGATAGTAAATCTGTGGTCAATTCATTACGAAATCCTATGATCACTTCCAAACTGGTCAAGGACTCGAAACATTTTATTAACGTCCGTTGCTTTAATAATCGTGTCAGAGGTTATGTGGGGTTCGGCTCATTGTGGCATTGAAGGTAATCAGATAGCTGATGTTTTATCTAAAACAGGCTCAAGTATGAAATTAATTGGACCTGAACCAGCAGTGCTCCTGACTTTTAATTATGGTAGGAAAGCTATTAAGAACTATATGTTTGTGCAGGCTAAGCGTAATTGGCTAGCTTCCACTACATGTCGAGTGGCTAAGTACTTCAGTTGTGAATTTCATCTGAGGCTCACAAAGTTTGCTCTATCTTTGAATAAAGACCAACTGAGAGTTCTGGTCGCTATTCTAACCGGCCATGGCCGTTCTCTCTTGAAGATGACGATATAACAGCATTCACTTTGATTGTGGCTGTCCATCTTTCGAGGTATAGTTGATTTCTTAATCATAGATCTTTAAATGTAGGTCAATTGTCATCCCAACCTTGGTTTAAGTTGTTACAGTTTGCCAGAGCAGCCGAGCTCATTTGCGCATTGTGATAGAATCCTCGGTTTGCACCATGAGCCGAGAGTGGCATTGAGTGCGGAACCTGCTTGGGTTCCCGCCAACTTTAATAATAATAATAAATAATGAAAACAAAAAGTATTCATAAAATAGAATGGTGAAGTTCGAGACAAGAACTAAAGTATCGAGAGCTCCGGAGAGAATTGGTATATAGTATGTATTAGTTTAGTGGTAACATTTTTTTAATAAATGACGCACTAATATTTAATGTGACTTTATACTTTGAGTACTTCGATAGATTAAACTTTTTCAAGGAATTAAGCGTAACATGTATGCAAGTGAGTAAACTCCATCCACTGAATTTGTATAATTTGTGTCATTTCAATTTTTAAGATTGAGCCATCTTTGGTATCTTTTTGAACAACAAATATTGACAAATTTTTAGTGTTAAGGCCCCCGCGGTACAAGATACGTTCATTTACACCTGAACTACGTTGGAAAGTACTAAAAATGTATTTCCAAAGTAAATGTTGTGTTATCGTAATAATGCGGAATTTGAAAATGATTTTCGGGCGAAATAATGTACCAAGCAAAACTGACGTAATAGAGGCTCGAAAAACCCACACGTAGTCGTAGAGCCAATGCATCCTCAGCGTGTAACTGTTTAGTGTGAATTTTGAAATGATGGCATTATTTCTTCAAAGATAAAGATGGCAACAGCGCTACAATCAACGGAGACCGATTCAGAGGAATACCCAATATTTTTGACAAGGAGTTGATGAATTGAACTTGGACGAGCTCTGGATCCGGCAGAATGGCGCTACATCCCACACAAAACGTGTGACAATCCATTTGTTGCCCACTATGTTCAATACTCGTGTAATCAGCCATTTTGGTAATGTTGCTTGACCTGACAGTTCTAAAACGGGTCAGGCATTTATGAGCAATATTGATCGAGCTATTCGTGAAATATAGCCTCAATACACTTAAAATATATTCTAAAATCGGATTAACAGGAAGTCCTACTACAAAGCCAGCCG